>PVIA01000782.1:0-360278 GCA_004024845.1 Tonatia bakeri
AAGTGATAGCATCTATTAGGTGCTGGGCTGGAGCAGCCAACCGTCAGGTTCACGGCATGTGGCCGGGTGAGCCCCGGGCTCTCTGTTCTACCGTCGTTCTCACCGGTCAGCTCGGCGGTTTCTCCTCTCTGCACCCAACTTTCCTCCCTCACACACTGACTGCGTGCTCTTTGAAGGGAATCAGGTGAGAGTCTGGGGACCGAATGGCCTCAGCGATGCCACAGCCGTCTGAGCTCCCACAGTTGAGTGTTGCGAAGTCCCAGGTTAACAGACCTGCTTTCTGACCCATCGTAGGTGTGAGATCATCAGGTATCACCGTGTTACAACAGAGGGCACCCCCCCAACTCAATGAGATAAACTGCTTTCCCCAAGGCCTCTTAAGCAGAGAGTAGTGAAGACAGAGTTGGGGCTTCCTCAGGACTGCGTCACCATGACATCCTGTAAGATGTGGGTTTATAGATGTAACAAAGAGGCAACAGAGCAGGTATTTTGTGATGATTTACTTGTTTATTTGTGGCTGTTAATAGGGACATAATATGTGGGTGTTGGGAAACAAGAGTCACATTGTTTCTCAGACTCACACTCAAGGTATATGTGGATGCTCAGAACAATAACTGTATGGCAGTTCTATTTTTAAATTTTGGGGGAACGTTCATACTGTTTTCCACAGTGGCTGCACCAATCTGCATCCCCACCAACAGAGAGTGAGGGTTCCCCTTCCTCCCCATTCTCACTAGCTCTTGTTGTTTGTTGATTTACTGATGATTGCCACAGTGACAGGTGTGTGGTGATATCTCACTGTGGTCTTAATTTGCATCTCTCTGATGATTAGTGACATTGAATGTCCTTTCATATGTCTACTGGCCAACTATATGTCCTCTTTGGAGAAGTGTCTATTCATGTTATTTGTCTGTTTTTTAATTTAATTGTTTTTTAGGTTTTTACTTGTATGAGTTCCTTATATTTTTGGATATTAACCCCTTATTGGATATATCATTTATAAATAACTTTTTTCATTAATTAGGTTGTCTTCTCATTTTGTTGATAGTTTCTCATGCTGTGCAAAACTTTTCAGTTTATTCACTGGAGTTTTAAGCAGCAATTTAAATAAATATATAGCAACGTTGAAAATGTTTATGATTTTATGTTAAATGAACAAGTAGACTTTGTACTGCAAAACAGTCAAATGAATGCCTATTGTTAAAGCAGAATTACAAATTTACCCAGAAAATTTTAAATCTGCTGTATGTCATACATCCCCAAAGTAGTTAAGATAGTGGCTCTGACAATCATATTTATTGCAAAATTGTTTTATTTCTCTTTTGCTAACCGAGACAGAAACTTGGTAAGTTAATATACTTCCTAATCTTGGACCAGTTATGGTCCTCTGTAAATAAGCAGATATTCAGAGAGTTTAAGAATATCTGCTATTTTTTATTTATCAGATGATCAGCAATTTCTTAAGTACCTTCCCAAGGTGGGGAGACACAATGACATATGTCCACATGAAGACCTTTGAGAAGAGAGGACTTTATCTAAGTGTAGATGAATCCTGGTAAGTTCTTGAGTTGTCTTTGCAGCTTTGAGAGGACCTTTGAAAGTCCAGTGAGAGATCTCTTATAAACATTTCAGCTAGGCAAACTTCAAAAACGATTTATGTGATCAGTTTGCATTATTCCTACATTTATGTAAATTATCAGGCAAAATTTAATGAGACCAGATTTATTTTACAAACACACCTGAGCTTACTTTGATTATCTTTGATCAAAAATTGGAGACGACTGGGTGTGCGTAGCCAAGGTGAAGGGTGACATGTGTGTTTTTCTATCAGCTTTCTCACTGTGTTCTTAATGATGTGTGAATTTTACTGGCTTAAGCCTCATAAATACAATCCTCATGTAATTGTGAAGTTATCAGAATTCAGTAAATGACTTGTAGGAGGCACTGTGTACAGTCGTAAAATGTCAGGGCTCAAGGAAACAGCATCAGGTGCTGACTTAGAAAAGGATCACTGTCACTTTCTAAGAAAAACCTTTGTTCAGTATCACAAATGTAGAAGGCATTAGGTGCTCTTGCATTGGGTTGTTTCTTGCTTGAATGAGAATAAGGATCACCTTAGCGCTCATTCCGAGGGTCACAATTCTCACCCTTTTACAGAGTGATGGGATTCTTAATTTTGTGCCTGGGCTCAGGACCACACAGGATAAGGCAAAATTCCCCAGTCTGCTTTGCATTTGACCAAGTTCAGATCCACAAGATGGGACAGAAGGCCAATGCACAGCTTCCAGGGCACGTCCTTGAGTGATGGCCACTCCCCTGCTTCATCCCTTTCTATGTCCCAGAACTTGCACGTGGACATACTGGTTTCTCTTCAGATAGGACCAAAAAGAGGGCATTATTTTAGGGCAGGCTCAGAAAACTTACCCTATAAAGGACCAGAGAGGAAGTACTTTAGGCTTTGGAAACTAATGTAACTAATATAAGATCCTATACCAGCTATACTTAATTAAAAAAATAGCTGGACACTAGTGCGTGATGAGAACAGATTTTATTGGGAATGTAATATTGTAATAGGGAGGAGACCCATGTGGGTTGAACTCTATCTACAAAAAGAAGTTTTGGGTTTCATGTCCTTGCATTTGTGTGATACCTTCACCATAATCAAGGAAGAAGAGCTATCCATCACCTTCAAAAGCTTCCCCATGTCCCTTTGTTTCCTCTTCCTTCCTTTTGGCGGTAAGAACATTTAATGTGACATGTACCCTTTTAATGAAATGTTAAGTGCACAATACAGTGTCATTGACTATGGGCATGATGCTGTAGAGCAGGTCTCCAGATCGAACCCTTCCTGTACAACCGAACCTTCCGACCAATCGAACAGCTCCCCCCTACCTGACCCCTGACCTTTGACTCCTGATAGCCGCTCTTCTCTTCTCTACTTCCATGAGTTTGAATATTTTGGGTACATGATATAAGTGGGATCATGCGGTGTTTGTCCTGCTGTGATTGGCTGATTTCATGGAGCCTATTATTCTCCAGGTCCCTCCACGTGGCCACAAGATGATGGGATTTCTTTCTTTTAAAAGGATGGGTACCAATCAGTTACATATGCAATGTACATGGGGGAGATTTCCGTGACTTGACTCTCGTGAACAATGCTGCTACGTGGTGCATGGGAGTACAGGCGTCTCCTGGAGATCCTGAATTCAAAGCTTTTACATGTGTACAAAGAAGTGGGGTTATTGTGTCATCCGACTGTTCTAGTTTTAATTTTTGAGAAACCTCCATGTTTTGCACAGGGGCTGCACTATTTTACATTCTCACCAACAGTGTAGAGGGGTTCTGATTTCTTCACATCCCCGCCAACACTTGTGATGTTTGCAGGGTTTTTTGGATACTAGACACCCAACTGTCATGAGAGGTTATCTAGTGTAGCTCTGATTTGCATTTCCCTGGTGAATGGTGATGCTGAACATCTTCCCATGCGTCTGCTGGCCGTTTGCATGTCTTCTTTGAGAAACCATTTGTTTAAGTCCTTTGTCCATTTCTGAAAACAAGTTATTTTTTGTTTGTTTTTACTGTTGTAAAATGAGTTGTAGGGCTTACTTATATATTTTGGATATTAACCCTTTATCAAATACATGGTCTAACAGTTAACTTTATGCATCACTTGCCTGGACTGAGGGTGCACAGGTACACAGTGTTCCTGGGCGTGTCTGTGAGGGTGTTTCTTGGTGAGATTAGCGTTTGAGTCTGTGGACTCAGCCGAACAAACTGCCCTCTGCAGTGTGGGTGGACCGCATCCCACCCATCGAGGGCATGAATAGAACCAGAAGGTGGTGGGAAGACAAATTTGCCCTTTTTGTTTCCTACCAGCCTGCTGGGCTGGGACATGGGTCCTCTCCTGTCCTTGGACTTGGATTAACACCAGCGGCCTTTGCACTAAGACTGAAAGGTCGCTGCCATCTTTCCTGGGTCTCCAGCTCTCGGACAGGAGATTGTGAGACTGAGACTCAGCCTCCAAACTGTGTGAGACAATCCTTCTCAGTCAATTCTCACAACGTTATATATTCTGTTGGCCCTAAAACAGCACACATCTGAATTTATGGGGCTGCTCATACATGCATTTTTTTCAATAAACGCTGTTAATGTATTTCCTCTTCCTTACAGTTTTCTTAAAAGCAGTTTCTGTTCTCTGGCTTACTTTTTTGTAAGAATACAACATGTAATACACATAACATACAAAACATGTGTTAACTAACTGCTTTTGTATTGGTAAGGCTTCACCCAGTCAACAGCGGGCCATTAGAAGTTTTTGGCAAGTCCGAAGTTCTGACAGCACCGGGGTCAGCGCCCTGAACCTCCATGTTGGCCCCTCGTAAACCCTATTGGTTCTATTTCTCTAAAGAACCCTGGAAGTTACATACAGTTTGCAAATATTTTCTCTCAATTCATAGATTGTCTTTTCATTCTGTTCCTAGTTTCTTTTGCTGTTCAGAGCAATTTAGTTTGATTTAATCCCACTTGTTTATGATACAGAGACCAATGGAACAGAACAGAGAAGCCAGAAATAAACACACAGATACGCTCCACTCCTCTTCAACAGAGGGGCCAGGAGCACTCCATGGACAAAAACAGTCTCTTCAACGAATGGTGTTGGGAAAATGATATTCACATGCAAAACACTGAAATTGGACCCCTACCTTATGCCATACAGAAACATAATTTCAAAATCGGCCAAAAGATGTAAATTCAAGACCTAAAACTATAGAATTCTCAGAGGAAAACTTAGGAGGAAAACTTGACATTAGTCTTGGCGATCATTTCTTGGATATGACACAGAAAACCCAAGCAACAAATTCAAAAAATAGTTAAGTGGAGCTACAGCAAATCTGTCTTTAAAAAATATACTTGAACATTCATTTAAATGAAAAAAATATTTCGCATTGTTTTATTCTCCACGGTTTAAGCATGAGGAGGAGGGGGCTGTGGGGGCTGGTGCCGAGCCCTGAGTTGGTACCTGTGTGGCTCACGGGTGCTCTGACACTACTTCCACACGGTGACTTTGGCAGGAATGCATGGAGAGCTCTGATCCTCTTCCCGGGGGTGTGAAACGGGGGGAAATAAATTAAACAGAGACACCGAGTGAGGAACTAACAGTTCTCTGCAACTGTGGATCTTCTAAGTCAGGTTCCTGATATTCCATTTCCTCTTCCCCTTTCTCTTTACCCTGTGTGTACTATTATGTGATGTTGATTTTTGGTTTCGGTGTCATCTTATGCTTTGAATGGCCCTCAATTTGTTTAAAACGGTAGCAGGATAGACACATCAAGAAACAGAGAGCGGTGCTGAGAGAGGAAGAGAGAAAGAGGACATTTGCCTTTGCAGGGCTTATATTATAGTCATTTTATATTTAAACCATAATATAGTCATTTTAGAATACGTATTTGAGTAAGTAATTTCAATGCAAAGGAGAATGAAATAGAAAACAGAGAAGAGAGTGAAACAAGGAAACCTTAACATTTTTCTTGGTGATGTAGCACTGAAAAGAAATGAAATGCTTGTCGGGTTGGTTTCCTCAGTGTTTCGTATTAAAACAGGAGAAGTGGAACCAAGATTATTATCGCTGTTCCAATAACTGTGAGATTTTTATTGGTAAGACTGGCACCATTTTGTCCTTAGTTTCACCTTTTATATACATGTGTTGGGACGTTTCTTCCATTACATTTCAAATGTGTTTAAGCAGCTGGGATTTTAAAAACATATTTACACGAGCATATATTTTAAGGGCAAAATTTATAACAGAGAAAGGTAAAAAAGGTCAAACGTTTCTCGAGCCACGGTGTTCTTTTCCTAGATAGTTTGTCTATTTTCTGAAGAAATGATCAGACACGGAGCTGCTTTTTAAAACCTAGAGTGATGAAATGTATCCAATGTCTAAAAACTTGCATGAAGCGAGGCTATTCCAGACACAAGGGTGGATTGGTGGTGGGATTCCGTGGCATTATCTGATAGCACACAAAACGGAAGGGGACTAGCAATAATAACATATGCTTTACCCATCTTTCCTCTTTCTTTCTCACCACTCGTTTAAAATCTCTCAATGAGCTGCTTTTCCCAAGACACTGACCTGGAGAGCTCTCCTGTGAACAACTGACCCCGTGTTTGCACGTTGTCAATAGGGCTGGAAACCGTCTTCCTCTTCGGGCGTTTCTAGCATGCACCTGCACGGTATGTGTGGTTTATACTTAACCTACTAATGCGATCTGCCTGCCCGGAGGTCACAGAGGGGAGCCAATCAGTTTCAAGTCCATACTCCCAAGTAATGGTAGTTCTGGGTGCGCCCAGTCCTGGCAAACACTGGCACTTGGGTGTCTGCCTTTCTGGTGTCTCTTCCAGATTTCACAATAGAGTTGCTCCCGTGAGTGCCCATCACTCCTTGTCTTCAAAGAGCTTAAGCTTCACACCCTCATTGGCTCTGGTGGGTGACGGTTTTCCGCTCCTTGCCGTCAGAGGCTCCGTAACCTGCTGGAGGAGACCGAGGATTTTGGACAGCAGGCTGTCTTCTCCCAGTTACAATCATCCTCTCACTGAAAAATGTGAAGCTGTGTTGATGAAGCAGTGAAGCCGTCTCCACCTGGAGAAGAGGAGCCTGATCAAACTGGTTGTAGGGAGAGGAGAACCACGCTTGGGTTTTCTCATGTTTCCTTTTGGTGCTCTCTGTTGTTATTGATTTGCTTATTTACCCTGCATTTCAGGCTACCTGGCTTCCTTTCTCGGGGATTCCTGACCTCACACGCCTCCTCCCAGTCCCCGAGAGGTGACGCTCCCCCTGCGACAGCAGGCAGGGCAGCTTCCGGCGGCTGGCGGACTCCGGAGGAGGAGGAGTCTTTCAGAGGTTTGGGAGAGGACACGTGAGACGCACGTGAGACGCACGTGAGACGCACGTGAGACGCACGTGAGACGCACGTGAGACGCACGTGAGACGCACGTGAGACGCACGTGAGACGCACGTGGAACTACCATCCTGCTGCCAATGGCTTCCTTCTCCCCCGAGTAGAAAAGTAAAAAAAAAAAATTACCTGTACAAACTGCAAATTATAGTTAACTTCTGTGTCAGGCTTGTATATGTTAAATTGGTAAAAAATTATTCTGGTGATAGTTTTGGGGTTGATATGAGAAGCCTTATAGTTCAAGATTTAAAATTTTCATCACTGGGATCAGACAAACACGAGTTTGAATCTCAGTTTTTTAACCTTCTAGCTGCACGTCCTAGGGAGTTAGAATTGTTTACGCAGGGCTCCTTATCTGAAACGTGAGCAGCGGTCTCGTGAGGCCCGTAACTGACTGACAGCGTGTTGTGCACTGCTCCTCAGAGGCGGGGCAGGCAGGCTTGAGGTGTGGGCGGGCCACCACTGCACCATTATTTATTCACGCTTGTGGTGGCTATCTCGGGGAAATTGAGGCAATCGAGTATTGAATTCCTGTCCGGATACTATCGTACAGTGAACAGCTCCTCCATTATTTTGTGAAATTTTCCCAGAAATGTTTGGAACAGAGGAGATCGGTGCAGTTACTGTGAATTTGCTGGAACATCAAATGAAGCAGCCCTCTGTTTCAGCAGAATGTGCAGTTAGCTGGGCCCGAAGAAAGGGAAGAATCAATCCAGCTTCAGAACCTTCCATTTTATTGGAGAAAATAAAATTAGAATCAGTGTGTTCAATCAAGGATGAAACCGTAATTTATTTCCTGGCAAAAGAAATGGCACCTTATTTTTAGGCGTATAAAATCAATTAAATAAACGTGGCCTGTTTTTATGATATCAAATATATATTAGGTTTTCTTACAGAACAAACTTCTGTCAGCACATGATGATAGCTCAGCTTTATCAACTTCCCTTTTCTGGCATTAGCAATCCGTGCACAGCGTCCCTTGGCCGTGGCAGAGCAGGGAGAGGGGTTTCACTTTTAGGGGCCGTTTCTGGGTCTCCTTCCCAGCTGATACGCATATGAAACAAGGCCAGCGCCGCAGAGAAACATGCACTAGCGTTCCTTGCGTTCTACCCCAAAGCGAAGTGACTGCACTCAGGTGCCTGTCACCCTCCCTGGAGTATTCTGAGAAGCCACAGCAGCAAAACACACTTGAGGTCTGAGCACATTTTACAAGAAAACTCGAGCCCTGGAGCAGTCCATAGGACTTAATTCTCCGGAAGACGAGGTCACCGTGACACTTGGGTTGTTCGAGGCTGGGGAGAGGCGGGCTCCCCGGTCCCAGGGCACCACGACTGCCCAACATTCAGCGGTGGCCTCATTCCTCCAAGATGCAAAAGCAAAACCCCAGGCCCTGCGGGTCTCGTTTCCGATGGCTCATCCATATTGCTGTGCACAGAATATTAGAAAGTGATTAACAGCCCTCCGTGTTTTCATCTCAAGGTTGTTATTTTCTCTCCTCTTGGGGACAGAGCCTGGAAAGCTGTACCATTATTTTATGAAGTGGTGGTGCCATATGTGGAGATTTTGCCGCCCTCATCTGCTCCATTTCAGCCAAATAATAAATGCACAGGGAAGATTTCACAAGAGAAAGAGTCAAATGACACAACAATGCAAACCCTAGGACGTGAAGCAAATCTCTGCTTCTCAAGACTGTTCCAAACAGCAGCAGCTAGTAAAGGTTTCGTGCACACACACGAGTCACGTTTTGCCTTGGGCACACTCACATCTGTCTCTGCACGGCCTTTGTCTCGGTCGCCCATGCGTGCAGTGTGGTGTGGGAGAGACGGGTTCAGAGATCTGACACTGTGCAGAGACTGGCGTCACAATCCTCCTTCCCAGTACTGGGAGCTGCAAGGGTCCCTGGATGAAGCAGTGGGCCCTGAGCGGGTGGTGTCCGAGTCTCAGGAGACATGGCGGTATCTTTTTAATTCTTTAAAAATGTGGTTCTGTGAAGGTAACCCTGAAATATTTGAAATGTTTTCATTTGGGAATGGAATATTTAGAAGAGTTTGAAGTAAGATTGTTTTTTGTACAAACGTTAAAAAGAATTTAATATGATTTCATGAAGCTTTCGGAGAGGGTTGATGCCCGCTTCCTCCAATCCCTCTCTCTCTCTCTCTCCCCCTCCCAGATGCATGTACGTGTGTGTATGCTAATACCTATCATCACCAGTATTGGAAAACCCTATTGCTCACCTCTCCTTACCTGCCGTGTTACATTTTATTGTCTAAGAAGGGGGGTATACAGAACAGCAGCCCCGGCGGGGGGGCCCCGAGGAGCCTGAGGCAGCCAATCCGGAGTTGTCTCACGGCCCTTGCAGAGGTTTGGACGGTTCCCCGGCCCTTGGAGTCACGATCTGAATTGGAGAGACACATTTTAGAGCCAGGGGCTTTGGTCTATTGTCATAAGACAGGGAAAAGAAATAGGTTGGGTAGTTCAACAAAAGTGTATTTGCTTCTCTATTTTTAAAAAAAATAGTTGTTCAGATTTCTTTACTCATAGATGGTGAGGGAAGAGAGACATAGCAAGGATTAAAAAAAATTCTTCCTGATATATAACCTTTATTTTTGTTATTTTCATCACCAATTAATTTTGAAAAAAATTCAAACATATACAGATTCGAAGAGAGTAGTAGAATATCCATCCGTTCCCGTCTGGGTTCAACAGCTGTGAACGCTTTGCAATAGTTTCTCTGTGCGTGCACGTCTGTCAGCCTCTCTCTACCTTCTCTCAACCAATGTTTCTAAACCGAAGGAACAATTAAGTGTCACGCATTATATTGTGTTTGTGAATCTATTTCTTTAACTTCATTTGTTCTAGATCGGCCCGCTGACTTTGTAAGCCCAAGGCATTGGATGTAAAGGGCATTGAGTGTGTCAATGGACGCCCCTCTGGGGTCATCTGAGCGCCCCCTGGTGCCCCTGCCTTGTTCCTCCGCCCCTTGATTTCCTCTCACTGCGGCTGGGGGTGCTCTAAAAGTTTGATGAGATTTGATTTATATTTTTTTTTCCAGTAGTACTTACAGGAAATACTGTGCACATTGTATCATGCGTAGTTTAAGAACGGATGAGTCAAATCCTTGATTTTCCGGATGAGTGAAGCGAGACTCAGAAAACACGTCGGTGACTTACCTGAAGTCACACCCTTGGGGGTGACTCTCCGAAAACCGTGAAGCAGCGAGTCAGCACAAGCAGCTCCACCTCCAGACGAGCGCCCAAGAGAAGCAGTCTGTGGGGCCACCACTCCCCCCTCCGGTGGAGCTGCTCCGTCTTCCGAGGTCAGTCCTGTCATCCTCCCCCTGTCCGGGACACCCAGCATTAGAGGGTCAAAGGCCATCTTAAACCTTCCATGTCGGCTTCCCATGTGTATAGCTCTGAGAGGTGGAACAGGTTTAAAATGGTGACCAGATTCAGGCTCCTGCATCCTAGGTAGGAGCTGAACTCCTCCCAACTCCTGCAGCCATACCGGTGATTCTTGCATCTCGTACACGTCTATCCCCACCCTCCAGAGGACTTGTTACAGAGCAGGTGCGGCCCCCATTCCCAGAGCCCCTGACTCAGCAGGTGTGGGAAGGGGCCCAGGAATCTGCAGGCACAAGTTCTCAAGTGAGGTGGAGGGCGCTGGCCCAGGGACCACGCCGTGAGACACTGGGCTGGAGACGACCAGCCCCTTGTCAGAATAGAGTCATCCTTTAAGCCCATGCCATTTGCTAACACACCTTCATTAAAACCAGAAATACAGGGAGCTTTGGAAATGGGGTTCTAAGACCTACACTTGAACTTAGGAATTTCCACTTGATATTTAACTGTTGGGCAACTTCCTGCCTTGGTTCATGTCTCCATCTATTACATGGATATGGTTCTACTAGGTCATCTCACAGTTCAGCTAGGTAATGCCTGTAAAAGTTTTCCAAACTCTAAATAGCTAAATTCTTTAACATACCACAGAGGGACTGACTTCTAGATCTCAGAGCCCTCTGGACTCAGGACCTTGTCCAGAGGGAAAAGGTGGGTCTGCTGTGGAGGAGGCACCTGGGCGGGACCTTGTCACATGGGAGAGACTTAATGAATACTTCACTGGGTCCCAGGAGAAGACTCAGAGACAATTAGTGTCAAAGGTGAGTTCAGGAGGAAGCAAAAACCAATTTTACTTATTTCTCCATCTTGGTGACATAAAGTAGCAGTTAAAACTTAGAAAAAGAAAGAAACAGAAATACATCACCCCTAGGTTAGACCATGAGATATAAACCTTTCAATATCAAAATTATTCCCTGGATGTATAGTAAGTACAACTAAAAAATGCATAAATTCCAGTAAGTGATGCGTTGCAGGTGTGGTGGGTTCTCCTGGGAGGATGAAGGCACAGGGAGGGCGTGGCAGAGGACAGCGTCCGAGGTGGGCAGACCCCGTCAAGTGTCCCTTCACCAGCCATACAGGGCATGGAAGGTACAGAACCATTGTGAGCCTTAGTTTTCACGGCTCAAAACCTTTCATGAGGATTCGCACCGCTAAATGACCTTTTTGAGAGAGAGTGTAGCATTGGATTTTTATGTTTGTGTTCTATGATCTTAGAAGAAGGAGTGAAACTACCTTTTGTAGAATTGATAATGTTTATTATGTG
The DNA here is from genome assembly GCA_004024845.1 of Tonatia bakeri. Taxonomy (NCBI): domain Eukaryota; kingdom Metazoa; phylum Chordata; class Mammalia; order Chiroptera; family Phyllostomidae; genus Tonatia; species Tonatia bakeri. The sequence goes on from PVIA01000782.1 coordinate 11,613, forward strand.
AAATACATCAATCTAAGGACTGATTATATTTATATATTTTGAAGCAACTGCAGTGTTCAATAAACATTCAGAATTATTTATAGTGCCCCTTCACATGCAATTTTTATGTTATTATGATTGATGTTATTCGTTTTCTCATCGAGAGGGTTTTTGACTTTACCCTGAACAGCTCTCCCCAGACTGAGTAGGCATGAAATACAGCCATACGGGTTGCCTTCAACTGCAAAATCACCTGTGGTCTGGCTGTGCCTGCAATATCACCTGTGGTCTGACTACTGAGCCTTTGTGTGTCTCCCTGGAATGGAGCGCTGGGGGAACAGGGAAGCCTCTAAGGGTCTTGACGAGACTGAGGGTCTCAGAACGTGGCTCCTCCTTGGCCTTGACTGCTGACCCACTCTTCTGTTTATCCAGACCTGGACCTGGGCATGTGCTCCAGGCAGCCCCATTGAAATTCGTGACAAGGCGTTGCTTGCTTGCCCGCCCTGCCTCGCTGTCTGTGTTTGTCAAACAGATTAGATTCTGAAATGCAGTCACAGCTAATAACAGAGGTAATACGAACTATGATGGTGAGAAGTGAGTGGGATGAAAAAGACTTCGCAAGAAAAATGAGGGACTCTCAAAAGTACAGAAATTGCTAACGCAAGATTAGACATCTGGACTATTAAATACGAACAACAAAATGTCAGTAAACTGAAGCAACTTTTAGACAGACTTCCCTGTTTTCGTCACTGGGCAACTCTGAGAGCTTACATCAGGTGCCCATGTATCAGCCTTCCAAGACTTTCATGGGTTTCAGAAACTCGGCATTGGCGGAGAGCAACCGTCCTCAACTGTCAGCTGTCCTTTTTGCTTTGGGGTCAGCTGTTCTGGAGTGACTCAGCAAGCATTTCCCTCCAGGAGGAGTGACTCAGAGAAGAATCTGTTGCTGGGCAAGGAGACCTGCGCCGTGTGTGTGGTTTGAGGCACCTGCACTCAGTCTTGCTTTCTGACCGTCATTTGAGAAGATAGGAAACAAAAGGAAGGAAGAAGCTCATTTAAAGCAAAGGAGAAAGAGTGAGTGATTTGGGCATTTTTTTTTCTTGAAATTCATCACTCTGTGGGCAGCCTGAGGAGGGAGTTCCTTAGGGAGAGACCATTTACAGAAGGAGACTTATTGGCCCAGACACTGCGGCCCATGGGGGGGCTAATGAAGACCTAAAGAGGAAAAAATTGACTGCAGAAGCAGAGAGAACTCATGTCTGATAAGGAACCGAGCACCCAAAATGAGGAACATGAGAGACATCAGAGAGCAGGTAGGGATGATATGGTAAGTTCTTAACAATTTCGGCTAATGGCATTTGGAGTTTAAGTCACTCGATACTAAAAGGAGAAGTTTGGTGATGATTAATTGAAAGATTAAAAGTGCAATGTGTGGAATGTTTCAGAGGGTCCCGTCAGCAGGCTCGTGCTGGTGGGCATGGGGAACATTGAGGTTGGGGGTACAGAGATCTGGGTGCAGCCAGGTGCCGCCAGCAGGAGCCTCGCCCACAGCTTCGGCAGCCAGGTTCCCATCAGACTTCCGATCCCGTTTCCTGAGGCACGGGCTCTGCAGAACGTTGAAATGAAGAATGACATCTTAGTTTGCAGGCGTTTGCCTCGTGTTCTGCAGAGCTGTGACCGAGGGGGGGCTGTGGGCGTGTGTGTTCCTTGTGTGCAGCAGGAAGGACGACAGTTCCCAGTGACTGCCTTGCTTAGGAAGTACCTTGAAGTTCCCTTCAGAAGCATCTCTCTTAGTGACAGCTGCATGGTAATGATCTTGACCTTTCAAACTACTCCTTACTCAGCTCATTTTTCTTTATTTTTCAAACTCAGTAGTTTGGCCAATTATGTCATTGATAACATTCTTGGGTGCTACTGTTTTATAATTAAGATAATTTCTCTATGGCGAGATCCTTAATTAAATCATCCGAGGAGCCGTGGTTGAGAGCTCACCATGTTCTGCATCGCTTCTTCCCAATTAGCTGCATTCAAGCCTGGGGTTTGTGGGAGCTGTGGAGCTTTAGGGGGGTACGTGCTGACCCCTTCACCCCAACTCTAGGCTGTGTCAACCAATGAACAGCTCCACTCGGAAGGACTAAGGGGAAATGGTTTTATGAGCTAAGTTTCAATTAAAGTCTGTGTTAGCAAAATAATGAAGCTCTGGAGAGACTTCCTCCATTGAATTATTTCTCAGGAATATATACCCAGGGGTTGGATTAATGGGTCAAAGATTAATAACTTTCTCTTAGCTCTTGAAATGTATTCCCATTATGTTTTCCAAAATTGAACCAATTTGCAATATTCTTGGGAAGGAATTAGTGTGATTCTGTTTCGTTTTTGATTAAATCCTAACATGTATTTAGATTTATGTTAATTTAATAGGTGTAAAATTGAATTTTATTATTCCTTAGATTTCTATGCTTTTTAGTACAAAATGTTCTTGGACATTTTCCATATGTTTCTGTATTGTTTCTATTTTCTAATTTGTGATGGTTCCACTCATAATAATGACCCATCCATCTATTGGAGTGTTAACAATTTTCTTACAATTTTAGGATCATTACCATTCTTGTGAAAAAGATACTTGCTAATTGCAAAACAATGAATATGTATAAAGACGCATAAAGAGAAGGTATGATGCTGTCATTATGCAGAGGCCTGGTGTGAAGTGGACCAAGGACACAGATACGTCTTCTTCCTCTTGCACAGTTGTCACGTAGGGAGGGTGCCTCCTAGGAGGGCAGAACGACTTAGTTGGCCTGCATTCTAGGAGACTGCTCTTAAGTCTGTGGTGATAATTCGTCTTGTATATTGGGTTGGCCACAAAGTTCATTTGTTTTTTCCTTCGCTCATTTAAGATGGCTCTAGTAGCATTTAGCTGTCTTTAACCTCATTCAAAACAATTTTGCGGGCTGCGCACCAAAGCATCACAGGTTCGATTCCCAGTCAGGGCACATGCCTGGGTTGCAGGCCACGGCCCCCAGCAACCGCACATTGATGTTTCTCTCTTTCTCTCTTTCTTCCTCCCTTCCCTCTCTAAAAATAAATAAATAAAATCTTAAAAAAACAATTTTGTTGTATTATAGCTTTCATATCAGCATGCATTAAAAAACATCAAAATAGGTGAATTTTTGTGTGAGCATTTTAATGTTGGAGATGGAAGAAATTAAGCAACATTTTTGTCATATTAAGCTTTATTTTTCCAAGAAAGGTAAAAATGCAACCGAAATGCAAAAAAATTTTGTGCAGTGTATGGAGCAGTTTCTGTGAGCAGGTTCTGTGACTGAACGTGTCAGAAGTACTTTGGGAAGTTTTGTGCTAGAGATTTCTCGCTGGATGATGTTCCATTGTTGGGTGGACAAGTTGAAATTGATAGTGATCAAATTGAGACATTAATTGAAAAGAATCAATGTTCTACCATGGGGGATGTAACCAACATAATCAAAATATCCAAGTCAATAATGTTATTGGTGAAAATGAAACATGTGTCTTTTATTTTATGGAAAAAAACTTAAATGGACTTTTTGGCCAACTCAATATTTTGCCAAGGATTGTCGATTTTCTTTTTGCCTTATTTATACAAAATTTACTTTTCTATAAAAATCACCTTTTTTGCTATAAAATTTATCAATGTCAGTAAAAATGGATGGGAAAGTATGATTGTTTAAATTCTGTGGCATTTATTACCCATCCACTTCACAGATGTCAGACCTGGATCTTCGAGGAAGGAACTGTGATCGGAAGGGGCATTGCCGTATTCAGGAAGATGCTCTCCAATGTGGGGTGACCCTACCATGTCCTCTTCTCCTACTATGTCCTCTTTCCTTCAAAGTGTCTTTGTAGGTCTGTCCTGTCAGCCTGAACCCTCAAACAAAGACTAGCAGAGTAGCATCCTGGCTGATCAATGATGTACGGGTAGCATGAGGAAAGATATAGATTTTGCTTCTATAAGTCATTGATAGTTTAAGGATTGTGTATTATCGCCATGTAGCTTAACCTAAGCTGCTTGATAAAGTCACACACCTTCTGAAAGACATTGCATCATACCTGTTAAATATCTTTTTAAGTTACTTAGCATTTGTGTCCTGGCTGGAAAGTGTTTCATTCTGTTTTTTTATTGATAGTTACTTATACAAAGGAAGCTGATTTCTTCTCCTCCTTCTCCTTCCTCTTCTTCTCCATTATTATTACTATCATTATCATTATTATTATTTTCTAACCAAATGGCTGTACTGTGAGTAATGCATGTCTGTTCTTCATTTCTCGCACAGTGTCATTCCTGGGGGACCACTGTTCTCTATCTGCCCAAGACTTCAAAGAGTGAGCCTTTGTTCCAGAACCCCATTTTGAGCAACAGTGCTATACCAGATATCTCAGCATTGATTCTCCGAACTTCATCAGTGAACCTATTAAGAAAAGGAATTCTTAATTTTACCCCCAATATTATTTTCTTTCTATATCCTTTATCCTAAATCACAGTAATACCAGCCCCCAGCCCCCTAAGCTCCTCTGCAGGAGTCTTGCTTTGACTCACCCTCTGCATTCAGTTGGTGAGTGTCCCTTATTCTACCTTCCACTGCCTGGACAACACATCACCTTCTGACATCTGCACTGTGTCTGCATCGCTTAAATAGCTGTGACAGCCTCAGTAACCTCCAACCTTTTCCTTACATCACTACCCAAGGTGGTTTTCCTATAGTCCTGTTTTGATTATTTTTAATAACGTTCCATGATTCCCCAGTATTTCCAAGGTGCAGTCGCACTGTATTTTGTATTAGTTGACAGGAGCATTTTAGCTTTATCATGGCGTTACTCATCATTTGAGGGAAGTCCAACACACTTACTTGAACAATAAAATCCAACAGAGCAGAGTAAACGTGCTTATGAGGATCCCATCCTCTTGGGTGTCAGTCCCGTCAGTGGGAATGCGTCATGGCATGGGAATGAAATCAGGGTTCCTTGTGGCTGCCTGTGATGCACGGTGCCTTTCAGGAGTTACTACACCAAGTCCTCAGCTGCAAGAATTGGGAAGGTCGAAACTCTCACACCTACCCTGGACTCCCATGGCTTCGCCAGCTGTATCTCAAGAGTAGGGCAGGTCCTAAAATAATGTCCTTTCACTCAAAGTTGTTTCATTATAATGTTGATGAGATACCAAGGGAACTTAATTCTTGTTCGTGTGAGTTAGTTTATGGTAAACTGGTTTTACTGCAAGTTGTGTTGCTCCCATTCACTGGACCCACCGACAACGTGAAGTGTGGACTGATGGCACTATTAGTGACCTCTCATTGTCAATATCCACACAGGTCCTAATGGCTGTCCCCCTCTGTGGGGAAGATGACACACTGGCAGCGGACTTGAGGGACCGGTCACAGCATATGATACCTAAGGCCTTCCTCGATGTAATCAAGGTTTACTTATCCTGCCTTGTTTCTAGCCACTCTGCACATCTATCCAGCAATGTTAACATTGTCTTCCTCATTCCATTCCGCCCCTGCTGTGCTGGGGACCTTCCGACCCAGGAAACCCTGTTGGGGCATGCTGATGGCATAACTGAGCAGCCCGTGTAAGCTTGAAGTGACATCACATCTTTGGTTTAAAAGGCAAAGCTGCACTCACTTGTGCCAGGTGCTGGAGTTGAAGTCAGAGACAAGCACACACTCTGGAGGACTGGAGGCTGGGGACCCCGAACAAAGCAGCTGTGCCTCCTTGACACCACACCTGGCCGGTACTTACTGCTCCTTCTGAGTGAGGGCGTCAGCATTGGACAGGGTGTTTGTCTCATTGGCTGAGTAACTTCATCAGCTGCTTTTCATTGGTTAGAAAGTTCGACAACTGAAGCTCAGGTGACAGGCAGGTAGAATGAATTCTCCTCGGATTTCTAAAGGTCTAATTAGATGGGTACTTTCAGATGTTGTTAGAATCCAAGAACCCTGACCTTTTCTACTGAGAACATAAATCAGTTGTTTCAGAAACATTAGTGAGTGTTTGATAGATGATTGGCTATTCTCACTTGACAAGTATACACAATAGGAAGACGGATAAAGTTTTGTTAACGCACAACAAACTGTAATTCCCATGACCGTCTCTGAGTGTTTCTGTACAAAGCTGTTTGGATACCTGGTTATGGGCATATTTGGGAAGTTGTTTGGATAATGGAATCACACGCTTGTAGAGCACTTCGCAGGTGAGCGGCATGCACCAGGGACAGCACGGTTTCCATCAGACCGGCTGGTGACTCAGTGGCCTTCAGATGACCAGTGCCTGATGCCGGGGTTGTCTGCTCGCTCCTGTCCCCCTCCGACTGGCTTCCCTCTGGTTCAGTGTGTGGTCTGGTTAAGTTCATTCATTTTTCATGAGCTTGCACTTAAGATTTGGACACTATAATTCTCAGTGAAACCATAGGTGCCGACACGCAATGTTGCTTCATCACCGCATCCCGGGTATCCCATGTCATGGCCCACATGCGCCCCACGTGGTCAGGACCCGGCTACTCTGACCGGCACTCTCTCTGTGCTGCTAAGCGCTGCCCCACTGGGCCTCTTGGCTCCACAACGCCATCACTTGCTGTTTCCTTGCCCTGAAAGCTGCTGGCCCTTCTTATCCTGCAACTGTCTCACCCGAAGACCGCCCATGCACACCACAGACAAAGAGAAGGGGCTGGCCTTTGTCCATCCTGTGGCCACCACTGCCTTCCTCCTTCACACCCTCTGCCAGCTCGCCTGTGCTCTGTGAGCAGAGCATCCTGCCTGGGAAGTCCTCTCGGATGTGTCTGTGCCCTGAGTCGCTTTTGCCCCTTTCCATGGTCTTTCTTATCTTCTCACTACTTCTGCCACCAAACAACGTAGTTTATTTTTTGGTCAGTTTCCTGCATTACAAGGTAGTATCCTCGAGGATAATTGCGTTGTCATTCAGGGTCAATGTTGAATCCCAGGGCCTGTGTTGGTGTCTGGTCCTGGTGATGATAGCTCAGTGCACACTTGTTGAATCAAACAAGCAATCAAGCAATCAATTGACTGTATGATTTTCCAGACCATTTGTGCTGTGGTTGGGGTCAGGACCTGGAGGCAGGTTGAGCTGAAGTGCTAGGTGGACTCCTTAGCACCTGTGTGGTCTTGGGCGTGCCAACCACCCCCTGGGCTTCATCTGTTTAGTGAGGAGAGTGATGGTATTTTTCTCATCACAAAGTTGTGGATGTTGAAATAATTTACATGGGGAAAGAATTTAGAAAATCAGCAGGCTCTTTGGAAATTAAGCTCATAGTAAATATTAGCTGTTATAATTATTCTCACAGTGCTTTGTAGTTCTCAGAATATTTCCCTTGTCACATTGTTAAATCCCTGTAACACTTCTAGGAAGCAGAAAGGCTCTTCAAAGGGGAACAGAGTGAGGAAAGGGGTTGGGCACTGCGTCATCGTTCCGCGCCAGGCTCGGCGGCATGAAGCTGACACCCCGAATCCTCTGACCTCAAATCTAGTTGTCTTTCCAGCAAAAAAGTTTCTCAAAATGGTATTTTTGTCTCTAGTGAATTTTCACATCACCTTAACCCTCCTGAATCAATGTCATTTTCTTTTTGGCTGCCCTCGGGGTCCTGAATTAGTTAACCTTTCTGGATTTTAATACTCACATTAAATTTTTTCTCTTACATATAGTGTCCCTACTGGTTTTAATAAGAATGAAGGTGAGGAGGATGATGAGGATAATGGTAGCAACATTTAGGTAGCGCTTTATCACGTGGCCATACCATCCCCTGTGCTTTACAGAGTAGTTGTCCCTCAAAACAGCCCTGCCAGGGCGGTACGGTGACAATCCTGGTTACACAGGTGAGCAGCCTGGGGCACAGAGAGCTGAGCAAGATTCCCGCCCGTCCGACTCCAGGAGACACAGCGGCCGTGGTTTCCTGCACAGCCAGCCCTCTCGGGAGGGAGCAGGGCACACGCCAGGTTCCCTGGCCCCTCTCCCTGCAGAGGAGCTCTCCTCTGTGCTCACCCTCGGGAGGCTCGTGTCTGCGCCGTTGCCATTCCGAGAACCTCATCTGTGCGGAGGTGTCAGTGGGTGCAGGGGGTGCTATCATCTGCCCAGGAAGTGTTTTTGTTTTTAAATCAGGAAGGCAGCTGGGGTGAGTGTTCTGGTCTGAAGAGTCTGGCTCTCCAAAGACGGACATTTATCCAGCTTGTGTCTTTGAGCTGCCTTTCACATTAAAAAAAAAAAAAAAGTCTAGATTAATCAAAAGGAGGATATAACTTAAGAATGACTTACTACAAGAAAGACTTGATTCAAGCATCCCAACGAGACTGACATGATTTAAGATTATGAAGTGTATCAAACCAAAACGCCTCAACTTTCCCACCTGCTGTGGGACAAAGTCAAATAATAGTCGTTTCCTGACTAAATGGTCCAGCACACAGAAGCCCAAATAACCACCACTCCAGAGACGAACCACCTTCTGTGAAAATGCAAAGTTTGACCTTTCTTTTCCCCACATTTCAAATGCATGAACCTTTTGAACTTAAAGGAAAGAAACTTGAAATGTTCAAGAGGTTTTGGCTGAATGAATAACCTTGAACTGCAAGTTCAGAAGTATTGATTTATTCTGCCCTTTCGTTTCAAATGAGTTTAGGCTCCTGGCTCCCTTAGAAGCACCCCCGGGATGGTGCCGTCTTTTTTCTTCTAATGGTCTCGGCCCCACCGCTCCTCTGGCGAACACTCCAGTCTATCTCACCAGCAGGCTTGAGAAATCGATCCTGAAGTGCTTTCCCCCACGTGCCCAGGGTTGGACTGCCCTGCACCAGAGGGCATAGAGGCTGAATGCACCCCCGGAGTCTGAGTCTGTATATGGGGGTGAGGTTGTCAGAGCTGGGGGGTAGGAACAATGTCGGGCTCCTATGGCACCCACACGTCATGGGTAAGGGAGAGTCCAAGCCTTTCCCAGACCACTTTAAGCTAGGAGTGTTCGATTAAAAACCGAACCAGCCTCCTGGGAAGATAAGACAGCTATGGCGGGAATAACCAGGCATTAGGAGGGAAAAGTTCCCTGTCTTTTACTACCTTAGGGGACTCTTGGGAGAGAAGTTACCTGTTTGTAGCAGAAAAACTGAGTAATGAGAGAAACTAGCAAAGGGCTTGGAAGTGTTTAGAATTAAGCCAGCTGACAGGGGTTTAGGTGAAATAATCCCTAGGCTCCACCTGGACTCTGTGCCTGGCTTTCTTGCCGGTCTGTGGTCTGGTGTAGGGAGCCATCATGAGGCTCTGCTCTTGCAACGGCCTGTGGAGAGCCCTGTTTTCTGGCTATGGGCTGAGCTCCAGACCTGGTGGGAGTGGGGATGCCAGGGAACGTGCAAGGACGGTGCCAGAAACAGGTTTATGGGTGTGTCTCATAGCCCAGAGGCTGAGGAAGGCCTGCAGCGTGGGGAACCTGGGTGCCTAGACCTTGTCTCCTGGGACACCGTGGCTGGCCCTTGAACGTGGCATGGGGACTCCTTAGTCCGATGGAATGACCCAATTCTACCAGCACACTTCTGCAGGCTCACCCACCGGAGCTTGGGCGTGGGTTTTGTGTGTGGTGTGGCGTGTGTATGTGAATGTTGTTTATGCTGTGTGTGTGGGTGGGGGTATGTCTATACCTGCGGGAGGTCTGGAAGGAAGTTGGATTGGGTACACAATCAAAGTAAAGCTGAGGTGAACGCAATTAATGATATCAGTGGCCAGTGTGATGGGAAACTCAGAGGCCAAGCACCGTGCTAGAATTTTAACATGGATGATGCGCCCAGCAACTGAGGTGGTAGCTGTCTCTTGATGGAGCAGTGGAGGACCTAGAAACTCAGCGCAGGGGAGCTACAAGGTCAGGGTGGTACAGGGATGGCGGAACCAGCCCCTTGGTGAAGTCTACTTGATGCTAAGGATAGCACCCTTTCGATCACGGTGTACTGCCCAGGCTCAGCTGAGCGTGTCTCAGTGATTAGTGCCGAAGTCTAGGGTAGCCGGCCGTCCGGCGTGGCGACTGCAATTGCCCCTTCCTGCAAGGCCGACTCCCGAGCTTGTCCCAGCCGAGGGCCGACTTGGCAGCGCCCCGTCTGGGACAGTATGGCCTTCAGGTACCACAGTAATAGGATTATTTATTCCCATATTTGACAAATACTTAGTATTTGCTACCACCTCACTGTGGGAGAATTAACACAAAATCATTATTATATTTAATTCTTGAATTTATAAGGAAATTCATGCTATTCCTTGATTGTTTTTTCAAGACACACTTCAGAGAAGTTAATAAATTTCCCTTCAATATTATATGGCAGGGTTAGGTTTAAAACCCATGCTTTTCTATTTTTTTCCCACTACCCTACTTTTCTTCAGTGGTAGGCATAATAATGCCAAATAAAAGGAAAAGAAGAAAATAATTCAGAAAAATAACAGCATCTTTCAAACCCCGATTTATGTTTCATTCATAGAGTAACAGCCTCAGAAGAAGAAATAGCTGCAATAAATTAAATTTGACCATACTTTCTGGAAACCAGGAACATTATAATAATATTAATACACTAATAATACTAGAAAATGGGGGGACATTTTTGCATAAGATAAATAGTATCTTGAAGTCCTAGATGGAAATAAATATGCATTGTGTTCAATATTTAGAAGACAGACATAGTAGCATTCCCCTGTATTAAAAAGGAGCAGATAATTAGAAGTTCTTACTTGAAATGCAATGATTTTTTCCCTTTTGTCCTGGTGCTGCCACAGCTGTGCCCATTGTTGCCGAGCATCCCATCTGTTGTCACTCATCCCAGGAGTCTGCAGGCGGGACAATGCATGTGCTTCTCCTGCAGGACGTCCTGAAAGAGGTGTGGCTGCTTTTCCGGGGCCTAGGAGTGAACGCTCCAGAACTCACTGGTGCCCCCACAACCAGGTGTCTGTCTTCTGTGTTTTCATATGAACAGGTGATGACTGAGCTTTGTCCTTTCTGGCAGAATGTCCGGCCCAGCTAATCTGTTGGTAGATAAATTCCCAGGAACCAGTCCCTGGACATACCCTCTCTTTCCCCCCACACTGAACGTGGAGGTGGGGGTTGCTCCTGGGCGCTGTAATCACGGAAGGCTGATGACCAGAGGTGCTGAGGATGTAAGAACTGTCAAATGCAAAAGAGGGAAGACCTGATGGTGTCCATGGAAAAAGGAAAAGCACCTGATTCATCATGAAGTTCAAGTTTTCCATACCAGTTGGTGCTTTGGTTCAGGCCTGTCTCCCTTTTGCTTGGGTGCCTGGGGGGTAACTCAGAGTTCACGAAGCAGCGACAGGCATGGGGTGAATGTGTAACGTTTCAGCCTTCCGCCTCAAGTAGTTCTTAGATAGAGACAAACACATCAGGTGAAGAAAGGAAAACTAAACACTTGAAATTATTTGGATTTTGAAAGGCTGATATTGCATGTTGTCTTTCAGACGTTTGCAGCTATCGAACAGTGTTCAACCAATGGGAACAATCTTAATGACAAACTTTGCTATTATCTTTGTCCCAATATACTTTTTTTTAACTTTCCAAGAGCAACACATTGGTAGAAGTTGCAAACACATGACACGTTTGGACATGATTCCCCAGGGAAACCCCATTCTCTGGTGACTCACATGCCAATGGAGAAAAAGAGAATTTGATGCGTGTGTTGGTCCCATTTCTCCAGTTCTGCGCTGGGAGCTTCTTGTGCATGAAATCCCTGTCTGATGCGCCTCCGTGTACTCACGGTGCTCTGCACATGGGAAGTGCTTAGCAAGTAGGAATAGGGTGATGGGTGCCTGCTGCCTCCTGCAATGTCCAAACAAATGCCAAGGTGATGTGATCGGTCCAGGATGTATCAAAAAAGTGGCACAACTTCAGGAAAAATAAAACAGAAATAGTCCCATTTTTTGATTTACTCCTTATTGTATTTTTTCCATTACCGTTTAGTCCCCTTATATGCTCCTCCCCCCAGCAATCACCACACTGTTGTCCATGTCCATGAGTCCTTTTTCCTTATTAAAAAACTTTTTTTTTTGAAATGCAGAAATATGAGTTGTCAGTATTCGTCACTTCTGTTCTGTGTCAAAGCCATTCTGTACATCCTGGAGTAACATTTGTAAAATGGACACGTTGGTGTCTAGCTGACTTGAATAGCTGTACCTCGGATGGAGCCACATAGAAGGGCTGGCCCAGCATGCTCTCTTCCTGCTCAGCATTCATCAGGGAGAGCTGCCCCAAACAGGTGTGTGTATTTATGCCTCATTGATTCAACTTTGAGACAAGGTGGGGTTGTAACATTATATAAAGAAAAGAAAAAAAAATGTCTGCAGGTATATTAGAGAGATGGAAAGTTTTGGGAAATAGAAAATTGTCCACTAAGCAGTCAGAGGATTTGGCCGTAATGCTTTGGTGAGCAGGGAGATTTTGCCTAGAAGGATGAAGGAGCAGGCGCATCAGAACGGCTTCTGCTGTGGTCCACTGTGAGGTGGGAATGCCTGAGGGAAACACCCTACCTCATAGGGGCTGGTGGAGTCAGATGTGGCATGTTTACGGGGCCCCATGAGCTTCAGAGAGTGGGAGGAACCCCACTTGGTTTTAGCTGATATGCTGAGAGTTCCATGGTGCAGCCCAGCCCTCAATCTGGTCCTCAGGCCCCATGTTCTATCAGGACAATGAGACTTGGCACAGAGAGTGGACGAGGAGCTGTGTTTGCAGAGATAGGGCAGCGGGGCCCACAGGACATCCCCGACTAGGGTGGCCAACGAAAGGAAAGGCATGGTCTTGCATCGAAGGAGCAAGTTCCAAGGTTTGATCAAGGCAGAGACAGATCTACTCAAAACCAAATCCCAAGTGGTTGATTTGATCTTATTAATAAAAATAAAACAATGGCTTCTGTTTCAAGCTGGATCAGACAACTACCACGAGGAGAGCTTTAGAAACAGGATTCCTCCGAATAAAGGTGGTAGCTGGTGGCATAGTTTGGGACCAAGGATGGGGGCCAAGGTGAATGCCTCTGTGAGATCCAGATTAGGAGACGTGAGGAGGAAAAGGAGAGGTGGAGGATGGGGAAGACGAATGGCCAGACTGAAAACAGGGGGCCAGGTGACCGTTGTCCTGAACTCAAAGGGAAGGAACATTTAAGAATGAGAATAATTATCATCCTCAAATACAACATGAACATCAGGGAAGATGAAAAACTGAGAAAAAGCTAGTGCATTGTGGAACTAGGACTTTGCAGATGATCTGAGTTTAAAACCTGTATTCTATTTTTTCTACCTTCCTCCTCTACCTCAATGCACCTGCACGCATGTTCAGTCTCTCATTGCACAGTGCCTCCTGTATTTCCAAACACAGTGCACAATGAACTCGCTTGGGATGCTCTCTGGATCAGTTCCCTCTGGGAACAAGGAAGCCCACGACTGCCCTTCCTTCCCTACATTCAGCTGCCACCAACCACTAGCATGATATCATGACGGTGCTGTGGATGCACGTTTGAAGCAGTAGATCGACGATCTTTTTCTGTGTGGGACTTCATCCACTCACTTCATTCGCAGCCCCTCTAGCCTGGCTGGTGTCAGAAAACCCCTAGCTCAGGGATTCGTTCCATTTCAAAAGTTCCTGTGCAAGGTGTTTGCGAGTCCTGAGGTTCTTTAGGAAATGCGCTGTGCAAGAAAGCTTGAAGACAGAGCAGAGGAGGATGCACGTCGGGAAGAGATTCCCGGGAGCTCCCAGGTGCCGAGATGAAGCACACCTTGTGTGCGCAGGTAAGTCTAAGCTAAGAGAGAAGTTGGACTGTTTTTGAGATGGAAGAGAACAAGGTATGCACGAGAGTGATGAAGTGTGTGTGTGTGTGTGTGTGTGTGTGTGTGTGTGTTTGGGGAGATGAGAAGAAATGAATGTCTGATACAGAAATGCATGAATTACAACAAAAGCATGTCCTCTGGGCGCACCAAATGCCAAAGGACTCTCCCCACAATCAAGCCAACTGCACAAATGCTGGGGGCCCTGGGCCTCAGCCCCGACCAGGTTTCAACTCCTGCGCAGCCCCTCCACCACTGACCTGCATGCACAGGTCCCCCTCCTGTATACAGAAGCCCTCCTCCATAGCTCTTTTTTATGTTTGAGGTGAACACTGTGGACCAGCTACTCAGAGTAAAGAGACTTATAGGAGATTAGAGGGAAATCGTGTGTGGTTTAAACAGCCCCTGAGTCAAATAGGGAAAGGGGACTTTATTGGGGAGATACAAGTGAAATGATGGCCACTTCTGAGTTTGGAAGGAAGGGGGTCTGGTGGCTGCATGTGAGTCTGTCTCTCTGTGGCCAGGCATTTGAGAGGTCGGGCAAACAGCGGGTGATGAAACCATGAGGGTGAAGGCATCCTTGAGGGGATGCCTTCCCTGGAACCTCCTCATGGAAGAGGTAAGAGTGTTGGCAAGAGGGTGGTTCACGGGAGGAGCTGTGGAGGTAGTGGACGGATGTCACAAAGGGAGGGCAGAGGGCTGGCTAGTCTGCAAACGTGGAAGGGTCAGGCTGAGAAGCGATGGACCTGGGACTGGACACTGGAAGTGAGAGATGAGCACACTGGACGTTCAGAGTTCATGAATGGAGAACAGCCTGGGCTTTGGGGCTCCAGGCGGGGGTCAGTTTATGGGCAGTGACCATGGGGCACCTGCTGGATCCTGAGTCTGAGGACCATGGCGGCAGAGGCTTTCCAGGAACCACACATGATCACATTGTTTGGGTGGCTGATTTGCACAGATGCTGTCACCTTCCACCATGATTGCAGGAGGTGGAGTAGAGAGGGGGCTGAATGGGGGTGTGTGGGTGAGGGGTGGGAGTCTGGACACATGTCCTTGTGTTGTGGATCTCAGCGCAGGGGAGAGGGGTTTCCACGGGAGAAGTGGAGGCAGGTTGTCACACCTCCACAGTTGTTTATTGGCTCCAAGAAAGGAAGCAGGTGCCGCCGCCGCTCCAGCAACTCACCTACTCAGGGGAAAGGTAGGCGGGGCAGTAGAGGGGGCCGGGCAAGCTCTCCTAAGGGCCTGGGCACTCAGTGCCTTCCCTGAGAACCAAGTGCCCCTGGGCGTTCATCTTTGAAGGAATCCACTCCTCTGCCTTCCCAGTGCTTCAGGAGCAGAGGTGATTTTTCTTTTTTTAATGCAGCTTTCTTCCCTTTGACCGAGAACATTCTCCCAGATTTTCAGGGCAAAACGTGCAGCCCTCCAGGTTTCCAATCATTTCTAAGTGTGACGTTGTTTCAAAGACAACTGTGGCCACAATAACAGGTGTCTACTGAGAGCCTGGACACACCGCTCAGGGGCGGACATGCACTCAGGCCTCACAAACAACAGGGGCACAGCCGCCTGGGTCCTCCAGGCGCCCCGTGCTGGGGGCACGGGTGAAGGGCTGCCCTTCCTCACTTCTGCTGTGAATAAACACACTGGTCAAACCTGCATGACCTATGTGTTCACTGTTTCAAAATCAATGCATACCATCAGGGCCCTTTAAAATATCTAAATGGAGTCACCAGGATGGGGACTCGTGCTGGTCAGTGACAGGATGCAACTCAGCAACTGCATTTTCAGTTCCAAACAGGAGGAAATAAAATGAGGTAGAATGAATGAAGAACATCCATGGGGCTCACATCTAGAATTCTAGTGTTTCTTATGGGAAATGTGAGCGGGGACGTGTAAGGAAAGGCACCAGTTCTCTGGAAAATAGCGTGTCGCAAAAGGGAAGGACTCAGGCTGAAACTGCTCTTACTCCCCCGATGAAATATTTAGAATGGCAAAAACTTTTTGAAAGATGTGCACCTTTTCTTCTCTTTTTCTAAATCTAGCTGCAATTCAGACTAACCCGAAGGATGTTTCCATGCGGTCTGAAAGCTGGGGAAGAACAAACAAGACATTGAAATGATGAAGGAGTGCAGTCCAGGTTTCGCTGCAACCCCCCACAGTTGGCCCCGGAGGGCTCCGGTCCCTGACACCTGCAACAAGGAACAATTTAGAAAACAAAAGCCCGGCAGGCTGTATTTCTAGCACTATTTTCTAATGATAAAGTGGATTCCAGAGGAAACATGGAGGGATTTAAAAACTGAACCTGGCAGCCTTTAAAACACGAGGAGTGAGAGTGGAGGGGGCCCCTGAAAACCCAGAATTTATTTATAAAAAACCGTGTATTGATTCTCACACGTTTAGACTTCAGTCCCCTTCGAAGTGCTTCCCAGCTGGTGTGATACACCTATAGAGACATTTTTTCCACGGCTCCAAACAGTGTTTGAACTCATCTATTTCGATGCCTTTTAGAGCTCCTGCTGTTTTCTGTTTTGCCTCTTCCATATCAGCAAAACGTTTCCCCTTGAGGACTTTTTTTCATCTGGGGAAACAAAAAAAAAAAGTCGCTAGGGGTCAAGGTGAGATTGGGTGAGTAGGGAGGATGAGACATGTTTCACACCATTTTTGGTCAAAAACTGCAGAACACTCAGCGCAAGGTGGGCAGGTGCCCTCATAAGTCACCCATCATGAAATGGGCAAAATGCACTGAAAGAGACATCGAAAAAACATTCATTGAGACTGAACACAGCCTCTCACAACAACGCCAGCTGGTGCACTGACACAGATGGGTTCCTAGAGCACTCCCTAGTGGGGCAGCCTGTCCTGCAAGGGGCCAGCCCTCCAGAACATGATCCCGGGTTTTTTTGGGTCCCCCCTCATACAAACTTACTCTTTAGGCATTTGCAGGCAAGAAACAACGCTGCATGCTGCTGATAAGGTTTTGGGTGGAAAGACGAGGCAGTTCTAGAGGAACTACTCCAGAGGCACGTCCGCTTCTGGGTCTCTGACTCCTGGCTTCTCCTGTGAACCATACCTGTTCAGCCCTTTGCAGCTGGCTCATCGTAAGTTCCAATGCAACGTTGGTTGCTAGTTCTTGACTAATTCTGGCTCTATCTTGCTGCCTTTTGCAAGCCAACTCAGTAACCATGGCCCTTCATGCTTAAGGAGCCGCTCACCTCTTTCTTCTTCCATGATTGCCTTAAAAATGAGAGCTCAGGGCACGTCATTTTATAAATGGGGTGGATTTTCCTCTCAGTTGCATTATCTTCCCCTTCGTCACTCCGGAGATTACCTGTCAGCATCTGCCCATCCCCAGAGCCCAGTGAGCTCCCTTTGCCCAGCAATTTGTCCTTGTCACTCCAGCATTTCCCTGCCTCTGAGATCCGCAAAATCCAGGCTATTCCACGGTACGAGCCATCCACATTCCATTTATAAACTGGTGCAACAAGGGCAACCAGCTCTGTGTGAGGGACCACACTGTTCCCTTGCATTGGTCTTATTTTTCCAAGAAACATGTATCAAAAATGTAAAACAAAAAGATGCATGTTAGGCTAGAATAGCACATAGTGAGGAGAGGAGAGTGGGAACTATAATCACAAAGCTGGGAAATCTATAGGTTGTGCCTTTTGAAAGAGAACCCAGGCACGCACACAAAGCATGCTGTTTGCTGTGATGCTGGGACCACGCCGCTGAGTCACACCACAGACGGTATGTCCCACAGCAGGCCACCGTCAGCATCGCCCCATTCCGTGTGAGCAAGGGACATGATCGGGAATATCAGTGACGCCCCTCCTGGACCTGAAGTGTCTGGTCTCCAGGACGGAACATGGCATAGAGGAAACTGTACAGAAGAGGCTTAAAAATGTGGGGGCTGCTGCACCCCACAGGCACAGGGCAGTGCCGACAGAGGGGGCATGCGGAGCAACGGAGCCAAGGGAGAATTGAGTTCGTGCTCCAGCGAGGGCTGTGCCGTCCAACCTGGCAGTCACCAGCCACACCTGGCGACTGAATACAGAGAACGTGGCCAGTCCAAACTGAGGGATGCCGCAAATTATTAAAATGTGTACTGGATAGCAAAGGCTTATTACAAACCTAAACAGAAAGGAATGAAATATATGATGTATTACTATTTTGGATGTATTGGGGTAAAGTTGTGATCAGAATTTATTTCATCTGTTTTCTTCTTGCTTTTTTTTTCAATGGGTGACTATAAGATTTAAAATTACACCTGGGACTCTCATTGTATGTCCGTTGGACAGAGCTGGACCAGAACACGAAATAATCTCAGGGAGAGGGAAGCTCAAGTCAGCACCTTGAGGGCACTGAGCGCCTGACTAAGTGATTCGCGTAATATTTGCCAGGTGGTGGGAGTTCATTGATTTTTGACGAGAGGAATAAAATGAAATACCAAGGGGAGATTAATTTAGTGGCAGGGACATATATCAATTTCCTGTTTCTAATTCAGGATAAAACATGGCTCCGAACCTTAATGATAATTCATTTTCTAGCTTTCCATTTGGAACCGTGCCAAAGGGAAAAAAATGATTTGTGTCCCCACACTTATTTACTCATTTTCAGATAGATCCTAGGTGGATGAATGCACCGTATTTTCTGTAATAGAAACCTTATTACCTGTCCCCGAATCACTTAGGCTGGCATCTTTTTGATAAATTTTACTGATGGTGGGGAAGGAAGGTGGATCTTATGGTCTTACCACTCACAGGGCTGGCTCTGCAGCTGTTCTCACTACACACAGTAGGCATGCAGCCCTTCCCACTGCACACAGTAGGCTCAGAGAAAATCTTTGAAGGAGAGTGTGACACAGTCATAGTCTCTGGAATAGTGTATCTTGTATTTTTAATGCTTCCAAAAGTTATGCCTGGATTTCTCCATACTTTGAATTCCTAGATGTGGGTGTTCTTTCAAATGAGATATCATATCCCCCAAATTATTTTATCAAAGTAAATATCCAGCTGATAAATTAACGTGTGAAAATTTGCAAAGCTTCATCTGATTGTCCCACTTTCAATTTAAATAAGTGGTTGAGTCATTTTAATCACTCTTTGCCATTTATTTCTATGCTCTCATTAAAAAAAAATTATTTCCACATGGACCATAGAATTCTGTGCCTGCAGAACCCATCAATGTGAACAAAACTTAACTCTCATCATATCCCTTCCAACTTTTTCCAGATGATAATTAGAACAAACTTGACAAGTTCCAGAACAATACCAATGTGATTTTATCACAGTTTTGTTAAAATTGCAGCATTTTAAATCTTTACAGTTGTGGAAAGATCCCATTTTGAAACCTGATACTTGAATTCATTTAGTCAACTTTTATTTCCCTCAGTAATGCTGTGTAATTTTTTTATATGATATATCTATTTCTTTTTGAATTATATTTGTTTACTTTATAATATATATTTATATTATATAAATAATATAATATTATATTATATTATATTTTCTTTATATATTATAAAGTAAACAAATATTTATATTTTTCAAACTATTTGAAAGGGTTTTTGTGTATGGAAATGCATAGTGCTGTAATGAAGAACAGTTACTTTAATAGTTACTTTATATATGACTTCATTACTGAACTCTCATTATTTCTGAGAGCTTTTCAGTTTGTTCTCCTAGTGTGCACCATAGTTCTGTAAGTAACCCTGATGGGTTACTCTTCCCAGTATTTACATCTCTTGTTCATGTTGATGTCTAAATGGATATGCTTCCGCAGCAACACTAACCAACAGTGATGGTAAAAATCATTGACATATTTTCTAGGATTTGTGGATGATACTCTATTAATTATGATTTGTGTTGTTTTTACATGATTTTCCTCTATCATCTCGCAGTTGCATGAATTTATCACTAGTTTAGTAACAATATTGCAAGTAACAGACAGAATTTTATGAGAAGTCTTTCAGAATTATTCAAAACTGTCATGTGCTTTTTCTCCCTTTAATTATTAGTGTGATGATTCCTTATTATATTTCTGCTAATATTAAATTGTTCTTAAATTATTGTATCATGTTCACAATACATTGCTCTTTTAATATAATGCTGAAATCAGTCTGTTCAAATTCTGGTCAGGATGCCTGCACACACATTCGAAGATGCCGTGTTTTTTGAATTGCTTTGACTAGATTTGATGTCAGCCTCTTGTTGGATTTTTAAGAGAGAATAGAAAATACTTAATTGTTACTTTTAATTCCCTTTCATGGTCTGGAATGAGAGTTTTCTGTCCTTTATAAATTTGAGAGAACTTGTCTTTACTTCACTGTAGACTTAATGTCTTCTTGTCATGTTCGAGCACAATTTTTATTAGTTAATTTTGCATTATGTTGTCCATTAAAATAGAATTTGATATATTTTTAATTCTTTTAATTTTAAAAAGTCATTAATTTCTTGTCTGTCCCTATTTTAGTTTGTTTATTATGACTGTATATTATTCTATTTTCATAATATACAATTTTCTTGTTTTGGTAGCTTTTTGAGGTAAAATCTGTATACGATAAACCACATCTCTGTGATGTACACAATTTCATGAATTTAGACGTATGCATACACCTGTGGTATCATCACCATAATGAGGTAATGAGCATATCTAACGCCTGCAGAAGTTTCCTTGTGTGTGTGTGTGATAAGGATACTTGACCCGACTCTGCCCTCTAACAAGTGCCCCACACCACAGCGCGAACCACAAGTACTGTGTTAGTTGTGCTGCAGGACTTTTTCACCTGGTCCAGCTGTAACTTTGTTCCCATGGAGCACACCTGCCCGTTTCCCCCTTGCCCACGGCCTGGCAACAGTCATTCCAGCTTCTGTCTCTGTGAGTCTGACAGTGTTGGACACCTCCTGGGACTGGCATCCCCGCCTGTCTTGTCCCACCGGATTGATTCCTTCTCAGAGCAGAGAGCCCTCCAGTCCCACTGCTGTTTCCTCAAGGGGAAGGATTTCCTTATAGCAAATGGAACAATGCAAAGACTAAAAATGCAACCTACAAAGTGGAAAAAAATGTTTGCAAATAATACATCTGATGCAAGTTAATCTCCAAAATATATAAGAAATTCATATAACTAAATAGTAAAATAATTAAATTAGAATGGGTCAGTTTAAATATGCAAAGCACTTGAATAGACATTTCTCCAAATAAAAAAAAAGACAAACAAATGGCCTCCGCACAAAAACTTAGTATCACTAATGGTCAAGAGAATGGAAACCAAAACCACAGTGGGATACCACTCATGCACGCTAGAATGGCTGCTGCTAAAAAAAGATAATTGTTGGCAAGATGTGAAGAAACTGGGATCCTTGTACGCCCTTGGTGGGAATGTAAAATGGTACAAATGCTGTGGAAGCTCCCCTCCAAATTAAAAAGATTAGAACTACCATATGATGAAGTCCAGATTTTAAAGAGGTATCTACACTCCCATGTTCACTGCACCATTGTTTACAATAGCCAAGAAAAGAAATAGCCTAAATGTTTATCAGCAGCTGAATGGATAAAGAAATTACATTAGATACATACAATGACATCTCATCCATTAGCTTGTTTCGTTGTTTTATTCTTTCTTTCTTTGTGTCCTATTTGTCCCATCACCCCATGGATGGAGTCTGCCTGGACCCCATCTTTATTCATCTGCCTGTGTTTGCGCTCCTGTTCCCACTATTGGTCATAGAAGCCAGGCGCACCGTTCTTGATATTTGGGGGACACATCTATCAGCTGTCAGTGGAGTTCTATCTGAGAACATGGCCCATGCTTGTGGCCATTTCCGTCAATTGACGATCTCCAGGGAATGAAGTGGGTTCATGGGAAATAATAACTCTGTTCCTGCTGTTGGTCTTTTGAATTTGGGGTTTCACCAGGGTTTGCTTTCAAAACTCACCAGGAAAATACGGGAGCATGCTCCCACCTGCACCACCCTCAGAAATATGTTGGTGTTTAGCATTCTCCTGCCTAGTTTCAGCCCTTGTGCAAGCTTCCTTCTGTTTTTGATTTTTGTTCATTTTGATTGTGTTGTGTTGTGTCAGGGAGAAGAGAAAAATAGGAAAAGTCATATCCAATTCACTCATCTTTTGCAGAAACAACTTGCATTTGTAACCAACTAACAGTCGGGCTTCTGGCATCAACGAGCTTGTCTTGCAGTTCCAGCCTCTGCTTCTCTGAGCCAAGTTGGCAGTGCCGCCCTGCCAGCCACCCTGGAGCCCACGGTGAGTGCACTCAGGATTCGACACGCATCCGTAGCTCGTCGAACCTGGTCCTGCCGTCTTGGATCAGTAGCCAGTGGTTTTGACTCAGACAGGGCTGCTATTTTTTTTACCATTTGCATCAAAAATATATAAAAAAAACCATAGCAATCAAAATGTTCATCGTTTGATATACAACAAAAAGGTGTTCTAAAGAAAAAGAAGAGAAGAATCATTGGGGGCGCAGAAGGCAGTGCAGGTGAAGGTGAGCAAGAAGCCCTTGGAGTTCTTCATCGCCTACTGGTTGCCAGTGTTCTGAGATATACATTTTTCTTATAACAAATCCATCAATTTTGCAAATATGAAGGCTGGGTTAAGAAAGAGCCCAAACATATGTACCATATGCGACCTCTACCTGCTTAATATCAGATTTCCCTGTGATCTGTCTTCCAAGACCCTCCTCCCTTCAGTCTGATAGCTAAGATACCTGCTCTCCCTGCTCTGGAACTTTCTGGCAACCGAAGGATCCGTGAAACCATTAACGCAGTGAAACACCATAACTCACTGTGAAATATCACTCTAAGGCCTAAGACGTTGTGATCATTCATAAAGTAATTACATCCATAAAAAGTCAATACCTCCCTGAAGACTATTGCAGCGCACCAAGATTTATATGTTTTCCACATTACATGAGTAAAGTTAACCCACCTGCAGCACGTGACAAGTCCAGATGGGCCAAGGGACAGGATGAGGTTTCAAAAACACCCCACTATTCTATTAAACTTTCAGCTAACCATCTCTAAAAGGTTCATATACAATACATGGAACCACCTACAATGGTAGAATGGTGGTTCATCACTGGTGGGTGGAAGTGTGCCTTAGGACATTTAGGAAAGCGTGGAGGAAGATTTCTGACTCCTGGACTGAAAACTTCTGTCTGAGAAGCAGACGCTCAAGTCTGTGCTTCCTGAATTTACTTTCCCCTACCTTACCATCTGCTCACACCAAGAGATGTTATCTGTGCAATGGTTTTGTTTAAGTCTTAAGCCACGCTGTTCTCCCCTCATCATCTATCATTCCTAAATATTTTGGAATTGCAGGCTTCTTGTAATTTACTTAAATAAATGTTAAGTTAAAACCATTTTCAGCCACCACATCCTAATTTGGAAGTTGGACAACTTATGTATACCATAGGGAACTATCAAGAGGATTGACTGAGCTTATTATGTAAATACAGTTGTCAAATTCTGTGTATCTGTTTCTTTCTCCTTTCGTTGGTGGGGGAGCCTTCCTCAGCCACTGGGCATGTCAATTCCAGGCCAGTCTTCTTTGTGGGTCATGTGGACCCAGAGTTGCCATGGCCCAGTTGACACTCCTGATGGTTCCCGAACAGGACCACATGTCCACAGAATACCTTTGGATTCAGTTAAAGGGCAAAGGGTAGGTTCTTTGCGAGAACCAGTAGAGGTCAGACTAGTATGTAACACCTGACTTCACTTAACACTAGTGGAATATTGACTTGACTCTTCTGAAACTTTTTCACATTTTATCTTGGGGACTTGGGGGAACTTAAGGTTGAGGTTAGCGTCTTACTTAAATGAAACTTTGCTTCAAGCTCAGTTGTGGAGAGAAGAGAATTTGTGCTTTGGGGCTCCATACGATTCTACTTAACTGCAGGTGTCTCTTGTCAAGAGGACTTCTCCCCAGGAACTACATACATTTTTCCCCTTTTCTCTAATCTCAGTTGATCACAAAGGTTTAGATGGTAGTTACTGAAGACTCCTTCCGAGGTGGATCTAG
Organism: Tonatia bakeri; assembly: GCA_004024845.1. NCBI lineage: Eukaryota > Metazoa > Chordata > Mammalia > Chiroptera > Phyllostomidae > Tonatia > Tonatia bakeri. The sequence continues at coordinate 35,448 of PVIA01000782.1, forward strand.
ACTTGGAAAACTTATCGCTACACTGGAGAAGCCTATTTACCATCTGAAGAACCTCGAGCCCATTCTGCAAACATCTTCTCTGCAAGGCTCCCTAGCTTCTTCTCAACTCCCAAGTGCGGAAGGCAGGGGGGAATGAAATCAACCCTCTGGGTGAGGCTGGCCGTTGGGAGGGCCCTCCCTGTGGCCTGGCTTTACAATGGCTGCCACCCTAACCCTGGTCAGAGGATGAACACTCCACCTGGGTTGTGTCTTGTTTGCTGAATGACAATTGGTGGCTTAGCAAAGGATCCCAGGGGTCAGGCATTTAAAACACCACTTTGAGCATCGCATTATCACAATGATTATTGATCCCCCACTTAATGTTTATATAACACTGGCCAAGCCTTTTGCCCTTTACATGGCATAGAGCTTGACAGTGCCACCTGTTGTATTCTCTAAATAAAGACCTATTTTCAGAATAGAAATGCAACTGGATTTTAACCTAAAGGTCAATCTCATTGTTGAGGCAGAATTATAGATGAGACCATCTTAGAAGAGAAAATAATCAACTATTAATTATTTAAAGTGCTTAATGATGCATGAAATGTGCTACTTTTCCAAGCGCACTTCTAGTTAAATACGCACGGATGATAAAAGCCCTGGTATCTAAATCAGCAATTAATTTCAGATCAAATGATATTTGAAATTCAGCACTTCACTCTTCTTGTTTTTAAAACCTAAAGATTTAGAGGAATAGATGCCTTGATTTCACATTTTATTTATAGTAGCAAACTTCAATAAAATGCACCTGTTTATTTTAGAAAAGAAACAGCATATTCTTGCAAAAGCTTTAGAAATCCAAAGTAAATTTAAGTCAATATCATTTGAAAGCAACTGAATTAGATTTTGTAATGTTATGTTCAAATTTCTGCAGTAACAAGATTAGAATAAATGCTAGTAAAATATGAAAAAGGATGAGGTCATGATGTCTAAATATTGTACCTGATGTAGGTTAAAAAAAAAGTAGACATTTGAAAAACACAATTAACCTTTGAAAAGGAAAAAAAGCCACATCCACGTTAGAGAATGGGCTAACTTAACTAATGAAAATTTATAGCACTGTGATGTTTGCAAAGAAAAATTCCCTCTCATTTGAAATGTCAGAATAATCTCAGATCTCCTGTTAAGCAATTTGTTAAACTCTAAATGGGAATAAATTTTACATTCAATAATTGAAAAACCTCAAGTAGAATGAGATTGTTGAAGTGCATTTTCAAAGTGTTTCTCTTTTAATTTCCAACATCTGTTTGTTTGCTGATTAAATTATTTATTCATCCTTTTAATCTCTCCTTCAGCAAATTGAATCTCTTCAAGGTGCAGAGCCATTGAACTAGACTCTATGACATTAACAATAAGTAAATGAGATCTCTGTCCTCACAGCCCTCCCAATCTTGAAAGTAACACCCATAAGAAAATCATTTCAATGACATGGTAATTGCATTAGTAGGTCATGTAGCACTGAATACTCATTCCATCCTTCTACCAGTTACCCATCCTTTGGTTAACACAAGCCCACTTTTATTCTGGTACCACATAAAGGCAATGTTTTCCCAGCCTCACTTGTTATTAGGAGTGGCTGTGGGGCAGGTGATGCTGGGCACAGGCAAGAGCAAAGGTGTAGGAATTCTAGGAAACCATTGTGGAAGAGTCAGAGCTTGTCCTTCCCTAGGAGTAGAATTCAGTCATGATGGCTGGGCCCTCCCCACTGTCCCGGAGTGGGAAGTCACCTTGAAGACAAGCATCATATTCAGGGATGATGGAGCTGAAACAAGGAAGGGATCAGAGATAGACCACCTCTGTACTCATTTTGTGAACTGGAGACATACACTCCCACTTTACAACCACGTGTCATGTTAGAGAACTGAACCCAGCCTGGGGGTTCACTTATCCTAAGCTGGTATTTTATAACCAACCACATGATTCACTCAACGTGATTCTAGTGCACAGGAGACTTCATGGAAAAGAAAATGGTCTCCTCTTACTTTCTATGTCAAAGACAACAAAGAAATACAGGTAATAACAGCAAAACAAACAAACAGACCAAAACCCGTAACATTGAATCAGATACATGCTTTTAAGAAATCCTCATGGTGGTCCCAAAAACAACCCAGAGGAAGTCATCGGGTAAGGTTTCACTGTGGAGTCATGACTGCAGAATTTTGATGAAAGCATGTTTTGGAGAGTGCTCCTGGAGAGGATGAATCCAGGCAGAGGGGTGGAGGGGAGTTGTACCTTTTCCAGGCGGTGTCATTATTACTTTCTGCTTGCCAGAGAGGGCACCTGGGCCTGTGCTGTGAGCTGGGGGAGAGGCAGGAGTGGGAAGAGCCAGGTATCGAGGGCTGCGTCCTGGGAGGTGCTGTTCCGTCACCCGTGGGCTCATGTTGCCAGAAGTTCACATACATGCATGGAAAAGTTGGCATAAAAGTGAAGTTAGAAGATGATTATTAAGATTTCCAGAATTAAATATGCCTTTTAAACACCCTGAAGGATTTGTTTGTTTTCCATGAAATGTTGAGAATCTTTTCAATTTTTCCATAAAATAATAATGGTGTGCAATCTGTGCAAGGCACTGCCAAGCCCTTTGTACTGGTCTGTTCGTTCAACCCTAAAAACTAAGCTGTAGGCAGCAGGCTTGGTGCTGGTATGCACCCCATTTCACAGATGAGGAAATTTAGGCTCAGGAAAGATAGGTACCTTGGCCAAGAACACATGGCTAGGAAGTGGAAGAGCCAGGATTTGGATCTTCGGCACCATGAAAACTGGTCAAACTCCATGAGTTAGAGTCTCCCCTTTAGATTATGTCATAGTCAAGGAAGAAGAACTTACATTTATACAGCACTTAAGATTTTAGAAGACCAAGGTCATACTTAATTTTCATTACCACCCTGTGACTTCACTCTTTCTACCACTTTTCCACAAAGAGACTGAGACACACGGGCTGGGACTCGAGCCCCAGGTTTCCGACTTCCTCCTTTCCACCCTCAGCACGCGTGCAGTCAGCTCAGCCGTCAGGTTGCTTCATTGCTAGCTCGAGACTCCGACTACTGGTCAAGTTCAGTCAGGGACTATTCTCTTCCCAGAATGGCCACGTTATGTATTAAGGAATCATAACTCCCAGGCATGGTCTCAAAACAGGAGCCTCAGGCAGTCCTCCCCACAGAAGGCAGAAATGGACCCGTGCCAGGGACCCACTTTGGGAAGTTTCCACGCACCAGAGGATGAGACCTCGGGCTGCACTGTGTCCTGCTCTGCTGGGCCCCACACAAGGGTTTGCAGCCAGGCCCTTCCTTCCCGGGCTCTGCCCAAGGCCACTCCCTTCCTGGCAACCCTTTGGAATTCTTTGTGACTTGGGGGATCTGACCACTTGTTATGTTAAGAGGCATCTGTGCTTGCAATATAACTATTGCCTATCTCCTATCTTTCTATTTGAAAATAGTTGATTTTGGAGGTGCAAGTAGAGATTTTCCACTGCATTATTAAAACACTCTGGGAAGGAAAATTCATTCATCATTCATCAGTTAGAGGCAAATCACTTAATATTTAATATTGTTTAAATGGAAGTATTTAAGCATAGTTCCCCAACCCCCAAGATGTTTATGTTGGTGCTGAAGCAGTTCCCAAGTTGGTGACCAGTTGTCTTATACACTTGAGTCTGCACAAGCCTCTGAGGACTGGTAGCTTCTCATCAAAATGGGGAATGCCAGCTGGGCACTTGGACTCTCCCATGAGGTGCTCATTCTGTGGAAAGAGGGCTCAGGCACAGGAGGGTGGGGGGTGGGGATGGGGCCAGTGGGAACTGTGGGATTTCAGAGCAAAGCATCAGGGCGCCTACATATCTGCCACCTCCTAGCTTCTCAGAAGAGCAAATAAATGGGACTTTGGAGCTGCCACTGGAGCCCTATGCTCTGGGGATGGTTGGAGGATTACTTTTTTGTTTATTCCACAGGTACTATGGGGTGCCAACGATCTGTCAGGAACCATCCTGGACACTGAGCATACAGGGGCACAGAAGCCCAGGGAACCTCCATCTCATTTTCGAAGACATGAAGACATAATCCCAGACCAGACCAGTAGTGGGAGGGAAGAGATGCCCAGGATGTAATAGACAGTGACTTGTGTCAGAAAAGAGGTGGGGACAGTCGGAGTTCCTTAGAGAATGTGGCTGAGGGGAGGGGCATGTGCTTCCTCTTTAGGGAGGAGGTTCATCCCCTGCACGTGAGCGTGAACAGGGAGGAAGAGGCAGGAAGCGCAGAGACATGTACCCAGGGGTGTGTGTCCAGTTTCTGTAAGGTAAACCAACTGACACATACACGGGGGGAGAGCTGGACGCTCAGGGGCTCGGATGGGACCCGAGGAGTGATGGCGTGAGTGGCCAGCAGCCTGGGCTTGCATGGATCTGCCCAGTGCACGTGGGGCTAGCCACAGGAACAGCAGCTGTGACAGCAGCCATACTGGGCCTGCGGAGCTGTGTGGCATGCGCCCACCACTCAGCCCACACCACCTGCATCACATGTGACTCCCACAATAACCCCTGGAGACTCCATTTCTGTGAAACCAAGGTGTCATCACTTCCTCTCTGAAAAGAGAGGTAGTGGGAAGTCAGTTGACCTGTTTTCAGTTGCCCCCGTGCTGCAAGGACCCCTGTCCTGGTGTCCCTGGACAGTACCCTGCAGGTGCCGGGGCACTGCTTCCTGGCTCCTTGCAGGGCAGCCCCCTCGCCCCTCACAGTAACCCGTGGTCCTTGCCCCTCACACAAGTGACCAGCTGAGGGCTGCAGACAAGTTCCACAAGACACCGTGATTCCCTGCGCAGAAGCATCCTTTCCTGGGCATTAAGACCCCTACCTTGGTTGACCCTAAGATTGTGAGAACTCAAAGTCCTCCCGTGGACCACGGGTTTGGCCTCTGCGTACACTGCTGCCTGCCAGGGTACCGCACCTCACCATGCAGGAGCGTCACCAAGGTGTCCACTCACTGGCGCTTATGCAGGTTACTGCACAATTCTGTTAGACCAGCTGCGTCACCCAGACAAGACCAGTGCGCCCCACGATCCACTTCTAGCTTTCTTTTGCCGTACAATGTGCTCCTTGGTCTGGTGCACCATGGTGTGGGGGGTCCATATTCCCTACGTCCTCACATCGCTTTTGCCATATTCTGTGCCTTGGAAAGTAGTTCCTAATCCCAGCCCCCAGCTGATGCCGAGGTATTCCACGAGAGTGAGACCACTGGGGGCAAATATCTGAGGGCATCTCAGACACGTCCAGCCTTGGCCACTTCCACTTCTTCTGCTGACCCTCAGACACTCGTCTGCTAGAGGCAAAGCAAGCAGATCACTGCGCCTGCTCCAACCCAACCCCTCTTCCTTCGTCAGCCCTCCAGGGGCCGCCTCCAGCGCTCGCCCCCAGGGAACGTCCCCAGGTCCCCTCCCCACCAGCCCCAGAGGTAGTCTCATGGAATTTTATTTACCCCTTCTTCATTATTTTTCCACATTCTCTGTTTATTTACTCAACTGCATCCATAAATACCAATATTAGGCTGTCAGCTATTTGAACTCAGGGGCAATACAGACAAAGGTCCAAACTGGATTATGGAAGGCATCATAAATTTAAGAGATTTGGACTCTCCCTGAGTCCCTTCAGGTCTGGCTGTTGCTGTGCTGTTTATTCCAAGGAAGCTTCCTGTCCAAGTTGCCCATACTTCCTCAGTTCATGTTGCCTTGTCTACTTCGTCCAACTGTTTCCATTCAGCCGAGAAACATTTTCACCAAGTTGTGGTGGCTTTTACTTTCCTAAGCCAATGACCAGTGCCCTTTGCAATTGTTCAACTTCTTACCTGCCTCTGAAGCAATGGCCCACTCTGTCCATGCTGAAGCACAGATTGGTTTGGCTTCTGGGACACTACGTCCTTTCCTAGGCTTCCTCCTGCCAAATAAGACAGTCCTTTCCCAGTGTCCTTTGTGGCTTCTCTGAGGTCCAGAAGAAATGCGGGGACACCACAGGGGTCAGTTCAAGATCTTCCCTACCACAGCCGCACTCTTTTTTCTCAGTCGATTTTGTCAAATCCACTGACAGTAAGTGATGGAGACAGAGAACCACATTATTGCACACAACATACCCATGCTCTGCCTCAGCACAGCCTAGGAAACCCTTCTGAATCGTGAGCCACCAGCTGGGCTTCCTCTGGGGACAGGGCCCTCATAAACTCAGAAAGCCACGCTCTCTGTGAGTGAGGAGTTCAAGTTCTGACCTGACGGCAGACCCAGCCAGGGCTCACTGGAGAAATAAACCACACGTGGTCCTTGCCTCTCTTAGCTTTACCAACTGCATCAGATGTTTGTCTTGGTGGGTTTGTCCTGGGGTGCATTTCCAAGGCCCCTCCCCCACACAATGCATTGTGAGTTCCCTCTGACAATAGCCTATCCCCTTGAAAGAATCCTACACATTACACGCCCTAAAAATTCTGCTTTGGACAGGTGGCTGGACTTTTCTAAATAAAGCGAGTGAAATGAAGTGTTCATGGCATTCACGACCTTTTCCCAACTTCTAAAAGGCGTGTGACTGCCGGAGAGGAGCTGATTGTACTTGCTGCCCTGTGCAGAAATGTAACTGGCAGCCGACCTCGCACTCGGGTTTATTAAGCAGATTATCATTGCAATTTGAGGCTAACTATTAGCATGTGTTTAGGCAAAACTGCTCTGTTTCACAATATTAAGCAAAAGAAATGGATTCATAATTGCAAAGTAAGCTCTAGTTTAAGAAATTCTTTATTTTAATAAAATATATCTATGGCTACACACAGACAAGAATTTTTTGAGGAAATAGGTTTAACAGATTCTTATTGCCAATTTAATCAATTATTTTAAGCATATTCTGTTTCAGAACTCTTCAAGCAGCTAGTTCATGTTTATCTTGCTTCTGTGGAAGAGGAAAACCATTTAGGGCCATCAGGGAATGGATTCCAAGGTCAAAGAAAAAAATGAAAGAATTGCAACAGCAATATGTTCTGGCCTCTGTGGGCACAGAGTGGGCAAACCCAATGGGCCCCTGTCACCTGTGAGTGGTGCTGTTGGGGCCCAGGGAGTGGGGAATCCAGGTGTTTTGCTCAACAACCAGTGGGAGCCCCAGCTAAAGCGAGCCCTTGAATGTTGCGGTATAAACACGGAGCTTGTGAGTTACTGTTTCTACAGACAGGTTTTAGGTGTGACTAGGAAACATTCTAGAGCATGTACGGCATTTGGAATTAGATGGGAGCGGTTGATCTTAGCACTTGAACATTTGACTATTTTGCCATATTATACATTTCACTGAACCAAAATGTCCTCTGCTGGGAAATAGGGACACTGCATTCCCACCTTGTGAGGGGCAGGACCGGAACCTCAGAGGGAAAGAAAATGCTTTCCCGGGGCTTGCTCCATGCCACGGTAGCCACAGGAAACCTGCCAAGGCAGAACGGAGCCAGCAGAAGGGACAAAGGGCTGGACTCACAATCATAAACACACCGAAGCCAATGCCACTGCTTGGAGCAACTTTTACTTGCTGTAACAACAAGCAAGCCAAACAGAACCAAAGCCATTGAAATTTAGAACAAACTGACAGTAACCAGAGGGGAGCTGGGAGGAGATAATGGGGGAAAGGGGGAAGGGTTTTCAGGAACAGTCTGTCTGTCTATAAAGGACACATGGACAAAACTGAAGGGGGCTAGGATCAAGGGTGGGAGGTGGGGATGGCTGGGGTGAGGGGAGGTGGGGGGGAAATAGACAACTGTACTTGAACAACAATAAACAATAGTAAAAAAAGTAAAATGAAATAAAAAAGAAAAAAGAAGTAAATAAAAGGAAGAAAAAAAAGAATAGGTTACTATGTCTCAAAGTCTTTCTTTTTTTTTTTGTTATTCCCATGCAAGTCTTTATTCACTTATTTATTTATTTTACTATACTAAACATATTTGTTGAATTTATTGGGGTGACATTGGGTAATACAATTATATAGGTTTTAGGTGTATAATTCTATAACACACAATCTGTATATTGTATTGTGTGTTCACCATCCCAAGTCAAGGCCTGGTTTACCCCCACTTCCCCCACTCCCTTTCTTTCTGGTAATCGCCATGCTGCTGTGTGTGTCTATGAGGTTTTTTTTTTTTTTTTGCTTAATTTCTTCACCTTTTTCATCCAGACCCCCAATTCCCCTCTCCTCTCACAGCTGTCAGTTTGTTCTCTATATCTATGAATCTGTTTCTTCTTTCTTTTAAATGTATTTTATTGATTATGTTTTTACAATTGTCCCATTTTCACCCCTTTTTTCTCCTCCGCCTTGCATCCCCCTCCCACCTGCATTCCCTCCCTTTAGTTCATGTCTATGGGTCATACATATAAGATCTTTGGCTTCCACATTTCCTATACTATTCTTAACCTCCCCCATCTATTTTGTACCTACCATTTATGCTTCTTATTCCCTGTACCTTTTCCCCTGTTCTCCCCCCCCACCACCCTGCTGATAACCCTCCATATCATCTTCATTTCTGTTGATAGTTGTGTTTGTTGTCATTTTACTGTTCATAGTTTTGATCATCTTTTTCTTAGATAGGTTCCTTTGTCATTTCATATAATAAGGGCTGGGTGATGATGAACTCCTTTAACTCGACCTTACCTGGGAAGCACTTTATCCACCCTTCCATTCTGAATGATAGCTTTGCTGGATAGAGTAATCTTGGATGTAGGTCCTTGACTTTCATGACTTGGAATACTTCTTTCCAGCCCCTTCTTTCCTGTAAGGTTTCTTTTGAGAAATCAGCTGATAGTCTTCTGGGAACTCCTTTGTAGGTAACTGTCTCCTTTTTTCTTGCTGCTTTTAAGATTCTCTCCTCTTTAATCTTGGGTAATATAATTATGATGTGTCTTGGTGTGTGCTTCCTTGGGTCCAACTTCTTTGGGACTCTCTGGGCTTCCTGGATTTCCTGGAATTCTATTTCCTATGTCAGATTGAAGAAGTTCTCCTTCATTATTTTTTCAAATAAGCTTTCAATTTCTTGCTCTTCCTCTTCTCCTTCTGACACCCCCATTATTCAGATGTTGGAATGCTTAAAGTTGTCCCAAAGGTTCCTAAGCCTCTTCTCATTTTTTTGAACTGATATTTCTTCATTCTGTTCTGATTGAATATTTATTTCTTCCTTCTGGTCCAAACCATTGATTTGGGTCCTGGTTTCCTTCCCATCACTGTTGGTTCCCTGTGCATTTTCCTTTAATTCACTTTCCATAGCCTTCACTCTTTCCTCTATTTTGTGACCATACTCAACCAATTCTGTGAGCATTCTGATTACCAGTGTTTTGAACTTGTGTATCTGATAGGTTGGTTATCCCTTTGTTTCTTAGTTGTATTTTTCTGGAGCTTAGATGTGTTCTTTAATTTGGGCCATATTTTTTGGTCTCAGAATGCCTCTTACATAGAAAGGGGTGGAGCCTTAGGTATTGGGCAGGGTGGGGCAACCCACATTGCTGTGTTTTGACACTGTCTATGGGGGAGGGGTCTGAGAGGGAATGATGTCATTTGCTCAGCTCTCGCCAGCTTTCAGTCACTTCTTCCACTCCCCACAAGCAAATGGGGACCTTCTGGTGCTGATTCCTGGGTGGATGGTTTTGTGTATGTTCTAGGACCCTGTGGGTCTCTCCAGCAAACTCTCTTGTGAGACTGGGTGTTTTTCCTGCCACCTCAACCCCTAGAGGTTTTTTCAGTCAGAGGTTTTGAGGCTTTATTTCTCCAAGCTGAAACCCTGGGTTGTGCAGTCTGTATCTCTCCCCATTTGTTCCTCCCAGTTTATTCACATGCCAATGTGGGACTTCTGGTTCCTCTAGCTGCTGCCTTGCCAGGAGTCCTCTCTGCTCCAGCTGCCCATCTCTGCCCCTCCTACTGGTAGGGATGGATGTTTCTTCTTTAACTTCTTGATTGTTGGACTTTCATACAGTTTGATTTTTCTGGCAGTTCTGATTGTTTTTTGTTTTTAAATTTGTTGTTGTCCTTCTTTTGGTTGTGGGAGGAGGCCCAGTGTATCTGCATATACCTCCATCTTGGTGAGTCAGCTGATTGAGTCTGTTCCTATTTTGTGTTTTTGTTTTGTTCATTAGATTCTACATATAAGTGAAATCATGTGGCATTTATCTGCTTCTGACTGGCTTATTTAATTTAGCATAATACCACCCAGGTCCATCCATGTTGTTGCAAAAGATAAAATTTCCTTCCTTTTTTCAAGGCTGAGTAGCATTCCATTTTGTAAATGTACCACAGCTTTTTTATCCACTCATCTACTGATGGGCACTTGGGCTGTTTCCAAATATTGGCTATTGTAAATAACATTGCAATGAACATAAGGGTGCATATATTCTTTCAAATCAGTGTTACAGCTTTTTTTGGATATATTCCCAGAAGTGGAATCATTGGGTCATAAGGCAGTTCCATTTTTAATTTTTTTAAAGTATCTACATACTTCTTTCCACACTTTCTGTGGAAAGAAGTATGTGGAAAGTGTTCCATGAGCCTGAATTTCCACCAGCAGTGCACCAGGGTTCCTTTTTCTCCACATTCTCACCAACACTTGTTATTTGCTGATTTTTGATAATAACTATTCTGACAGGTGTGGGTGATATCTCATTGTAGTTTTAATTTGCAGTTCTCTGATGATTAGTGACATTGAGAATCTTTTCATATGTCTATTGGCAATCTGTATGTCCTCTTTGAAGAAGTATCTATCTAGGACCTTGCCCATTTTTTAAATTGGATTTTTCTTGTTGTTTGAGTTTTATATGTTTTTTTAAAATAAATTTTAAGTATTAACTTCTTACCAGATGTATCATTGGCAAATATGTTCTCCCATTCAGTGGTGATTTCATTTTGTTGATGGTTTCCTTTGCTTTGCAAAAGCATTTTAGTTTGATGTAGTCCTACTGGTTTATTTTTACTTTTGCTTTCCTTGTATGAGGAGATATATCAGAAAAAAATATTGCTAAGAGAAATATCCAAAATTTTACTCCTTATGTTTTTTTCCTAGGATTTTTTATGGTTTTGAGCCTAAGCTTTAATTCTTTAGCTCATTTTGAGTTTATTCTTGTGTGTAGTGTAAGAAGATGATCTAGTTTCATTTTTTTGTATGTATCTGTCCAATGTTTTCAATACCACTTACTGAATAGACTACCCTACCCCATTTGAATACCTGAGACCATAGAAGAATGAATAGATGATGAATGACATACTGCTTCACTAACCAATGCAAACTCAAGGTCCTTTGAAATGTCCTGATTAAAAGTACTGTGAGTTTTACATTCTACTTCATCATATATACATGTTTTTAATATAAAATTATTCTTTAAGTTAGTTATGAATCAAAAGGCTTGACTTCCCTCCCACCTCAGCCTTTGGGGAAAATTTTTTTCCACAGAGGTTTTTCCTGTCACTTTTCAGGCCCTCCACCTCCCCACCCCATCTGGCACGCAGCCATGTGCCCTTGGGGTTTATATTTTCAAGCTTGAGCAGTACTATGTGAGATGATTTCCTAGTTTTTGCTCATCCCTAAATTCTGTTTCATTCATGAATGAAGAAGACATTAAAATAAAATCCATTGGAAGATTAATGCATTAGTGGGAAGGTATAATTAAAAGGTGTAATTAAGCTGGAAAAGAAGGTGGCTAGGGAGGAATTAGCATCAACAAATTACATTCTCTCAGATGGTCCAAGTGAGGGGTATTTTTATAGCAAGTCTGGTTACAATGGGTATGACATGAAGAAATAAAAGAGTACTGCAGGTTTGTGTTTTGCCAATAAACCCTGGGTCGACGGATAATCTTTAAGGAAATGTACAAGCCAGACAAGCCAGCTTATAGCTAATTTCAACATAAAGTGAATAAAAATGACCTAGCAGGGTACATATTTTGAAACTAATTCTGTATCTTATTTACAAATACATCAAAGCCAGCTGTTGGAGGAGACGGATGTGTTTGTCAGGAGGCCCCAAACCTGTCTCCTCTGCCAATTTCCTCTTCCCCTGACAATGAATCTAGGGAGCAGACTGAGTCCTGGAGTCCTGCTGGTGGAAGAGATGGGCGTGATGTAGTCCGTGGACACTCTTCTGGTTTCGGAGGTGGACCAGGAGACGCTTGGTTAGAGTGCCACACTATGCCGGAGAACAAGGGCATAGTTTTCCCCAGCCTTGGTTGTTTTACCTGGGGAGACACGTAGATGTTCAATGAAGAAAGACTACAGGTTGCATTTGAAGGAGTTTTTTAGAAGGTAATCACATATGGAACTGTTTTTATGGGCAAAATGCCTTCCAAAGAAAGGGAACAGAATTTGCAGATATGTAAAACATTAGAAGATATGTCAGAGCTGGTGAAGTCTAACTAGATGTACCTGGTATAAGGGGCATGTAAACAAGATGAAAATGTGACCAGAAAGAGGCAGAAAATGGCTAAACCACACAGATGCTTTCAGATCCACTAGTTCTTGGATAGTATCCTTAAGTAAACAATGAAGAAAAGTTGAATGACTTAAAACACGGAACTAATTTTTATCTTTAGAAAGATCACTCAGGAAATACAGAGCTGTTTAGGGGAAGGGAGAGAGGAGTTCTGGGGTTCAGAGGCCAATTAGAAGACATCTTTGGTGTCTTCACAAGACACAACTAAGAGTAGGATGAAACAGCTGTGATAACGGCACTCACCACCACTGCTGCTGCCCCCTTATGACCCTGGTGGTTTCCTAGGGTTCTTCTGCTTCCCAAACCAGAAGCCGGGGCCTGGCCACTCTCCAGGGTTTATGTCAGTGATGGATGTTCCGTCTCCCTTTGGGTGTGGCCCGCCATTGCTCTGTCTGCGGAATCAGATCAAGCCCCAAGCACAGTTTCCAGGAACAAGTCAGCAGTAGTTTTCCCAATGACTGAATGAATAAATTAATGTGAACCAATTTGGGTAAATAACTTCCCTCTTGTTCTGCAATCCCTGTGAGAAAATAATCTTTGAAGACTGAGTGGACTTATTGAGAAACCCTAAGAAGGAGTAACTGAATATCTCATGTCCTCTCTGTCACTTCCCAAAGTGTCACAGACTTCTATCACAGGTTTATAAAAGAACCACACTGCAGAAGTAAATTTGTCAGTGCCTAAGTGATCCCCACCCTTGTCAATAGGAAGCAAGTATGATCGTATGTGCGGGTAACTCAGGTGACTTGTTCTTGCTGTGATACTGTGTGCCCCAAGACAGTGACCGCGAATCGGGCAGAGTGTGGATGTGGAAACAGGAGTGATTTAATTGTAGAGGGGCAGACTCATCCCAGTTTAATTAGTTCAAATCCACTTTCCACTTTTAATGCTTACGATCTTACTGATCTTGCTTGTAGGGTCTTTGCAGCTTCTTTGAAGGAAGAACTTAGTTTCTTGAACACAAAAAACACACTTGTTTGAGTAGCCTATTTTGCTCTTGAGCCTACAACTTCCCTTGATTTTCTTCCAGGAGAGAAAAGTTAGGACGTGCTGGGTAAGATATTGAGGTTTTCAGTTGTGAGAAAGCATGTGCAGTGGGGGAGGTTTAGAGAAAGGGTGAGCTGAGAGTGGGTGTGTTCTAAGTCAGCATGGGTGAGTTTGCTCTGTGAGTTGAAGAAAAAATAGCAGACATCAACTGCATGCATGACGCTATTGCAGCAATAAGCTTATTCAAATGTAGACCATTGTAAAATGCAACAAATGGCTTATTTTTTGGTGGGTGAGAAAATCCTGGTATCCCCAGGTGCTTTCTCAAGTACTTCCACAAGTACAAAAATGTGTTTAAAGTCCCCTTTAACTCTACAGAATTCTTCTTTATGTTCACGGGGAGTGTATCCTTAACTGGAGTTTGATTCCAGTTCTCCCTCTTAAAACACCGGTTCTGAAATTCTGATTTATTCAAATCAGAGGCTGACCATTTTCTTTACAGAACGGGAAATCCTGCCAATAACTGATCAATGGAGCAGCATGCACCCACCTTCATCATTTAATAAATCCTTAGGGAAAAAGAGGCCACTAAATTCAGTCAGTCTCCCAGAGCATAATTTGGTATTGCCTTATAATTTAACAAAACTATTTTTAAAGTTTCTTTTAAAAATCATTGCAGGTTGTGTTTTCCAACAGTCAAAATATCAGCAGTTTACCATGTCCCCTGTTCTTTAACAGTACAGCTTTAAAACAGCTGCAATTAATGTAATCATCCTGAAAGGAAAAGGAGCATGCAGACCTCCATGGGCCAAATCAAGCCTCCATCTAGATTTTAAGCCACAAGTAATTAACACAGGGAATTGGGGCTCTCACAGGTCTCTAACTGCAGTCATGCCTGCATCAGCAACCTCTGGCTGCTCCTGAGAGAGCAGAGCCTTGGTGAATATGGAAATACTGTGATTCAGGAAGCACTTAAGTGCAATAGCACAATGCCCTCCTCATCCGCGGCATTGTAAACGGGTTTAGCAATGGCAGTCGTGTTGTTTCATTATTCAAAATGGCGTGTCAGGTACCTTGAAATGTGATCCACAGAAATACTTACGTAAGGGGAAGACTTAGTGTAATGTTGGCATTTTTTTCAAGATGGGCATACTAACTTTTACTACTCCGTGTACTGTAAGAAGTAAAAACTATTACAAAGTGAATAGATGATTTTAAATTGACCAAGTGCTAAAAATTTTGTAGGATCATTTTGAGGTGGGGTAAGAAAAAGCTATGCTAGTGAGGAACACACATGCACCCATATCTATCTATCTATCTATTTATCTATCTATCTATCTATCTATCTATCATCTATCCATCCATCCATCCATCCATCCATCTATATCACAGCCACACAAGACACATCCATGTGAAACATACTTCCCTCTCCCTCTTTCACTGGCTTTTTAGAGAGTTCATTCTCTTAAGCGCCCTGGCCATGAGGACCAGTCCTCTTCCCTCTTTTCCTCTCCAATTCAACAGTTCATCCCCTGTTAGCTAAGCACGCCTTTTTAGTTTGGCAGGGTGGCGCTGCAGACATTCTATTCTTCAGTGATTTTGTTTCCTTCATGTTTTATCTATACACTGATTTTCACCGTAGAAAACCTATTCGCAGTGTTTGCATTATTATGTCTCAGGTTGATGGAATGAAACATATGGTACTCAAGAGCCACAAATAAAAGAACTACAATGATAATCATTAAAAATGAGGGAGGGGAGGACAAGGTTTAAAGCAGCTCAACACCGATCCTTTGTGATAGAATTAGTGGGTATGCTATGAAACTGATAGACAAAACATGAGTTCAAGCATCACAGGAAGCTAGAAAGCAAGAGCGGCTCTCCATCCCTGGTGTTGGGACGTGGGGCCCGGGGTGAGGAACAGGTGGAGCGCACACTGTTTTTCCTGATGAGCGCCCAGGCACGATGTTGCATTGTACAGGTTGCATGCATTTTTTCCTGTATAACTTAACCAAGGGCAGACTTACTGAGAAAGTAGAGAGGCAATTTCATAGAAAACTGTGTTTATATCTCTAACATATTTCAAACTCTCTTTCTCCTCCATTACTCAAGCACATTTTTCAAAAATTAAGTTTATTGGGCTTACATTGGTTAGTAATAAGTATATAGGTTTTAAGTGTACACTTCTATGACGCTTCATCTACATTTTGCATTGTGTGTCCACTACTCAATGTCAAATCTTTCCTGTCATTTCATACTTATCCCTTTTTACCCTTTCCTCTCCCCACCCCTTCCCTCCAGTAATGATCGAGCTGTAGTCTGTGTCTGTGAGCTTTTGCTCGTTTGTCTTCTGCACTTTTGGTGCTGGCCCCCAAGGGCCCACATGTCAGTGGCATCCCTAAGAGAACCAGGAGAGAGGGGAGTAAATATATCTCTGTAGTTTCTTGCTGCATTAAAGATTCTTCAATTACACATGGAAGCCACTGGAAACCACATTAATCTGTCATTCCAAACCACACTTTCAATTTCTCCAATCACTTTCTCTGTAGTCAAATTTTAAAAAGGCTCAGGTACTCCAGGGTCACAAGAGGTATTGAGAAGTGACGAGAAGGGATGTTGGAGTGGAGGAGGTAGGGATCTCAACCTAGTGAACCTATTTTACTTTTGCAGAAACATTTAACGGAAACATATGGGCAAGTGAAGAAGTTGCTAGGCTCGGTCCCAGGGGGCCTGAAGGAGCCCTGCGAGTGAGACCCCCTGAAGTTCCAGTTTCACTTGCTTCCCGGAGAGTCTGCCCCCAGATACCAGTGCAAGACTGTGTGTTCAGGTCGGAAATGAAATAAGAAAAGAATCTGATTCAAATAGATTTCTACATCTGGGAAAGAGAAAGAAAACTTTTTGAAGAATAGGCCTACATAAGTTACCATGCACAACTCAATTTGGGCTACTGGTTTTCTTATACACACTGAAATTTCTTCAAATATTATTCCCTGATGCTCTGACTTATGTTCACAAATTTGGATTTTTATGCTTTAGGCAACCACAATTCATGCCAATTTATTGTGGGCCTTGTCAGCCAACATCGTAACATAAGTGATATTCTCCATCCTTGGTCAGCAGATTGTGCAATTCCATACAAACTTGACTTCAGTGCCTTTGAAACGTGCCACAGGAAAGAGAAGATATGTCCTAGGAGCATCACCCCCTGGCGCTGGGGTTGGTAGGTGCTTCCCTGGCACCAGGGAGGCTTGAGCCTGGGGGATCCTGTCAGCTGCCAGCGGAGCCATCCAGTGACTGATTGATGACCTGCTCTCGGCATTGGAGTTCCAGGCACATCAGAAGCAGATCCAATCTTCTGTGAAATTACACCTACAATATTTTATTTATTGTATAATTGCCTAACCCTGGTTAAGAAATTTAATCTAGGCCCAGTGTCACTGCGGGTGCAGTTGGTATCGTAGTCCTTCATGCTACATCAGTTGGTTAAACACTGCACTAAGGTAATTTCTCTAAATAGCTGCCTGCCTTTGCGCACGTCACTGACTCTCTCTGGCCTTTCCTTCCTGATCTCCAAAATAAGGGACTAAGTTTAAAAGGTTTTAAAGGCCTCAAATCCATTCCCGACATCCTGGTTCCGACATTTGGCGGATCTCTTACAGTTGAAGAATGTTCTCTGTGTAAAGTATAGCTCCTTCTTTTCATTGCAGTCAAAGAAGAATGAAAAAGAGGCTGGGTTTTGTTTTCCCATCCTGAGTAACTATTTGCTTCTGTGAGCTTATTTCCTCATTTATTAAATACTGTGTAATACATATGTAATCCATACGCCTCCAAGGACAGTAAAACAAAGTTATGGTCTAATGCGCCTGACATGACGTCCTACAGCTTTGTTTAATCATCAGTTATCATCGTCATCTTCGCATCCATTAGCTGGAGAATCACATCCTTTTGTTCTCTGGCGTGAACGCAGCTGCAGACCTCCCTGCATCAGCAGCGGGGACAGAGCGGCGGTGCAGCGGGTTGGCGGGGGGGGGGGGGGGGGGGGGGGGGGGGGGTTGTCAGTGCGAACATCTCCGCACTCGTCTCTCTCATCATCCTCGAGAACGCAAATAAAGATAAACGAAAACCACTTCCTCTCGGGCCCGAGGAGCTAACTCGTCTGTAGAAATGAACTTCCATTCTCTCTGACAATTAGTTTCCCTCTAAAATATGGTAATTCTTCCAAGTTGCGCCATGAGAGGGAATATGACATGCTCCACGTTGAGCAGAGGAAATATATGGGGCTGCCGGAGACATTAATCTCGTTCGCTCTGCACCTGACTTCCCAGCGTCAGGATACTGCGGCAGAGCTCTGCGCTAAATCTCAGGCAATTTAGCTCAGCAAAGTGGGTTAGTGGGAGCCCAATGCTAAGCTCTGCCTTATAACTTGCTCTCCATAAAAAGGATATTCAGATGTATGGTCTGGGGCCTGGACTAGACTCTGACCTGCTCTGATTTTTCAGTTCGAACAATACGAGATGGGAAGACAGGTAGGAAAATCAGGTGCCTGTGGCCGGGACTGTTACTCCCAAAACACGTAAATCTTCAATACATGCATAAAGCCCGTACCTTTTCTCAAAAGAGAGAGCTATTAAGAGGGCTCATGAAAATCAGTTGTATGAAAAGCGAGAGGATTGTTATGCATGTCTGTTCAGCTCTGCAAAAACTGCCTTTTATCTTTTCCCAAGGACACAGACTTAACAGAGATACTGTTTTATGGAATACCGTGGCTCTGTGTTAGACCCATCCAGAACTTGGGTGGACTCAGAGTGGATGGTTTGAATAGAATGTTTTACTCATTACAGCTGATGAACTGTTCTTTCCTCACCCTCATCAGCCAGCTCGCATCTGTATAGGACTGCACTGGGTTTGGCACTGTCAGCCCTGAGCACATGTGCCCCGGAACCTCAGAATGTGATTTTGTTTGAACATAGAGGCTTCGCAGATGTAATTCAGTAAGTTGGGATGAGGTTGCACTGGGGTAGGGGGGACCCCAAATCCTGTGACTGGTGTCCTGATCAGGAGGCCATGCAAAAACCCAGAGATGCCATAGTGTTGTGAAAGTACCAGAGACTGGCATGGTGCAGAAGGGTCCAGGAGGCCCCAGGAGGTACCAACGTTAGAACGGACTCGTTAGGGAGGACCAGATGTTGTGTGGATGCCGCATGTGTTAGGGGAGCCCAGAGCTCAGTGTGGGGTCTGTTGTTTTCAGGCATAGCTTCACAGTAGGATATGATGGCATGGGGCTCCAGAATGAGGTGACAGAAGCCACACAGTAGCATTCAACAGTCAGAGGCTAAGAGGAAATAGTGACACAGGGAGCAGCAATCAGGGGATCCGTGGTGGAGGCTGACAGATCAGTGAGGAGGAGGGGCCAAATAGGATGTCACTTCCCTTACACCATAAACAAAAATGGAGTTTTGGTGAGTGGAGAGGGAGAGAGTTGGATAAAAAACTGTAGTCTTCATTTTCATACTGAAGTCAATGTACAGACACAGACCTATTCATTCAACAGGTAGATCTCCTTAAGGAAAGACCCTGCACGCCTTCACCAGTAACAGTGGTAAGCATCCCCCAGCACTCAGCAAGGAGATCTTCAACTGCTTGCCAGGCTAACCAGGAAGTAACAGAAGAGGTCATATACTAATACCGATACCAGATACTCCGCACGTCGTCATGGTCCTCGAATTAGATTGGAATCCAAAGGAATCCAGGTGTCAGCTTGACGTCCAGCCCAAGTCCACGCTGCAGTGGCCCAAAGTGTCCATAGACCTGGTTGTGTACAATCTTTCTCTGAGTACAGTGAGGATAGATACTCCCAGTGGCTGGCATAGCCCTCACATTGGTCTCTGAGCCGTGGAGTACAAGTCACTGGGATAGAAAGGGCCCAAAAGAATGTTCTGAAACATCCTCACATCCCTCAACGTATGATAACAAATCAGAATAAATATGGTATCCTAGGAGGAATTCTAGGGAATGAGAATGCAGATAAGCTTGTGAAGGTCAGTACCAAGCTACGTATCTTTCTGTCTCATGTCACTACCCTTCAGGGAGCATTTGCCAGGCTGAGACACTCAACAATGTCACAAACACAGATGCCACAGAAGAAGGGCTGGGGCACAGATAGAAGTGTCACATGAGCAGGTATCTTGGTGTCACAGGGTGGAAAATATAAAATTACAGGGGAGTTTTTTTTAAGGGAGAGAGGTACTTGAGCAAATTGTGCACAAATTAAACCACTTTTTATCTGCAAGACAATTACAGAATTATAATGTATAAATATAAGATTAAACTGGTTGATGTTAAGATGCATACACAATTATACTTAAATACATATTAGAAATATGTCTATGTATAATTATGATGTATAAATAGTTATGATATAGAAATAATTATAATAAACGAAAATATTAAAAAGAGAATGTGTGGAAATACCCTTTTTTACCAAGAAGAAATAACACTAATTTTAGCACATGCCTATAACAGTATTGACATGCAGATTGAAAGAAAAAATATTTCTGCCTCACCGAACAAAATGCATGATAGGAAAGAATAAGAGAATAATAACTTATGAAATTGTAATGGAAATTCCACCATAGATGTTCAGGGACACATTCAGAGAGGCCACTATGTCTTCACACATTCGTTGTGCTTTGTAGTGGGATAAGGACTTCAAGCAGAAATACCCTGGCAACTGTTTTGCTGAGCAAAGTCAGTGTCACCCCCACATTCATTACCTTCTCAGGCTCCAGCACATTGCTTCTCTCCTTCTCATTTCCCACCTGCACGGTGGCCCCATTGGTTGGAAGATCTATATGCCTCTCTCACGTACGAAGGCTGTGATGTAGTGGTGGCTTCAGCCTCCAAAGGCTTTTCTCATTACCGAATTCCCAGTAGCAGTTTCTCCATGGTGTAATTGGATGGCACTCTTAGGAGCAAACACTCAGGACACACAGTGTCACAAAACCAGGTGCATTCTGGAAAGGCAGGAGATGATGTCCATTAAAGCAGGTGATTGTGGAAAACTAGACCCCCTTGGTGAGGGAGAAGAATTGAAACCTGAAGTGGGGAAAGGCAGCCTCACATGTGTGTTGATAGAGAAAGGAGAGAGATCCTTTCTGCAAAGCCAGTGACCTGTGACACTTGATTAGTTGAAGAGACCCATGCCTCCTCTCCAGTGGGCCATTCAGGCTCCAGGCAGACCATTTCTGCCTGCCTTCCGACCCCTGACTTCCATGGAAAGGGGTAAGAGAAAGACAGACTTGCCTCTCCATGTATTTGTCCTCTTCCTTATTCACATTGATGCCATGCCAGCACTGAATGGATTATTGGTTTCGAGAAATGAAAGGTATTGTATTGCTCCCCAAGAGCTCAGACCCAAGCCTGGGGCAAACACCCACAAATCTGTACCAGGCTGAAAACATTCTGGCCCTGTCACAGAAAAGCATCCCTTTCTAATTTGGTCAGAATAGATTTGCAAGCTAACCCTCCCCCACAGGCCAGGAGAAAGAGAAAACTGAAGTACACACACACACACACACACACACACACACACACACAGGCATACCTTCCTGTTTCCTTGGCGTGTTTTATGTGACGGGTGGGAAAGTGAGGCGATGGCTGTCCAGTGTGGGATGGAAACAAGTCAGGATCGCGACTACGGCCCTCAGCTGAAGACCTCAGTGCAGAGCTTCCAGTGCAGGTTGATTCAGGCCTGTTCACGTGCAGCCCAGACATCGCTGGTCCGTGCTGCTGAGGCTCCTGGGCCACAGAGAGGCACGGCCGTGACCCTGAAGTTAACTCTAAGCCGAGGAAAAATGGAGAACTGCTGTGCTGTCGCCTCATGTGCCACGTACCTGCCAGGCAGCAAGAGGACCCTACACGGAACATGGGCTCAGTAATTCGTATGTGGGTTGATCGTCTTTCTTGGTTAATGAACTGCAAATAAGAAAGTATGAGAACTCTAGTCAAAGTTGCAGGACACTTCTATCACTTTAGAGTTGAAAAGGTAAAAATACTTTATATTCCTTCAATGACGTGGGGCAGAGAAACAAAATAAATGCATTTTTATTGTTTGAAACTGAAAGTAAATAGAGGAGATATTTCAGACTTTAATATAACTGTTTATTCCTGTGTCAACTTCCCATTTACTTTTTGAGCCCATATTTTAAACGTTTTTATTTTTTCTCCATCCTAGAAATGAAAGCCTCTGAAAAGGAAAAGCCAGAAGTACCTTGTCTGCGGTGACACGCTAGGTTTCCAAACTGAATATTATCAATATTTGATTATCTCTGTAAACACAGGGAGAGAAGAGAAAATGCTAAATTATCAGATTATTTATTTGAATAGTTTTATCTTCTGTCAAAACTATTAACAATTTTTTTAGGGCTGGGAAAGTGTCACATTCAACATTTAGAGGTGAGAAAACAGAAGCCAGAAGGTGAACAGTTGATCAAGGTCCTTGGGGTTTTAATGATGATGAGAACCAGACCACTTTCTTAGTGTGATGCTGCCCCTTCCCATCACGCGTCCATGTAAGGCTTCTTTCATATTCCAGTTTAGTATCTAATAGCTCTTAATTCCTAATAAATAATCTAAATAATGAATGTTAGTATAGGCCTTTTATTTTATGTTTTAAAAGATTTTGTAGGATTGGGGAGAACTATGGGGGGAAAATGGGGACAACTATAATTCCACAATAATAAAAGAAAGGAAAAAAATAAAAGAACAAAAAGGAAAAGATTTTCTTTATTTACTTCTAGAGAGAGGGGGAGGGAAAAAGAAAGGGAGAGAAACACTAACACGAGAAACACTGATTAGTTGCCTCTTGTATGCACCTCAACTGGGGGCCAAACTCACAACCCAGGCATGTGCCCTGACAGGGAAGCGAACTGGCAACCTTTTGCTTTGCCTGACCATGCCCAACCCACTGAGCCACCCTGGTCGGGGCAGGGTAGGTCTTTTAAAAGAAGCTATGGGTATAAGGACAAAACACTGCTAATTGATATATTGACTGAGTTACTCGTTATTGAGTACCTGCTCTGTTTCAGGCAGAGTGTTAGGAGTGGGGAAAGACAAGGTAGAAAATGCTTGTCATCTAAGAAGTACAGGTAGAAATGGGGGTGAGACAGGGAAGAAGATACACACGGTGATCTGGACTTACTGAGCGTGTGTCCTCTAGGGAACGAATGGGCAGCGGACCTGGAGCCAGCAAGCTCGACGGCCGTTCAGGGAACTTGGGCCTTATTTGCTAACCTGTGAACATTTTAACCTGTGAACATTTTATGTTCAGCCTCGAGATAGTATGTGTTTGCTATGAGAAGGGCAAAGCTGGACAACTGCTCTGTGGTTTCCTTCTCTTCCTTACTTTATTCATTGATATTGGGAAACTATTTCATATTATCTAAAACAAAAAGTCTAATTAAGGTAACACTTTTTAATTTTTATTCTTTTGTTCATAGAAAAGTTTCTTAAAAGGTTATGCACTGATGTTTATATGCAAATGTATCACTGGCCCTATAAAATCTGATTTTTAGTGATTCATATTTATACTTCATAATCATACCATCTTTTTAAATTCTGCTTGTGTGGTATGTTTCACAATGAATGTATCATTATTATCTCTGTTTACACCGTAGTCCTGAATCCTGTTTACTATTTGTGTTTACTAAATTATTTGGACATATAAAAATTTAGTCACTATTTTCATCATTAAATTTACATTTTAGTGAGCTACTTTCTTTCAACTAATCAATTTTTTAAATTAAATATCTAACGTAACACAACAAAGAAGAACATGCCATAAAGTTGACAACTATACGCAGCTGGAAATGACATGAAACTATGTCAGCCGAAATAGAGTGGAATCGAAGCATCTACAATCAGAGATAGGCCACCTGGCAGTTCAGCAGCCACAACGAACACACAGCCTGTGAGTCCCTTGTAATTCTTAATGAGAATGTAACCAGTTTTTATGAAAACCATCACCAGTCTTCCCTTCCCAGTGGGTGAGGTGAGTGTGTAGGGTGTGTGTGTGAGATAGGGATATTGCATTCCTGACTCTTTCTAGAGAAAGGACCCACCAACCTGGGAACCACCCAGGTCTGTAGGCCATGCACTGGGGGGCCCTCTCACTGGTCCTTCTCACAGGTCTAGTCTACCTTCCTCCACGTTGAATTCTCCTTGGAAACTGTTCCTTGCCAGTGGCCCTTGGCAGGTCTAGTCCAACCCACCCAAGCATTCACTTCCCACAGGAAGGGTCCTTTCCTGCCTGGAGCTCCTGGGTCCCTTTGCAAAGTCGCCCATTTGCTCTTCATAGTCCAGCATTGACAGACACCACTGGGAAAGGCCACTCAAGGTCCAGGGCACCACTTGTCCTCGAGCTTCCAAAACGGCAAGTGCATGCAAGAGAGCCTTGGTCTGGTAAGAAAATCTACCTCTCAACTTGTTTTCTGCTTTAGACATACGTTTGATCTCAATCGTGACTCCTTGCAGGTGTGTAGATAAAGATGTTGTTCTCACCTACACACACACACACACACACACACACACACACACACGACACACCATCACAGCCTTGATCACTTAGGACACAAGACGAGGTTGCAGACTTGATTTTAGCTTTGAAGATGAGCCATTCGTCTGCTTTGACAAAATGAAGGGAGGAGCAGATGAGGGATCGAAGGCAACCTCTGGTCGCTGAGCAACCCTGGAGGCCGAGCAAGGTGGATGATGCCATGAGTTTTGACCGGTGCCGCTCGTCGTGGCAAGGGGCTGCAGAGCACACCTGTAAGTCCAATAATTCCTGACTTGCCTCTCAGCGAGCTGGGTGCGAAGATGGTTAAAAATGTCACTTCTAAAGGACATTTGGAGGACGATAATGATGTTACTGTGATGCAACCTCAGAACAATTATCCAAGGGAAATGAGAAATAGTAAGCTATAATTTTTTTCAGCCTTTGCACTTGCTAGTATACTTTAGGATAGCTCAAATATGCATGCATTTATGTCTGGAGGTTAACAACTAGAATTTAATTATTGTAATACATTCTCTTTGACATCAGAAATGTCTAATGGTCAGGGGGTCATTGAAGTTTCTTTGTGAAATGAAAATATTTAGGGATGACATGGAAAATACTCGTGGGGTACTGCCTAAGGAGAGCAATAAAAGTTGGCATCAGACCTCCCAGATTTGTGCAGGCATTTTATTAACTGTAAATAGCACATTATTTGTGCCTCCTGGCTTTCAGCTCTGACCTTTGGCCCTGCAAGCCAGTCCAGACTCGGATACTCCCTTTAACTTCCCGCTGCCTCGAGTGGCCATGGGAAGTCACTCTCTTCTGCATCAGAGCCGCCCTGGCAGACCGAGCTGTCTCTCTGTTCTCATCCCTCCTGTCTCCTAACGCCCACAGACTCACCACAGCTGACCCGAGACAGTGCTCTCCTCCACCGCGGCAGGGTGTGGGTTCTGGGGTCCAGTCTAATTGGGAACCAGGGAATTTGAACTGGGAGACGGAGGAAGCAGGAGGGTCTTATGCAGCAAAGAGAGGGCAGGGGAGTGAAGGACATTTTCAGTAGCTGAGGGTCGGGAAGCAGCCCTAACTAGGGATTGTTTGCACATCAGACTTGCTGGACTCTTTGGGTGTTTTATAAAGGCAGGCATATGCCAGGGATTGTTCTTTATTTTGAAGATTTATTCCCTTGTTTGCCTTCTTCCTCCTTCTCTACTTCCTCCTTTTCTACTTTCCTTCTTCACCTGTGGACAGGTAAAGAAAATGGTTCTTTTAGGTGCCACTGTGTACACATATCCCAGCTGACAGTTTACAGAACAGTTGGATAGAAAGATATTTTTAAATGTTTTCCCTAAAATACAGTTTGCATTGTGATTTTTTTTTAAAGATGGATGAATCAATACAAATGTGATATATATTAACAACGTGTTCGTGGCCTTGAACTTCTTTTCATGGCTTAACAAGTCTTTGGGGATAATGTTAAAAGGTCAAATTCTTTTCGATAGAAGAGTGAAGATTCTAGGATTAGAGGAACAAGCCTTTCACTAGATAAAGAGCAGAAGTTTATACCTCCAGCTGCCAGTCTTGTCTGATCTGTGGTCATCTGGTCAATTATAATTTCATTGCAATCATTTTTAGGTTTTAAAGAAGTCTTTTAAAATCATTAAATTTTTTTTCAGTTACGGTAGACATACAATATTATATCAGTTTCAGGTATACAGCCCAATGATAAGACATTATATAACTTACTCAGTGATCATCCTGATAAATCTCATACCCGCCTGACACTTTTCTAACTTGAGTTTATTTTCTCATCAATACTTCTTAACCACACTATACCCATGACTTTTTCCTGTCAATCCCTCTGATATTTTCTAGGTAAATGCATTGTTCAAACTCATTATAGTAGTCACGGTTGGGCTTAGTAATGCAGTAGCTGACTTGACCCTGGGGGATCACGGCTGTGGAATAAAGAGATGAAGGTAAAAATCTAAGCAAATGGATGACATGGATATGTCACGGTCTCCGGGGTCCATATGGTCTGGGAAAGTCAGACAAGTGGTCTCCATCTGTGCTTGGTGTGCTATCCAGAAATCCTGAGTTGGGGGAAGAACGTAAAAAACATCTGGTTTAAGGAGAGGTCATTGAGTAAGGTTACTCTTAACCAAAACTATGTCTTTTTGGGACTTCATTTTTCTTGTTTTCGTGTAGACTGATGAATTCCACTGGAAGACTTCAGGCTTGTCCATGACTACAATTAGATGGAATCTTACTTGTGTTGGTCATTGAGTTAACTATTTAAGTGAACATATTTTGAAAACATTATATTTGGGGTATATGTATACACACAATGGAAAAAGGGGTTGTGGAGAATAGGAAAATTTAGAAATGTTTGCTCGAAACGATTGCTTCCTGGATGTGGACTCCTTCGGTTCCATGTAAGTTGCAGACAGCAAAGGACACGGGTGGAACTCTATGACGTGCCGCTCAGAGAGCCGTCCACAGCATCTCGACCGCTCCTGTCGTCATTGCTGGCTCAACACAGTCCAGCAGCAGGAGCAGGGGACAAAGGCCAGACTGGTCAGTTCGCCTTAAGAGGAACGAGAAAGACATTTTGAGATGCATTTGTATCTGAGATTGGTATAATCATATTGTCTGCAAGACAGCTAACCTTCAGGTCTGCGACCCTCAGGGTGCCCGGTACCCTGGGGAGCATTCAGAAACCATGGCGCAGAACTGAGCTCTAATGCAGGTGGATTCAGCCACTTTGAGCTTTACTTAGCTTTATTTATTTATTTTTGATGTCCTGCTTTTCCATTTTCTTCTCCAGCGACTCACTTGGTAGACAAATACACAGCATTTTGTAGTTTATATCCACTTATCTTGCATGCCCCCATCTTTCCTTTCCACAGAAGCACTTACTTAACTTTGGGGGTTATAAGGCTTACCTGACACGGTTTACATCCTTAATATGAATCCAATGTCTTCACAAGTGCTCCCAAGATTGCATTTCCAATATAGAAGGAAAGATGATTCAGAGGACTATACACACATTCCAAGTAACTACAAATTACATTCTTCTTTCTCAGAAACTACTTTCACGGATTAAGTTCACGGTGCAATACTCTGTCTGGCACAATCTATCTTGCATAATAACATTTCTGCAGCAGGTGATTCAAATGGCTTTTGAATAAGCAGCGTCCCATCTTCCTCAATGCCTGGTTTCCAGCGCGGACTTACCAGCACTACGTTGGGAATAAATAAAGCATGCTGTTAGGAAGAGTCTCTTTGAGGCTTATGCTTATGCTAATTTATTTAAATATATACATTAAGACAGTGAATCTGGAGATTAAAAGGGTCTTGGAAAGTTCTATATGTAAGGCTCTCCCTCGTATTTAAGAGCCAGCTACTGCTGACGTACATTATCTTTGTTGAAGTCTTCTGTTCCTGAGAAAGTATTTATCACTTCATGGTGATTGCAATCTCCTCTGCATCACCCGATTGTGTGTTGAGCACATTAGTGTGTGAAAACAAAGCAAAATGACTATTGAGCTTGGAGTTTGAGCTTTGTTTGTACAGGGAAGTTTTAGGGCAAACTCAAGGTTACCGCATTCGGCCACTTTGGGTTCTTTCGTTGGTTCCTTGTGTTTTCAGTTGAAAGCTAGGAAGTTGAGTCAAGAATGCCGGTGGTACATGATTGGCCACTACTTTACCAACTGTGCCTCTGAGACTTGCGTGGGGCTATTTGCAAAGTAAACAAGCGCAGAATGGGGACTGCTGGGTGAGTGTGGAAGGGCTGTGGGGTGGAGCGGGCCCAGCTCACCTTGCAGAATGGGGAACTGGTGTGCAAAGCAGACCTGTGTCATTGCCTCTCCTCAGCTGAATGTCAGAACAAGCTTTTAAATCCACTGAGAGTCTAAAATGCTTTGACAGCTCCCAGCAGCCAGGAGACAACCACAGAAAGGCCAGAAGAGACGCTGCCTGGACACAGTCTGAAGCCACACACCTCCAAAAGTTTAAGCCGACATGTAAATAAATACATACGACATACTTGCCACAAAAATCATCTACATATGTCAGAAAAGCATTGTGCGGGCATGGGAGAAGCTTGCGTACTCAGTTCACACGCTGCATAGGCTTTCCCAGGGCCCAGTGAGGTGTCGTAATTAAGAAAATGACAAGAGTAGTTTTGCCTTTTACTTGGCTAGCTGTGTGGCTGGGAGAATGAGGACTGGACGTGAAGGAACAAGTTCAAGCATCTTGTCTAGTCCAGGTCTTGCAGGCTTGGTGCTTGGCCTGGCGCAGGGAGACATGTTGTTTGCTGTTTATTTCAGTAACATTGAGGCTACTGTCACTAACCTTTGCATGACGGAGTATTTTCTCCTTAATGCATCACGAAGCACAGCCTGTACTACACTTGTGTATATATCTATTATATATGCATATTTACCTATCTATATCTATATCTATCTATTTCTGTATATGGCTTCAGTGTCTTTTCCTTTGACTCTCCCAGGCATGCTCAATGCCGAGTGAGCGCAGACTGGATATTATCCCACAACAGGTTGTCCTTTCTCCTAAATTCATTCCTACAGTCTTTGTAAACTTTGCCGTTACTGAGAATTCATTACATTCTTTAAAAATATTATAGTGTCTGTTTTTAATTAAAATTGGTTCATCAGGTGCACAGCATGGATGTAAAAGTAATAGGGTCATTTTTCATCCTGGACTTCCTTAAATGTGTGCTTGGTTTTTGCCCTTAATTGTCCACCAGGGCTTATTGCATTCGGCTTATTATTTGTTTGTATTTCATTTCCTTTTTCATCCCAAATTGCTACCAGGCGCGTGGGGCAGATGGGAAAATTTTCTTCCTATGCAATTTAAGTCATAACATTTTGACGAAAAAGCTTTCAAAGGATTGATAATGGTCCTTCCAGTCTATAAGAAACATTCCAATATTCTGGAAGCATCATAACAATGTTTATTTATTTCCTTTACCTGGGAGAAATACTTCTTTAACATCAATGAGAAAATGTGTCTGTGAATAATGGCTCCAACCAGCCAAGACTCTTTAACAAACTGCCCCTTGACTCAGAGCCTGATTAAAACACACAGCAAGGCCCGTGGAACCATGGGGACATGAGAAAAGGTGGTTATAATAATCTCAGCATCCCTCGGTATACCTGGCCTGCTCCACTTGGTGGGTACCGAGCTTGAGCCGGCAGGCAAAAGGCTTTATCTTGTATATTTTTGCTGATCATTTTGTGTCTCCAAGACAGAGAACTGGACCGTCAGTGTCCCCCAGTCTCCAGATCTCCATCAGGGCCCCTGGGCTCCATGTTTGTGTGCAGAAGTCTCCACATCAGACAGAGCAAGGTTGGTATGTTTCGGTGCTCAGTGTTCTTTCTGCACCTGGTCTGCTTCAGGCCTCCTTGCCTATCAGTGAGTGACCTGGTCCCTAATCTGGCAGAGAAAACAGCCTCCTGGGACCCCAGCTGGCCAAGGCTCCGCCTGCCCCTCCCTGGTCTCAGGTACCCGACTCCCCATCCTGCTCCAAGGTTATGCCACCACACGCTTCCCCCCTTTTCCTCCAAGGATGGTTCTGTCTGTGGGTCCTTCTGTCTTCTGTGTGCTTGGCCTCTGGCTCTCTGCCTCCTGCTGCCAGACCAACCTGGGGCAGACACGCCTGTCTGAGCAGCTCCCGCCCTGGTAATTCTGGAACCTACTCTGTGAGAGACAGAGGAAGGGAGGCAATATTCGATGAGGCTCTGAAGCTCCAGATTGCTCCGTCGTCACAGCCTGTGTGTGTGGAAGGCACTTGGTAGATGCTGGTTAAGTGGGAAACGTATGACAAACTGGACGCACGGGGGAGCGGAGCCTGTGGCTGCACTGACCCCGAGACTGGGCTGGGTCTGTCCTGGGAGGTCCTGGAAACTCTTTTCATGCTCTGGAATACCCAGGACTCACCCATCCCCATTGCTTTATCTCAATTCCTGCTTTAAACAGTGACTTTGGGCACTTCGGAGGCCAGAGGTTTTGAGACATAGGATGGAAAAGAAAGGCTGAGTTGGGTTCTCACACCTGGGTGTCTGGCACCACCCCCAGTGTGTCACCGGCCTGAGCTGAAATCCAGTGGGAGTGCAGGCAGAGGGGGGTGGAGTCTGTGGGTGCTGCTCAAGGCCAGAGCGAGGAAGAGAGTAACAAGGCATCAGCGGGGAAGTTCAGATCTCTATTACAAACTCCGATGGGACAGGAAACAGCCCGGATCATTTCCTTGGTGTGCCAGTCTCAAGGGCTTCTCTATCTCACAGAGCTAACCTTTGAAAAATGGGAGGAAAAATCAGTGAAAATCTACTTACTGGAATTCAATGAACATAATTAAATTAGGCTTCTGTTCTTTAGAATTCAGCTTAGGGCGGTGGGTATAAAAAGAAAAATCAAGAGTTTTATACGAAAAAGGGCTTGAAAGCCCAAAGACTTACGAATCACTTCCAACTTGCAGGATGCTACTTCTAACGCACGCAGTGACTCATTCTCAGAGATTATTAACAGTGCGTCCGGAGAGAGCGCTGTTTACAGGGAAGACCTGACTTTTCACATACTAATTTTTGTATTTTGTAAAACATGTTGAAGATTAAAGTATCTGAGCATTTCTAATTTAGTAATAAAAACCCGTCAGGTTTCCTCTCTGTGGTTTGTTCTGAGCTAAGGAGATGGAGAAGAAGAAAGCGGGAGAGCTGCCTGAATCTTACCAAACTGTGTTCTCCAGACACAGGCCCACAACTTTCTCCCTTTGTTGAGGCTCTCTTGCCACTGAGAGTTACCATGCCCCTCTTTTTGGTATTTTGAGCTCTATTTTTCTCCTCTTCCTTGAAAAGAAGTCTCGGCTTTTGGAGGTGTTCTTTCATTTCTTTCTTAGGTGTTTCTATGCTGAGATTCTTTCATCTTATTTATACTCTCTCCATTCTTGGGCATTCTTGGTGAAGTTAAAATACTTATGGAAGCATTAGAAAATAAAGAAAAAAAAGCTTGCCCTGTCTTGGGTCTCTCTTACGATGAACTCCGTACAATCCTTAGAGAATAATCACTTTGGTTTAAAAAGAAACTCTTCATGTAAAAAAAAAAAACTTTAGGAAAAGTTCCAGCCAGCCATGTAGGGCTGTCACTAATGAGTGTCTTCTCTAAGCTCTGCAGGTGCCAGAGGCTGTCAGGGAAGTGGAAATGTCTCCTGGTGGCCACTCACTGGAGGGGTGCCACCTTCTAATTTGGGGAGCATGCTGTCGGGCAGCGTTGGCCACAAGACAGGCCTCTGGCTTTTCCAGAGAGCATCTCGGCATTTTTCTTGCTTGTGCTTCCCTGATCTGCTCAGCTGCAAAATCACTCATTATTCCACACCTTGCACACTTTCTCCACAGTCGCCCAGTGGTGGCTCTGCAGGGCCCAGCAATGGCCTCTGACATGTGAATCCCACTATGTCCCTTTGCTGAGCTTTGCTCTGAGGAGACAGGTGGTGCTAGAACAAGGGCATCTAGACTCTACCCGTCCTGAGGTAGCTGGTCTGCATGGCTTTGATGGGCTAGGTCATATCTCTGTGTCCCAGTTTTCTACAAGCACATGTGTGCAGTTACTCAAAGCATGGTCACCTGAAAGCATGGACCCTCAGAGGACTTGCTGCCCGTGTGTGAAAAAAGTTGTAAATACAGACATTGAGTGTGTATAGAAACTGAGCAACTCTTCGGTACCCTCCATCCAAATGCACGGTTATCCTGTTTACAAAAAGATCAACTCACAGTTTATTACCACAATGCATAAGGAACCCAGGCCAGGTCAGCTGGGGGCTGTGCTAAGGGTCCAACTGGGTGGAAAGAAGGTGTCGGCCAGGGTGCGTTTCACCTGGTACTCAGGGTCCCCTTCCAACTCGTCCCGGCCATCAATACAGTTTGGTTCCTTGCAACTGAAAGTCTGAGGTTGGTAAGTGAACATAAATGAGTAAATAAAATAGAAAGCAAACAGGTCCCTCACGAGACTGAGTTTGAGAACCAGGGACTTAAAGGTTTCTAAGATTGCTTATATCTCTAAATTATGTAAAACTAAGATTCCTCTTACTTGCCTGGTAATTTTATTTTAATATTATTTCTATTTGACCCTTCTTGCTCCCACTGCCCCCAAGAAGAGTTCTAGAAATGAGGTGCTTTGCCTCTTTTGTCTAATCTCATCCATGGATGGATTTTGGCTTAGGTCTCAGAGCCTGGTGCCCAGGGGCTGCTGTTCCTGGTAACAGAAGTGTGAGGATTTGTACGACCTGGAAATGCAAGGTTTCAGATGAAAGCACTTGTGTCCAAATTACACACTTGACGTTCAACATAAAGGTGATTGCAATCAATTAATGGAAAAATCCAAGGGTGCACTACATTGGGGGAAAGGAATCGTTCGATGCTTCCCACCTTGTTAGGGATAATGAATACACCAGACAGGAAAGAAGCTGGGTGCTCTCATTGGAGAATGACCTCTCAAAAATAGAACAACAACAACAAATTTTGCACCTCTTAAATCTCTTCAGAGATTTTCAAAAATGAGCCACACGTGATTCTTCGAAATGGGTCGTTGGTCAAACTGAAGCTCTTTCCCTCGCAATTATGTTGTGGCCAGTGGAGACCTTCAGCATGGCCAGGAAGGAGCACGTGACCAGCAGTGTACCTGGGGCCAGGACGGAGACACCTGCCTGCAAATGTTCCCGAACCTTATGCTATCTCTCTGAACCATTGTTGCAGGGAAAATCCCTGACCTAACATCGGATTCCGTTATCTGCCTGTATTATAATCTTATTTACTTTATAAATATGATTATAATCCTAATAACCACAGCAGTGCTCAGGGAAGAAAAACAGGTCATTCAAGGGCTACACTAAACATTAACCCATGTATGAAATGAGCATAATCCTTTGCATTTGTTTT
The DNA here is from genome assembly GCA_004024845.1 of Tonatia bakeri. Classification (NCBI taxonomy): domain Eukaryota; kingdom Metazoa; phylum Chordata; class Mammalia; order Chiroptera; family Phyllostomidae; genus Tonatia; species Tonatia bakeri. The sequence goes on from PVIA01000782.1 coordinate 68,435, forward strand.
CAATGTTTCCGTAATGTTAGGAATATAATGTGTACATTTTCCTTCCAGCTAACCAAGTTCTATGACAGGTGAAAAACCAGAAGAAAACCATGTAAACATGAAGTCATTGGATACAGGTGCCTATACAAAACCTTATCAGCAAATCGTGAATAATGACTAGCGTTATTTCTGTTCACTTTTTTGACCCACTCCCAATTTAAATATTTTATCTGTCTGGTTTATTATGTTTTTCCCAACTCTTATTGCGACTTTAAAAGCCACGGGGAAGTTCAAAGACCAGGATGATGAGTCGGGGGGACTGCCCAGGTGTGGCAGTGCGACCTGCCAGCCTGCACCCTGGACAATAAGTGGGCATTGGAGGGAGGAATGTGTGCCAAGGTCGAGGAAGCACGAACCAGCAACTTCAGGGAAGCCTACAGGAAGCAAGAGTTATGGTCAGCGAAGCAATGGAAGGTAAGTCCAGTTCTTGTATTTCTCCCTATGTTTTGCTGATTAGCAACACAGAGGCCGAGTCTAAGAGCTTCACTGAAGTCACCCTCCTGGCAAAGTCACTATCTTAAGGAATAGAAACCTGCACCAAGGAGTCACTCTGGACTCCATTTTTCTTCCAGGAGAAAAACTACCATGGATGCTGATGTTGGTTCAGGAAGCTCATTCCTCACCATTAGGATTGTCTTTCTTAAGTTCGTGTTGTCTAAATTACTAGTGCAGTAAAATTCTATGGGCCCTGGGGACCCCACGGCTGGTCTTTAACCAGTGATTTTTGGGAAGAAAATCTTTAAAAAATTCAAAGTCCAATGAAACAAACAGAAAAACTGACCTATCACTTAAGGTCTGGTGATGACCTGGGTATTGTAACTATTCATTAGGTCTAATGTCCAGGAGCAGATATTCAAGTGTGTGTCTGAGTGAGTCCACTATTTTTCTGTTTCAAAGGCAGTCCAGAACAGTCCCAAGGGCCTGAACATAATGCTCCATCCATTTAGCTTCTCCAAGGCCACTGGAAATACGGTGCCAGCTTTACTGATAATTCAGTGGACTTGGAACTGCAGTTGGTGTTGCGTGGCTTGAACTGGCCCAGTGCCTCTGGCCATCCACAAACTACTGGGCCACACTCCAAATGGATCGGTTCGACCGTGTGGGCTCCTGTATCAGTGATACCCCAGGACTGGGGAAACTGTGTTTCTGAAATGATCCATATTGAGTATCATTGTTGGTGAAAATACCATCACATCCAACTGTCTGGAGAAGTGTAAGGCAGAGCACTTTCTTTCAAAATAAGCAAAATCACCAGATGGGGAAAAAAAGAGCTTCAGTCCATTATCATTCCATGAACTAAGAAAGGATGGCATCAAGTTTAAGCCTAAACTGAGAGGCAAAACCCTGACATGTTTATTTACAAATTTGAGCATTCTGTTGGCACAGACAGTAATTTGAATGTAACAGTGGCCCCTCTATGGCCTTCAAAGTTATACAAACTTATACTCTTTAGAGTTATACTCTGTGTTGTTAAGAACAGCATAAGACATTGAGAAGGAGAAAAAATGGAGGGAGAACAAGACAGGAAAGTTGGGGTGCCCTAAATGTGCTAAGGCGGTCTCACACAAACAGGGGCTCTCAGGAGGCTTGTCTAGAAGGCGGTGGTTACAATAGATAGGGTTCAGCTCCAAGCATGGCTGTTATTCTGAGAACAGGTGTGCCCATGTGTCATCACCAGGTTTAGGTTCCTGCCTTGCAAACGAGTTCTCTAAAGTGGGCGCGAATCATTACCAGTAATGAGCGTTGTCACCTCACCTCTTCGCAGAAACTTCATCTCACCATCTGCCGTGGAAGATGCTCAGCCCTTCAGTCAAGCTTATTTTTCTTAAATTGAATTTGCTGGGGTGACACTGGTTAATAAAATTATATGAGTTTCAGGCATATGATATAGAATCATATGCAATACAATTCAGGCATATGCAACACAATATACATCATCTGTATATTGTATTGTGTGCTCACCACCCAAAGTCAAGTTTCCTTCCAACACTATTTATCCCTCCTTCACCCTCTTAGACCTTCTCCCAACCCCCTTCCCTCTGGTCATCACCATGCTGTTGTTTGTGTTTATGAGGGTTTTCTTTTTTGCATAATCCCTTCACCTTCTTTCAGCCAGCCCGCCACACCCTTCCCCTCTGACAGCTGCCAGTCTCTTCTCTGTATCTATGAGTCTCTCTCTATTTTGCATGTTAGTTTATTTTGTTCATTTGATTCCACATAAGTGAAATCATATGGTATTGTCTTTTTATGACTGACTTATTCCACATAGCATAATACTCTCTAGGTCCATCCATGCTGTCATGAAAGATAAGATTTCCTTCTTTTTTATGACTGAGTCATATTCCATTGTGTCTAGTCAGGTTTTAAGGACAGAGCGACACTGCTCATCTGAAGTCACGTGGACAAAGTGGGACAGAGCCAGAGGAGGAAGGGAGGAGAGGTCACATCTGTGAGTAGGTATGGCTACTGAGGATGCATGTTTCCCTAGGAACATGCCAAGTACCCACTATACGGTGTGTTGGAGCTCCAGGAAGCAGCCACAGAATGGCTCTGCCCAATGACTGCTGTGATGCCAGAGTCAAAGAGAAAGATGGGAGCCAAGTTCAGAAGGGACTTGAGAGGCAAAAAGGTCACTTGGAAGCAAGACTTGCAATTGTAGGAAACAGGTGAGTGGGGAAATGTTTAATGTTAGCATATATGAATTTTACAGCTATTTGCAAATGTAAACTTTCTCACTGGAGGTTCAGAGCTTTGAGTAGACCCTCCAAGTGCTCCAAGATACTAAAAAAAAGTAGGGAGAAGAAAGGAGAAACCAGCCACCATGATGGGCAGATCCAACCCCTCAGCCCCACCGAGGAACTGGTAATTCAGACATCACATAAGAAGCATGTAGCTCCTGCCCACTGAGGTTTCCCAGGAAGAGTGGAATCTAATCCTTAGTTGGCAAAAAGAAAAAAAGAACACACCTCTGTCCCATATGGCTGTAAACACTGCCCAGCAGGGCCATGAGGAGCCCCACGCAAGAAAGGGAGGGGCAGGAAAAACAATGATCAATTCGACAGGAGACGGAGGGCTGCCAAATGCAGGTGGCAGATTGTGTGGTCAAATCAGAGATGCTGTGTGAGAGAGGAGTCTAGTGACAATCCACTGTCGACAAGCAGGGAGCCTGCAGGGAGGTCTGTGGGGAGGGGTAGGAAGGACGTGGAGACTGTGGCTTCAGTGCAGAGCTTGTGAGGCAGGGTGGAGTCCGGGCCCAAAGCCAGGCAGTGGGGCCAACCCCTGCTTTGCTACCTGCATCCCTGTGATGCAAGGTTGGCCTAGAACTGTTTCTTCTTCAGCTCCCTGTCTCTACGTGCAGGTGGAAGGAGGCACAGGTGGAGGGTCTCCTGAGGGTGAAAAGAGTGAATGGATGGAGAGTCTTTAGAGTATCAGCTGGCACATTGTCATCAATCACCATAGGCCGAGATCATTTCTGGACCTAGAGGCCCCTGAAACCCACTGGTCCCCATGTCTGGGCCTAGGTCCTCTCCAACCTGTGTGATGACGATGCCCCTTCTGTCTGAGCCTCGCTGCTTTGCTCCTTGTTTTCACCTTCCGTGTTTCATCTACCCCCTCTCACCAGTTGGTCACCTGGTCCAAGAGTCGGGCCTGCTCATTGAAGGGTGGAGGCAAGACGGCTCTGGAGGGCAGTGGCAGAGGTACGGGATGGCCCGTGTTGACTTGACCAGCCTGATTTAACCGTGCACAAAGCCACAGCCAAGCACATCCAGTGCGGAGCCCTTTTGTGTCTGCTGTTCTTCCTGGGACATAATACGGGCTGCAGGCATCACAGCAAACTGACGACCACTGTGCCTGCAACTCTCCCAGCTCTTTGTTCAAGAACACAGTGGCACGAGGTGGTGGGCCAACACCTCTCCACTCCCGCGATGACCTGCCACTGTCCTCGTCTGGTGTGGACTCCAGGTTCTTCTCTTCCCCAGTTAGTGGCCTAGTCACTAGTCCTGCAACCCCCAATGGTGGCCATGACCTCATCAGAGCTTTACTTTTTTCCATTTAATCAAATATAACGGAGAGTCACAGATGCTAAAATCACATGTTGTCCAGGGCAGAGCAGAAAAGCTTTTGTTCCACCTCCTTCATTGCACTTTAATTGTGTTGCCTGATGCTGCGTAAGCATCTCCTTGGTGACAGCTAACTTACAGAGCTGTTCTGTGGTCCTCCAGTCTGCTTTTCAAGACCCATGAACCATGACTTGGTAACCATCCAACCTGCATAATTAAAACCATCACCAGTGTAGGGGAAAAGCATAATACGACAGAACACCAGGGTGACCCAAATGCGGGGCTTGCGTGGGGCCCGTGAATAACAGGATATCACTGATGGATGCAGCTCGTCAAGTCTTCCCCCCTCACAAATGCCCCTCTTCTTGGGATCATACACCATCCATTGAGAGTGGTTTTGGAAACTGTATGGGCAAGCAGGTGTTTGTACATATGTGACTTGGTTCCTACTGCTAATGACAGGGGTGGGTACACACCTATTATTACCACTGTTTCTAGACGAGAAACAAGCTCCAAGAAATGTGATGCCTACCTGCTGTGAGGCGGGTATGGGGCTGCAATGATGCCTGCAGCTCAGGCCTTTGATCTGTGAGCTTGCCTAGCAAATTGGGGCGATCAAAAGGAAAAGGGAAAGAATATTTCTTCACTCTTCATTTTCACCGAGCATTCCGGACTTGACCTCTCTGTGCGCCCAAGGATCTGGCTGAGTGACACGAACATGAGATGGCTTGGGGAGCTTCAAACAGTGAGCCGTGGACTGGCTGGAGAAAAGCAAGGTTTGGGGAGAAGGGAGCCACACCAACCCTGAGGAAAAATCCCTCTGCTCATAGTTTGGCTTTAACATAAGAATTAAGTCCTCATTCTCAAAGAGTTATTTTTTATTTTAAGAATGCTAAAATAAAAGAATTAGACTGAGTGAGATGAATGGCTTTGACAAATGTATTGATTAAGGCTGTCTAGGGTGGTTTAATTGACAAAGGATGCTGAAGAATGGCATGAAAAGTTCCTGAAATTTCTCTTATGTTTTCTGAAGCTCCCCATTGTACTCCGTTTTGGCATCAGAAATCCACATTTCTTGGCTCAACTAATTTACAAATGTACAGACACAACCTTCCTCCGTACATTTGGTATTCTGCCTGTCACTTTTCTCAAACGCCCTTGGAAGAAACATCCATTTGAAGAATTGGAAACTCATAGTAGCTGAAAACATTCCCTGTGGATTCTAGAATCCTTTATATGGAAACTCAAGAGATATAATTTTCATGAAGTTGTACATGAAAAAGAGCATCTCATTTTAAACAATGTATTAGTTTCTCTTTAGCAGAAAATAACAAATATAAAAAATAAGTGACTCGGGGATGGATTCATTACCCATTGGTGATGAAATACTGTGCTGATGAGTCAGACACCCGTGAGTAAGTCATGCCGAGCCCTCTATAAATTATACACCCTCACCTGAACTTACTACTAATATTTCCAACTCAACATACCCATGAGGGAATGTTGGCATCATCTTAGTAATTGCCTCCGTATTAGTCAGGCTCCCCAAACACCACAGCGCTGACAAACGTGGCAACTTCTCCCATTGGGTGGTCTGCAGAGCAGCTCCAGCAGCAGAACAGCTGAACCATGCACAATGGGGTGTGACAGGGTGTCAGGACGGTGCCTAGGAATGGGTGAAGGCAAGAGGTCAGGTGTCCCACAGCCAGGGTGACAGAGCATGGGGGACCCAGCACTGCAACACAGCTGTGCTGCAGGAGCTGGAGAGGTGAGCATGCAGCAGAAGTTGCTGCCTTGGGGAAGGTGTCCAGGAAACAAAGAAGAAGAAATGTCTTGACTTTTCCCTCCCTCCTACCCTCTACCCCCTCAGTGGCTGCCATCGGCCAGAGCTCCCTGGGGGAGCTGGAAGAAGAGGAGATGGATTCAGAGCCCTGAAGAAGAGAAAGTGAGGAAAGGGATCTGAGGGAAGTGGGTATCCCCCACTCACCCCCTATTTATTCCTGACCATAGAGCTGAGTAAGCTGAGTTATCACTGCTTCACAGAAGAAGAAACCCAGGGTCAGGGAGGTCAAAGTCAACAGCAGAAGAGGGAAGACTCACCCAGACCAGTAGGATTTTCTCCTCCCTATACTTGTCTCTCTTTTTGCCTGAGCTCCACCTGGAAACTGTCCTCTGGTTTTGTTCCCTACTTGGTGCCGGCAGTATGCCGGGGGCCCAGGATCCACCACTTGGAGACTTGATCAAACTGTGTCTTGCATCTTGCCTATTCCTTATCATTTCTCAAACATAGAAAGAAACATGTAATTTCACCTGTCACTGTCCATCACCACTTATCTCCCCTATAACCTCCTCTCCCCTCCTCCCCACACCTCCCCTTCAATCACCCCACTGATGTTGATATCTGTGACGGATGGAAACGTGACTAGGGGTGGTGAATAAACCAGGCATTGCAGAGAGTGTGTTGTAGAATTGTGCACCTGAAATTTGTATAATTGTGTTAATCAGTGTAACTATTGAATTAACCCCAGCAAATTCAATAAAAAGGAAAAACCATCTCCTGCCATTTGAAAATCTACTTCAACTTTATTTTTCTTAAACTACTACAGCATCTCTCTCCAGCATTTCATCCAAATTTTCAGTCCTTCTATCCGACTCACCGTCCTTAATTATCCACGGATGCGTAAGTGTGTTTGTCCGGGTTCTGTTTTTGGCTTCCTTTTCAAACAGCACTTTCAGGATGATTTTAATTATTTTCACAACACCATCAAAACCACTTAGCTTGTGAATATTAAACTATATTACTGGAGAAAACCTGTCTTCTGAATTCTAGATCTGACTTTTGAGTGGTTTTATGTGAATAATAGCAGGTGCCTCAAATTCACCAGGTCTGTATTAAAAGTTTCTCAACCTTAGCACTGTTGCTATTTTGGACCATATTATTGTGGTGTATTATAGGGTGTAGGTTCACGGCAGGAGCACCCTAGGGAGTGCGTTCATGGTAAGAGCACCAAAGGGTCTGGGTTCATGGTAGGAGCACCGTAGGGTGCAAATGCATGGTAGGTGCATTGCAGTATAAAGGACTCGCTGTAGGTACTCTGGAGCAAAGGGATTCCAGTGTTACTCTTTCATCACCCTAAGTTATGACGAGAATGGTCTGCAGACTTTCTTCTTGTCCCCCGAAAGGCAAAACTGCTTCTTGTGAAGAACAATTGCCTAATATTGAATTCATCTTTTCTCTCTACATCTACATTTTCATTGATTAATGCATCTGTTCGTGGCAATACAGAGGATTCAACATCCCCAGGATTCAAAATTATACCACAATGCATCGTCTCCATATTCTTTGTATTTTATGTCTACCCCCTTGCCAAATTGTGTAATAATACCTGCACATCTTTGAAGCCTATTCTGCACGTCTCTCAAATCAAATCCATTGGATGTAGGTCACGTCCTCATATGCTTTCACTGGACAATCGCAGTAGCATGATAAGCCAGGTGCCACCCACACTAGCAGTTTTGAACCCATGCCATCTGTTTTCTGCACTGTCCTCACTGCCTAATCTCCAGACCCTGTGTCTGGTGACATAGCTGCACCTCAGTGTCTGCAATGATTTCCTCAAGTATCAATAGCAGCAGCGATGTCTCAGCTGGCATTCAGTGCAAACGCACATCGTGGATTTCAGACACGTGGGTGTCTTCTCAGGTCCTGTTCTAGATACTTTGAATCCAATAGTGAACAAAATGGACAGGAAATTCTTACTCCATAGTCCTTACAGCCTAGTGGGGAGGAGAAAGAGAGCAAATACATGAATGAATAACCTATAGGGAATATTAGAAAGGTAGTATGTTCTATGGAAAAATCAAGACTAGTAAGTAGGGTAGGGGGTGCTGGCATAGGCATTTTAACATAGTGGTGGTGGAAATGCCACTGAGGATAGAACATAGGGGCAAAGACTAAAAGACTGCCTTTGTGGGTCTCTGAGAACTTGAGTCACACTAAATTTTGCCTAATTTGGGGCCTATGTCTTATTTCAGTAATTGCTTATAATACTGCATTCGGCTGGCAGGTTTTTTTTTTTTTTTTTTCTGAAGTGACTTCCATCTGAAAAACACTTCTCCTCTAATGAGAACAAAAGTAGCTTGAGGGAAAAGAGCTATAACTGTATTTCTTTACTAACTTTTCTGACATCAACTTAGACTCTTCAAAATATTGATTTTAACCTTCTAATGTCACTGTATCCTTGGGAACAAATAGGAGAGGAGTTGACATTATTTGGAGATATGAAGTTATTAGTGGCTTTATGACATTGTTTCAAGTGTATTAATTATTTAGAAGGCAACAAGGTGTTATAGGTGGTGACAATGTCTAGTGCTGATAATAAAATTATAAAACTATGGATCAGTCTTATGCAGGATTAAAATTTTGAGGTTATTCATGGTTTTAAATTTACTGTCTGCATTTTTTTTCTCAGTACAACTAGATCTGCAATTAGCAGTATGTGTTTTTGCAGCTGGAAATACTGAGTTTGAATTTTGTCTCTGCCAGTACTCGATGTTTGCACCTGGACGTGCTCCATCAGCTGTCAGCGCTTTAAAATGGGAGGACCGTTGGGAGTGCATTAAAGAGTAGATGCAACGCACCTACAAATGCCTGGCACATAGGAGACGAACTATTAGAAACAAGAGCACTTTGAGATATAAAGATATTGGAAACATGAACTCCTGAATCACTTTACAAAGTAAATAACTGCATGTACGCACCCTGTGTTTAGAATTGTGATTTCATTGTTCCTCCTTCTTGCAGGGGAGGGGTGCCGCTGCTTGCACATCACTGCTCTAAGGCTGTGCTTGAAGACCATGCCCAAGACAGTCTCCATTGTGTCTTCGGAGGCTACTTCCCTGACTGCAGACAGGGCTGTGTGCCTCTCATGGCGCGGATGGATTCCCTCTCCATAGTAGGAAACCACGAGAGCATTTCAATAAACCCCAGAGCCCAGAGGGAGTGTCACAGAGAGAAGATGGGCAGGTCCCTTTCTGTCTCTGGTCTGTGGCGGGCTTTCCCATTCCTCACCTCCTTTTAGGTATGAGTCTTCCCAGAAAGCCTTGTAGAGAGAATGCTTGTGTTTTCGGAAGGGATTTTTCCACTTCTAGAAACTAAGACTCGAGGTGACGTGTTTTTTCTTTTCAGAGCAGTCCCTCCATGAAAGAGTTTTACAACACACTCTGCAGGATGCTGGGTGCCCGACTTTATTCTTCTTCATGTGACTATAGATTACTTTTCAATATTTATTGAAGAGACTTTTTTTTCATTGAGTATTCTTGGTTCATATGCTTTGATTATCTTCTCTTTATCTTTCACATATTTACAGTAGGATTTTAGTTTGTGGCTTACATACCACAAAGCTTCTATGAGACATCTTACAGATGTAACAGTCTACTTTAAGCTGATAGCAACCTGATCACACACAAAAATGCTGTCTTTCACTCCTCTCTCCGCTTTATGTTTTTGATGTCATGATTTATTATAAATTGTGTAGTAGTAATAGACAATTAAGTATCTATTAAGAAATTATTATACCTATAGTTGTTTCAATACTTTGTCCTTTAGTATTTATTCTGGAGTTTTGTGATTAACAGACCACCATACAGTACTGGAATATTCTGAATTTGACTATATGTACTTATGACCAGTATGTTGGATGTTTTTATGTTGTTAATTAGTGTCCTTCATTTCAGCTTGAAGAACTTTCAGCAATTTTGTAAATCGAGTTTAGTGTTTAACTAACACCCTCTTCTGTGAGCCTCTCATTCATTTCTGATGGACAAATTTGCCAGGTAAAGTATTCCTGGTTGGCAGGTTTTTCCCTTTGGCACACTTGGATGTATCTGCTTCTTCTTTTTTGCCTGTAAGGTTTCAGAGAAATTTGCCAGTGGACTTATGGACATTCCCTTATATGGAAGCAGTTTTTTCTCTCTTGGTGCTTTTCAAATTCTCCCTTTGTCTTTTATTTTTATTATAATGTGATTTGGAAAAGATTATTTTGGGTTGCAAATTTTGGGAAACCTCTGATCTCCAAGAGTTTGAATGTTTAAATTTATCCCCAGATTGAAATGATTGAAAACCTTAGACACCTTTAAAAAAAAAAAAATCATTCTGTCTCTTTCTCCCTCTCTCTGCTCTGGGTTTTCAGTAGTTTTGAATTGTTTCTTTTGGTGGAATCTCACAGTTGACAAGACTCTCTTCACTTTTCTATTGTTTTTCTCTTTGTTCTCCTCTGGCTGGATAATTACACATGATCCCTCTTCACAGATGATCCCTTCTGCTTGATCACACATGTTGTTAATGCTCTCTGTTGCATTTAAAAAAATACTTTATTCATGATATTCCTCAGGTCCAGAATATCTGTTTTTTTTTATAATTTACATATCTGTTTAATTGTTTATTTTGTTTATGTATCATTTTCCTCATTTCATTAAATAGAGCTTCCTTAAGTCAAGTTTTCTTGGGTAAATTTTGGATTTCTATTTCCTTGGGGTCAGTTACTGAAAAACATCAATGTGTTCCTTTGATCATACCATGTTTTCTTAATTATTTGTCTTCCTTAAAGTCTTATGTTGCTGTCTTTACTCTTGAAGAAGCAGTCACCTCCTCCAGTATTATGGACTTGATCCAAGAAAGAAGTATCTTTCATCAGCCCTGTTAGGGATTCGTAGGCTTCTTCAGACCTTCTTTATGCATATGCATGCCCCATACTTCTTGTCATGTCCTGGCAGGATTTCCTAAGATTGTATGCCTTTTCTTGATCCTATAAAGCCAGGCCAGGGGCTGGCAGCCTTCTGTTTGCTTTTCCTAGGGGACACTGAGGCTCAAATTTGTGTCCTTCCTCCCAACCCAGCAGAGTCAGGTTGGCTTCCTGTGCATGCTCACTAGCCATCTGCAAAGCTCACTCTCATGACCTTCAGGCGTGAGCACAGTGAGCCAGCCACAGAGTATGGTGTGTGGGCCGGTGAGGTGGGTGTAGTACTGGAGGCACCTATAGCCAGTTGAGGGAATCTGCAAGGGAAGCATCCCTAGGGGCTTATGGGCAGACTTCCTGATGGTGTCTGTGGTGCAGTTAGTGAGATGTGCATACATCTTTTTGCTGCCCTTGAAAAGCCCTGGCTAGAACTTGTGACATGGACCTGTAGGACCTCCAGGGATTTCAAAGAGCAAACCTACCACGGATCCAGATGGTAGCAAGCCAGGAACTGTTGGTGACCTACTGTGTCAAACACTAACTCAGTATTTTGAGTTATTGCTTTCATCCAGTGAAATCCTAGGGAAACTTTTATAGAGTGGAGATCATAAGAGTAAAAGTGCCCTTCCTATTAGAACAAGAAATCATGCCTGTGGTGGCGAGTAAGGCTGTGAGAGTGCTAGGTAGCCTAGATCATGCATGCTAGTGGCCTTGGGAAGCAGGTTCCTTTATTTGTTAAGATAATGATCTAATTAGAGTTTGGGCAGAGACATTGGTGATGTCTAATCAATTTCTCTAGGATGTGGAAGATCAGCCATTGATTTTAAGAGAACAAGTCATCGGTCACAGAATTTACATCCACCCTTGATAGGTCTCGACCGACCAAGTGTAAATCAGAGGCATTTTAAAGATCTAACTAAATTTTTTTTTGGTAAGAATGTTTAATTGGTAACCATGGAAGGAAGGCAATTCAGACTCAGGATAGAATAGAGGCATGGCTGCAGAAATGCATCCAATGTGGTCACTGTCTTGTTATAATCAAGATTACTGGAGTCTTGATTTCTCCAGTTTCAAATAAACTGTGTGCCTGTAAAAAAAAAAAGCAATAATAATGATCAGAATACTTCCCAAAGAAAATTCACCATATATCAACATAGCTAAATTTCACAGAAGGAGATGGACCTCGGACTTCTGTGTCAGCCTACGTGATTTCCTAGCTGTAGAAGCATGTTTGAAGTGTGTACAACACATGGTGAGCTGACAGCCGCCTATGGTGCATCATGAATTCCAAGTTGACGGGTTTATTTCTCATTTTGTAAGGAAAACCTATTTTGCAAGGTCTTTAATAGAGTTGAAGGAAGACAAAAACAGCAAAAATTACAACAGTGATACTTACCCACAGCATATTTGCTGACTCCCACAACAAGAACGGATCTCTCCTTTTCCCTGAGCCCTGATCACTTCAACAACCAAGCTCTCCTGTGAACAGTGGGTTCACAGGTACCCGAAGGTGCTCACCAAATGTTTGTTTAAGAAAAATAGTTGAGGAAGGTCAATGTGATGTTCCAGTAAAGAGGGGCTTTTTAGAGGCGTGTAAAAGTTCTTCAGTGAGATAATGCACAAGGAGGCGGATGCAGTGTGACTGGTGTGATTACTTCCCTGTTGTTGCTTTAGCAGATGGCTCTCCGTATCGCGCTTAAAACAACCCAGTTTTCTGATCCCACAGCCCCAGATGCCAGATGCTGCCGTGGTTCTCAGCAGGCTCCAATTGGGGCATCTGCATGCCAGCACAGTGCTGGAGTCCCCAGGGAAGAATCTCTTTTCTTGCCCTTTTTATCTTCTAAAGACTACCTACTTTCTTTGGCTGGTGACCACTTCCTCCTCACTCACAGACAGCGGGGTAATACCTTTGAATCCCTGTCTGACTCCAATCCTCTCATCTCCACCTAATGAATGGAATAAACTAACAAACAAAACAGTGAGAGACTCATAGAGAGCAGGTTGACAGCTGTTGGGGGTGGAGCTTCGTGAGGAGGGGTAAGTGGAATGAGCAAAAAAAAAAAAAGAAAGAAAGAAAAAACTCATAGACACACACAATGGTGTGATGAAGGCCAGGGGGAGGGGATGGAAAGAGGTGGAGAAGGGTATAGAGAGGGTATAAATAGTGATGGACGGAGACTTGACTGGGGTGGCGAACACACAATACAGCATATAGATCATATGTTGCAAAATTGTGCAGCTGAAACCTGTATAATTTTGTTAACCAATGTCACCCCAATAAATTCAAATAAGAAAAGAATCCTTTTGATTACATTGGTCTCGCCTGGATAATTCAGGGTTATTTCCCATCTCAAGTTCTTTATTTAATAATGTCTGCATGGCCCTTCTGCCCAGTAGGATAAAATATGCGCAGGGTCCAGGGATATTTGCAGATGTGCAAGGATGCCTTTGGGGTGAGAAGCATTGTTCTACCTACTAACGTGGTTTAAAAAAAAAAGAGCAAATAAATACCAGTCAGGCAAAGTTCTGGACACAATCACTCCCTGCCTCTCATTGTGTCTCATTCCCTTGCTGCTTTGTCAAAGCTGACTTAATTTGTTTGGAATTTTGTAATTTCTTTTCATTTGTTCGGCACTCAACCCAGAAAAGTGATGCAAAATGGACTCAGCCTCCTTCAGTGCCTAGAGAAAAACATTATGCTAACCTAAGATGAAGTTTGACAAGTGACGCATTATTCAGAAAACCACTGGGCACTGAAATTGCATATTATGCAAATATATTCAATACCTGACCATTGTTGAAGAAGTTTTTATAGGTGATTATGAAAGGCTGCAGCACTGGCCTTTCTACTAGGGTTTAATGTTTCCAGTGGATGCTCATGAATAGGGATATTTTACCTAAGAATAAAATCGTTCACTTCCACTTGAAATACTCATTAGCAAACTTTTTAAAAATGGCTGCATTGTCTGAAGCCTGATTAGTCCTATTGGACTTTGATTAATGTTGCTCATTACTTTGATTAAGCTTGAGCTTTGTGAAGACTACTCCATTGCCTAATAATGTGAAACATTTTACATTGAAAGAGAGTCATGCAGACAAATGATAGTATTTTAACCAATTGACTTGGTGGTGCTATCACAACTCTCATGAAAGGTCTAGGCACATCGGATAATGTCACATCTTTAATAGTTTACAATTAACTCTGGGCAACAAATAGGTTTTATTTTTGCTGAGAAGACCCTGTTGCTAGCACAGTCCTACAGGAGACGTGCTGATGATGAGAATCATGGTATTATATTTTCCTGCTTGAAAGAATTATATTTAGGATGATTAACAATGGAGCAGCAAGTTCAAATCTCTGTTATCCCAATCATCTTAATACCACAAGTCTAATGAGAAACATCAACTCCTTGTTAGCCAAGGGAGGTGAGCCAGGTGGAGCTAAGGCATGCTGTGCACTCCTAATTGGACTATTAATCTGATGGATGAAGACTATCATTTAAAATTTTATGGGGTAGAGCAGCATGATGTACACCCCCCCTCAGTATTGTGTAAGCAAACGAATAAAGACAGCTCAAACCTATAAAACCTCATACATAGTTTGTAATTGATGAAAACTTTAATTGTGTCTTTTTGTGGAAAGGGGTCAAAACTATATAAATTATGTGCTCACTTATTCATGAAAATAATAAGTAGTCTAATTAGCAACCCAGGGAAGAGAAATAGAACTACAAGATGTTTATATCATTTTGGACTAATTTTATCATGTTTACGTTGGGTTAATTTTCAACATCTTTGTGAATTATTTGAGAAAATTTCAAATTTCAAACTATGCAGTCTTTAAAGAAGAATAAAATTCTTCAGTTTGGAGGTTAAAAAGGAATTTCTACTTCTCCTTTCTTTATTTGCCTGAAAGTATCAGTCACATCATGATCTCCAGTAGTTATAGGCCGATATGTAGTGTAGGAATCTGAAACTTTTTGCTTTGAAAAACAGTGCGCAGGTTGTCATGTAGTCGCCATTAAACAAACAGCCCCAACCCATCCCCAAGACTTTTAGGGAAATCGTGTGTTGTTAAAATGAAAGAATGAATCAGGACACAAGAAATGTGTATTTCATCATAACAATTTTATTGAAGGCAAAATTATCCAAAAACAGCTACTAAATGTCAAACCTCCAGGACTACACACACTTCCTCATGTCACGTTCACTTGTAGAACAATAGTTGGGAACATTCTGAATTGACAGGGCTTATACGAAATGGCGATTATGTTTTAAAATCACAGAAAAACAGAACATATTTTTATCTGAATTGCACAGTATTTTAAACAACCCCATATCTTATCTGGGTACTTTTGATGCTCCATAACTTCTTGATCCACATAACAAATAGAATACAAACCGAGACCAATAGCAGCTCTGTCATACATTTATGGAGCTCAAACCACGAAGGTGGGAGCAAAGTTAATGTTGTATGCAATTGAATAATTTCTTCAACATTCTAAAGAGCACTAAAAGCTTTCTGTGCACTTGGCATCTAAAATATTGATGTTTTAAAAGCTGATTTTATATATTCATCCAAACAATGGTAATACACAAAATGGTCAGAAATTGAGCCCAGTATTTCTGCTCTGTCATATACCCCATGTGGTCAGTGCTTCACTTGGATTAATCCATGATACAATTTGTTTAGGAAGGTAATATTATTAAAAAACAGAACCAGGGAAACTGAAGGTTAGGGATTTAAGTAATTTGTTTAAGTTATACAGCCCCTACTTGTAAGAATTGCACTTAAAACAATATGCTTTAATTTACTATGTACCCATAGGGTACACCTTATGAATCTGGCAAGTTCATTTCCATATTCAAAAGTTCCCATATAAGGAATTTTGATCAGAAAGAAACATGTGATGTTTACTGAGACTTTGAATTCAAAATCTAGTCCAGGTCTTACCTGTTTTGAATTATTGTAGGCACGTTACCATTTCTCAATATATGATGATTGATTTGTTTCAGAACCTTTTAGCTTGATGTTTCTTATTTGTTACTGAAACTATTCAAAGATTCTCTCTGAAATGACTTTTTGTTATTCTAAACATAAATAAATGACAAATCTGTGATTGAGGTTTATTTGACAAATTTCATTCACTAACTAATTAAGAGCCTATTAGATGCCTCACTAGGTAGGAAGAACAAGAGTATCTTCAAAGATGAAGGCTGCAGTAACCACAGCCAAGGCTGTTAGTCTATCACGTGGTGAGTCACACTCAGTAATGAAATAACATAAACAACCAGCAGGGCCATTTTTCTATAAGCAACAGGAACAATCTCTAGCTGGACCAGTAACATTGCAATTATAGGATGGTAAATTCACAGATTTCACTTATAGCTGAAAAAATTGAAAAGGTCAGGATTCCAGGTAACTAGGATTTTTCTTCCGTGGAATGAATCAGGTCAAACCATGTATGTATTTATTTAATTTTTATTCCATGCTTGAGTAAGGCAAGTCAACTTGATTGGTAGTCCTACCAATACTGAACATAGTAGAGGAGAAATACTAAAAAGCGTCTCAAGTGCAGCTACTAGAAAAAGATTTAGCAGATGCCAAGTCACAAGAAAGCCCTTAAATGTGCAGTCCAAGTTCTACCAATTTCTACCTCTCTATCTCTATATTCTGAAGGATCAGAAGAAAGGGAAAGTCCAGCACAATGGTTTCCACTTTTTCCAATTTGTAATTTTTGAATCACTCACTCATTCTTTCATTGTTAAATATATTTATTAAGCCAAAAATTCTTCCATGATGGAGAGATCACAGATAATCAAAATGAACACAAGAGTCTGAGTCTCTGCCATAATGAAGCTTACAGTCTTGTGGGAGAGACAATAAACCAACAACAAAAAATGGTAGTGATCAATAATAAGGTAAACAGAACATTTAAGAGGAAAGAGTAGAGAGAATGTGCTATGTTAATATGGTTATCAAGGAGGCCTCAGAGGAGAAGGCGTTTCAGGCCAGACAAGTGCGGTGAAGGTTGTACCACAGAAGCAAAAGAATGAAACGTATTTTAAACAAAAAAATAAAAGGGAGAGGTTCTGAAATGAGAAAGGACCCTGGGTTGGTGAAATTGAATTTCTAGGAAATGTGGTTGGAAAGGCAGCCAGGGACATTTAAGGACTTTGGAGTCGATGATAAAAACTTTGGATTGTTTTTATAAGGTGGAAAGAAAATTAGCTTCTGAGAGGAAAATAGCATTTGTGCCATGAATAGAAGGCTGAGTGTGAATTTGTTCTGTGGGCACAAGTAAAGGCATTCCAGACCTAGAAAACAGCACGAGAGGCCTGTGAACATTGAGGGAGAGCTTGAACACTGGCTGCAGTATGGAGTCTGCTGAGATCTGGTAGACCAGCAGGATGGCTGCGCTGACTTGTGGACATATTTCTGCAGGCAATGAGGAGCTGTAGGTGGCTTTCAGAAGGGAATGGCATGGTGAGTAGATATGAGGAAAACATGAAGGGAGACAGAGCACTTAGGAAAGAACTGTTTAAGGAGAAAGCCCCAGGATATTCTACCCCCCTTTGAATCTCACTAAAAAAAGGAGCTTTATGAAATAAGTCTGGGAAGCATAGTTTTGAACAGCTTCTGGAAGTTCAGAATGAACATCAAAAAGTTACTCAGTTAACTGTGTTCGACCCAGAGCTTTCCAACTTTTTTTGATCAGAGCATCTACCTCCCTTTTCAGTGTGGAGCCTTTTCCTACACATAGTAAGAGAGTTATTGCAATATTGCCAATGAGTGTAATGGATCCTAATGTTAGAGGTTGATTGGCATAGAAAATTAAATGAGTGTGGTCAAACAAAGGTATGATACAGTGCCTTGTTACAAGATCAATGGTGAACAAGACTCTTACAATAAATGAGAATAACATCAATCAAGCAATAGATCTTAATCATATATTCTTTTTACTATTGTGGTTGGTGAATATTGATTTGAATGTGCTGATGATAGAAGGAACCCCTATGGATGGTTGGGATCTACAAATTATTCAGATCTTAAATGGACGGCGAAAGTAGAATTTGTGTAAACTGTCAAAGAATATGAACTGTACAAGGCACAGGACATTAGTTTAATATTCATCCTCAGAGGCTAGTTGTTTGTCAAGCTGCTTTTGGGTTGCAGGGTGGCCTTTCAGAATTTGAGGATAAATCAAACCAGCAGGCAGAATAATAAAAGTCACCCTTCACAGGAAAATAACACACTTGTTATTGTTTGCGTGTACATGAATTATATGACATTCAATACAATATGATGCTGTAGAATCTTAACATGAGAAAAGATTGCTCTCTTATGTACATGTGTATACATATGTATCTGAAAGTCAATTTATGGTTTTATAAACCATCAAACTCGGATAACTTACTAGCCTTGAGATTCTCCATTATTTGTTTCCACTGTGTCACTTCCTCTTCTTCTGTCTCAGGAATTCTAGTCCCTCTTTTCTGTTATTTTTCACAAATTCATTCCTCTCTGCAGTTTCTTCTCTTCTGAAAACTTCCAGTGAGCCATCTTTTCAATCATCTCTTGATCAGCCCCTGAACTACCCTAGCTTCTTGTCCTTGCTTCGTAGTTTCCTGCAAGGCCGAGTCTGGACCAGCGTCACTTTCTGTCTTCCGGGTCACAGAGCTGCTGAACACTGTCTGGGAAGACCTTTCTACTCCCGACTACCTGGAACTGATGATAAAACCCATTGGTTCTTTTTAAACAATTGCTCTGCTTATTATGCATTGGGGAAGTTTTGGAGCAAAACATGAATGAAGGGAGACCATATTTTTATTTGTTCAAAAAACACTATTGTGTGAAAAAACATGTGCATCAGGCTTTGGGTTAGTTACATAAGAAGGCGGATAAACTCTTTGCCTTCATGCAGCATACAGTTATGGGAGGATTCATAAGAAAGAGTAAACAAGAGAAAATGATATAGGTGGTGATATGCCCATCAATTAAACAAACAGGACACAAGATGGAGGAGAGAACAGGGATCCCATGGATGTAGACTCATCCAGAAGAGACTTGACATTGGCTCCAAGAGAAGAAGGTTGGTGAAAACAGCCACAAGTTGAAGGGACCATGGGATGTGGAAGCCCGTAGACTAATTTAAGATACATTTGAGAAGTTGCAGTCTAATTGAGAATTGGTCTATAAAGAAATAAAAGGGAAGAAGTTGCCAAGGATAAGTCGTAGGGCTTTTTGTTTTTCTATGTGTGTGTGTAGGCAACCAAATAAATCCTGTGATATTTACTGATGGAAGGAATACCAAAGGAAGTGATGGCTAAAGTGGGGAAATCAGGAGTTTGATTTCGAACAGTTGGAGAAATAACAGATTCAAGACCATTTAGGTACTTGGATTCATGGGTCTGGAGTACAAAAGACATACTGAGGTGAAAATGTAATTTTGGTAGTTGTTAGCTTAGATGACACAGCGCCCCAAAAGAAGAGGAGGAAGGTGCAGCCTCAGGCAGATCCACATGATGTTTGTCCCATTCATCTCTTTCTGGAGGAGCAATTATTGTCTTGTTGGAAATCTATTTACTTCTAGCTGATCTCCCCTAAATCAAATCAAACCAACAATCAATGAGCATTACCAGGGTGCCTGCTGTGTGCTGAGCATGCCAAGCATTTGTGTTTTTAAAGGAAAGTCTGAACATTTGGAAGATTAAGACAATTACTTATTTATAGAAAATGCAGAATCTTTTGCTCTCGGAATTAGCAAATTAAAGCTCTTGAGGACATTTTCTAGGCTTACTTTCATGTCATGCATTAGTGGCCTCTCATAACCTTCTTTATGGATTTATTTAGAATTATCCATCTGCATTTCAGAGCTTCTTGTTTCCACCAGTAGAACAGATTTCTGGTAAGCTCTGTTGGTTTAGTTGATTGTTTATTTTGCTGTCTCACAAAGTGTATTATAGAATTTAGAGTTTTTACATTGTAGAAGACGTAGAGAATGATTTCAAATGCAGTCATAATAAATAAATGAGTATTTTGCAAGAAGAAAATTTAGAGAAAAATAGGGTTTAGTATTCTTGATTTATACCAAAATTATTTCATCCACATCACACCCAAGAATAACCACTGATGGCAGAAAATCCCAGAAGACTAGAGTCCCAATTATTCCTGCCTGTGTTCTCATTACAATGGAGACTTGGGCCTTATTTGGTGTGAGATTTCTAAGTCTGCTCTGAACTTTTAAAAAGCCCTTCGACTCCACATTAGTGCTTGCCAAGGACTCTTTCCAAAGAACGTTGGAGGATTGGATGGATTTTCAAGTCTGGTTTTCAGTGTGCCATCATAATTCTCTAAATTGAATTCTTGAGGTTTGCTGAAATGTAAAAACTCAACTAAAAAATTTATTGCTTTGTCTACTTAATATGGCAATTTGAATAATACCAGAAGAAAATGGAAGCACAATTATATGCCTGTTCTAAATTCAGAACTAGTCTGATGTGCTATTTTTATATGTATTGTTAGCTCAGGGCTCAGCTAAAATTTAGTATTCAAATATAATCTCCTAAACACAAAAAGCAGCCATCTGAACAAGAGAATTCCATATCTGTGGCTTGCAAAAAAGATTTGAATTAGAATAGTAGAAAAAGGTAAGGAGTAGATATTATATTTTAAAGTGACTCCCATTAAGTTTTATCCTGGAAATAAAAGTCCAATATGTGAAAAATAATAAGAGTTATGAAGAAGTACTTAGCATGAAGGCAGTCCTTCCAGCAGCCTTAATATGAACACGCACTTCCTTCCTCTTAACCTTTTTATCCTCCTTGTTCAGAAACACTTCTTGTTGTAATCAACCCCTAAGATACAGAAAATAAAACAATCGCAGTTCTCCTCAGTTTTTTTAAAAACTACCACAGCAAAGCTGAATTTTTTTTTTGATAGTTACCAGTAAAAAGATGAAGGAGGAATTTCCAAACTATAGGTACTAACAAAGTCTAGGCATGAGAGCAAATATTCATGAAAGTTCCTGCTGCTTTATGTCAGGTTAAATGATCAAACCAAACCAGCCAAAATAGTGTACCCTGGAAACAAAACCTGCATTTTGGATTTGGACATCAATGAGAATCTACTTATAACACTGTATAAGGTGTGTTTCATAATTGCTCAATGTCTAGACAGATGAAAACGTACACATTTGTATTGTAATTTATATACCTGGCAAGGCACCTAGAGATGCATTATGCATATCCCTGTAATGGGGGCAATAGAAATACCATGACCTTGTTTTTCTTTTCACGTCCCGAAACTCAGGGAAAATGAATGCCTTACCCAATGTCTCCTGGTTAGTGACTAGGGTGGGATTCTTTTATGCCTGAAACTCCAAAAACGTTTTCATTTTCTTTTTTTAAAGTCATCTTTTCTATTTGAACTTTATGTAAAATATCAGCGCATAGTATTTTTTAAATGGCCAAATGTTTTAGTGAATAATGAAAATTATTTCAGTTTTTCATTAATTTAAGTGGCAAAAGAGTTCTCCAGGTTTTACATGTTACTTTATCCATGTTCCACATGACATCCATAGTCCTGAAAACATGGAACATGGGTAAAGTAACATGTAAAGCCTGGAGAACTCTTTTGCCACTTAAATTAGTGGAAAACTGAAATAATTTTCATTATTCACTGAAACATTTGACCATTTAAAAAGTAATATAGGCAACCTTGAAGGCAATCAAAAATATTCCTTTCATCAGACAGAAAGGCCTCACCACCAGGAGATTGTCACATATAGTCCCTGTCTACTGAAAATCGTTGACACTTACATGGGGATAATAAATATGCAAAAAGTATGGAAAGCCAATTATAGGTAACTAATGGTTCTTTTTATCCGATTTTCCCTGATAGAGTTGAGATGATGGGTCCTAAAATCAGTGCTCTAGGAGTGCTCTCAAATAATAATGGAGCTACAGTGATGGATCTGAAAAATGTTTCTCCAGGTCTAGGTAGCCCGAGCCAGCAGCCAAGGAAGAATCTACTCATAACACTCGGGATAAGGTGTGTTTTGTAACTGTCAACATGCAGACAGTTAAAAGCATCCAGCCTTCGCCATGAGACATCAGGGCAGGCCCTGCCCACAGGAAGGACATGCCTTTTGTCTTTCTTTACTGAGTCCTCACAGGGCTTCTGTTTGGAGGACTTACTGGGTCTTTTGCCTGGAATGAAGAATAGGTCTTCTGGAATTGAGCATATGTGCATGGATTCAACTCAGAGGACTGTGGCTTAAAAAAATATTATCACCATTGTTGCAGGTCACGTCAAAACTGTTGCTTTCTACGGAATTGCCTGCTTGCTTTAATGTAGTTCTTTACGCTCATGAAAGGAGTGAATAAGACCAGTAAGAAGGGATAACTTATTTCTTTCACATTTCTATCCATAGTTTATTTTCACCATTGTATATTGTTTTAAATGTCTAGGTGTATTTTTTGAAAGTTTTGTATTTCTTATGTTGGTCTTTGAGAGCAGAGTTGAGAGTCTACTCCAATATTTGAAGTAAAAATAGTCAACCAGTCTAGACCCATGCTTGAATAAAATCACATTATTGGCTGTGATTTTATTGTTGCCTGCGAGAGTGGCTACTAATTTACACAATTTTAGTCTAAAGATTTCTGTAAAACCAGTGAGAATAGTAATTCGCTAGTCCAAGGAAAATTTGACCTGCCATGAACGCAGGTGTGTCTGTGCGTCTGTGCGCGTCTGTGCGCGTCTGTGTGTGTCTTTATTTTGGGAGACAGGCAAGATAATTTCCCTTGCCCTAGATACGACTTGTTCTGGTTTTGAAGCCAAGGGCAAGGTCAGATGCTTGCTTTAAGGGTTCACACTCTTTGCTATGACAGTAGATCTGATAATTGTCTGATAAACACTAAAAGCAAATAGCTGTCAGCTGTCAGGGGGTTCTGCGGTCATACTCTGCAGCGCTCCGTCGTGCGGAAAGATTTTATCGCTGACATTGTGGAAGCCAGGACAGGAGGGGACAGGCTGGAGTGCTCCAAATGCAGAGGGCAACAAGATGACTCCCATGTCAGCCCTGAGCTCACAGGACTTAACTTTAAAAGTGTCTTTCCAATCAGAGACTCTTGGAACCAACATTTATGAAGATGCAACTTTTATGTCCATTTAACTTTAAAGTGGTTCTCAACCTCCATTCTCATAATTTTCTTCCAATTGTACCCATTTGTTATGAACCCAGACTGGTTTCACTGTCCGAATCACTGATGTATGGATTACTGTGCATTTTAAACTCAATACGCCCGAAAGTTCAAATTCTTCATTACTGATGCGTGCAAGTGTTTGAATACAAAAATAACTTCAGTCTCCTTGTCATCACGATTCCAAATGATAAACTAAAAGCCTGTCATTTCAAGCCATCTGCAGCTCTGGGTAAATATCACTTTCAGAACATGGTCTGCAGCCGTTTGTGATTCTTTGTGCAAAATCATTCACTGGTCTTTTATTGTTTCTACCCCAAAATTTGGGTAAAATAATGATCTCTCCTCCAATGAACACTCCTGCCAAATGCTGTGCATGTTGGAAGATACAAAGAAAAGTTTACCATTTATCATTTTGGCAGCATTCCAGCTACCCATCGCTGAATAAAGGCTAACAAAGTAGTGAGTCGGTCAGAGTAGTTGGAGACCATCAGTTTCAGCACGGTTTTGGAGGTAGCTGTGAGAACAAGTAGTCACACTTACAGCTTTTCAATGACAGTTATGTGGTGACTCATCCACTGATGAGGTTTCCAGAGAGTCAAAGCAAGAGGCAGTCCTCCCCTCGACCTGGATTGTTGAATCACGTGGGCGTCGTCATCAACCCCTGCGGCCCCTACCCCTTGACACTTGGGAAAAACCAATAGCTTTGATTATGATAGAAACAGCTTCATGAGAAGGGTCGACAGGGTTCAGGTTGAGTAGGCTTTCAGCGGTAGTCTTATTACTGTGAGGAATAATGCTTATTAACCTTTCCGGGAAACATTTCATAAATTTGTAAAATGAGGCTATTTGACGCCCAGAATTTGAAGTTGCTGTTCAAATTCTGCAGCTCCAAATTAATTAAATCAAAATAAAAGTAAACACAAGTTTGAGCTTCACTGGGCTGAAAAAGAAAACACCCGAGCTCTTATGAATGGGTAAGGCCACTTTGGCTGGCAAGCTTAACTGAATCCTGTTCTCGTTGGAGAGTATGGAGGGTGTCGAGATCTCATCATTCCAGAGCTCAGAAAAAGAGAGAGAGGAGAAAAGATGAGTCAAGGATAAAGAGAACACACGCTTGGGGACAAGATGAATTCTTCTAAAAGGACTGGGCAACTAACATGTTGGCAGAGACTAGAAGCAATAATGGAGCTAATCACTCTATTACGGGAAAGGAAATGGTGGGAAGGGAGAGAGAAGTTCGCAGAAAAATGGCAGTGCTTTTCTGGTGGGGGCCTGAGAAGGCGGAGACAGGCTGTGGTGGCACACACTCCCCAGGTAACGCACAGGTGGCCTGCAGAACATGCCAAGATGTCGTGGCGCTCCTTACATTCCACAGATGCAGCATCCAGACCTGAGGATGGAATTCAATACTTAGGTGAGTCTGCAGAGGTGCCGCGTCGGACAAAATTAGTGATAAAAGCTATCCCTTTCTCTCTGTGACACCTGGGGGTCCTGTTCTCACCTGGGCCAAGTCCTCACAGCTAATGAGATTCACAACCTGCTACCCCAAGCCCCACACTCTCCTGGTAGCTCTATGGCCAGCTGGTCCTCTGGAGGTTTTCACCTGCATGACACTTCACTGCTGGGACCTAGGCACAGACCCACAGGACTGGTGCCTTCAGCCTGTCTGCAGGTCTCAAGGGTGCAACCTAGAGACAGAGGCAGCATGTGGACTGGGAGCCCCGGGTGGTCTGCATGAACCCAAACACTGGCCTACACCCTCTTTACCCTGAATTAAAAGCCTGTCTGAACCTGCTGTGAGGAGACTGCCTGTGCCTACCTGAGCTTGGAGTGTTCGCAGGTCTAAGCCGCCCCAGACAGCCTGCATTCCTCGGTGAGAGGTAGGTGGAAGGCCAGCTGTGAGGAGTTGGGGAAAACAGACTAAAATGAGATACAGAGGACTTTTATGAGTCACAAAGATGCTCATGTATATTTATGCAATCATGCCATTGAAATTCCCCCTCCAAAGAAATGATGCAGAGAAAGGAAGAAGTATGCACGCACGAAAGGCTGTGCGCCGGAGAACGTTGTGCGTTCACTTGGCAGAGGCAGAGAAAAGCACCTGGAGCGGACCACTGGGGACAAGTCCTCCTGCCTTTCTCAGGTTGGGGGAGCACTTGGAACAGAGGGAGGTGGAGTGTGACCTCAGCTCCACCGTCACCTTGACGATCGTTGGGAGTTTCTCTCAAGGGAAAGGCCCTTACTTGCAGCCTTCCCCATGGTGGTGGGGGGAGGCCTGGGAGGTGTGTCTCCCGCATGTGAAGCTCAGAGCCAACCAAGGGCTTCATAGACTGTGGGGAGCCTGAGGCTGCGCCTGGGGCTGGGCAGACAGACAGGTGCCAGAAAAGTCTCCAGGGGAAAGAGATGGGAGCAGCCCACGGTGCCGACATGCCTGAATATGGGCTGAAACCACCCCCTTATCAGCAGTCTTCCCGGGTCTGCAGGGGGCCCAGAGCGGCCAGGCAAGACACAGGGCTCCCCAGAAGTCTGTTTCTCATTTCAGTGTGATATTTGGGGCATGTTTATGCTAAAAATGGGTCTTTTATCTTAAATCATATTTAACTGGATATCCTCTATTTTTATTTGCTCGGTATCACTGAAGGTAGGGACCCATGGTAGAGGGTTTCTGCTGTGCTCAATTCAAAAGGGAGGTGTGCTGAAGAGGAATTCTTATCAGGGGCCAGGTGACATGAGGCTCTCAGAGCCTGGGGGGTCCCAGTTCAGAGAAAAGGCAATCCTGAGACTGAAAACGTGCAGCCAGAGGCATGCATCAGCAGACACTCAAGGATGCTGGTGTGGCCCCTTCGTGATAAAGGGCTTTCAACATCCTCCATGTCCATGTGATAACTTAACCTGGGAAGCTAGACCTGTGTGACCCTTTCTTCTCCCTCCCAGTTTGTATCATGGATGATCCAGAATGTTCTGATGGGTGGGGGACAAGCATCAGAGCAAGAGATTGGTGCTGTCTGTTTCCCTTCTCCATGTTCCCTGTTGAACCTGACCCGCAGAGGGGAGGTGGGATGTTCAGACCCCCGGGCAGTTTGTCGGAGTGGAGGAAGCAGCCGCCCCACAGGCACTGTAGGAAATGACACATCCGAAATAAATGTCCACCTGCAAGGGCACTGCCCCAGTGCAAACCCAAGCTCACGGGTGGAACTGTCAGACCAGGTGTGGAGCAGACACTTCACAGACTCTCACAGAGTCCATAGACACCCATGCACTTATTCATCCACCGGAGGCCGACTGAACTTCCTCTCTGGGCACCTGGGCCCCACGCTGGTGCTGGGATAAAATGACGTGTGTGAACAAAGGTGGTTGTGAAGGAAACACAAGTAACAGCCGTAGAGCTTATGTTGCAGCATAGAAAACGGTGGGCAGTGGGCTGAAGGCCGCAGTGATGCAGTGAGGCGGGGCTCCAGCGGTTTTCCGGATCATGCTACATAACCTGTAGAAAAATGAAAAATAGTTTCACATCATTTCGAAATGTTTTTGTTTTTTAAATTTAATTTATCCTTTCCATGATGTGATTATAACACACCTGTGAAGCTGTGTGTGTGTATGCACCCGTGTGCATGTGTGCACCTGTGTGCATGTACACATGTCAAACACCATTGTGATTCATACATGGGGAAATGAACGTGAATTACCAGCCATGTCTGGATGAAAAATACAAAGGACTGGATCATTTGGATGGGTAGAAGCTGTTTAACTGTTTTTATCAAATCTATGCAATACTTCTGTGTCCCTCCAAATAAAATCAATCAGTTCCCCATGATACCGACCTAAATAGACTGACTTTGGTAGACCCTGCTCTTGCGGTTACTGTACTGGCAGACCAGGTCACCTACTCGCATTAAAACTTTTACAGTCACTCCCTGTGTTTCCACAAGTCAATTGCACTTTTACAAAGCAACGAAACTTGGATAAAGTAGTCTTCTGGGTGGATCCCTGCACCACCACAGGGTCCAAGGCTGAAGAAAAGGAGCATGATATGAAACGGGAGATCAGGGAAAAGCCAGCCTGTTGCCAGTCTGGAGGCCAGCGATTGCACAGCCACCCAGGACGGGCAGCAGGCAAAGTCCTCACCGGTGGAGGAAGCGCATGGGAAGACCCAGCTGGCTGGAGCTCTGCATCCTCACCGTGACCCAGTATTGTCAGGTTCCCTTTTACTTTGTTTTCACCATGCTAATAGTGGGTACTGGCGTCTGGTTGTGGTTTCGACTTGACCTGTCCTGGTGAGCGTTTTCCCTGGCGAGAAGAGACGGTGGCATCTTTTCGTGTGCTTGTTTTCCCTCTGTGCATCTCGTTTGGGGAGGCGCACCTTCAGATCCTTTGCCTAGTTTTGTCACAGAGTTTTGAGAGTTCTTTATGTTCTCTGGATACAAGACCTTTTTCAGATGATTTGCAAGTACTTTTTCCCAATCTATGTCTTCTCATTTTTCATTCTATGCTTGAAACCATTTCTTGGAGGACAAAGGTTTTTAGTTTTGGTGAAGTCCAAAGGATTATTTTCTTTTTCTCTTATACTCATGCTTTTACTAACTAAGAATTATTTTTTTAATTGAATTTATTGAGGTGACATTGGTTAATAAAATTAAATAGGTTTCAGGGACAGCATGGATAGATCTGGAGAATATTATGGTAAGTGAAATAAGCCAGCCAGAAAAGACAAATACTATATGATTTCACATATATGTGGAATCTAATGAACAAAGTGAGCTAACAAACAATAGAAATAGGCCCACAGATACACAGAACAGACTGACAGCTGTCAGAGGAGACAGTGTGGCGATGACCAGAGGAAAAGGGGGCGGGAGAGGCAGGAGAAGGTAAAGGGAGGATAAATGGTGATGGAAGGAAACTTGACTTAGGGTAGCATCTAAGAACTTTTAATTCATTCACAACCACTAAGACTTTCTCCCATGTTTTTCCTGGAACATGTATGGTTTTATGTTTCCCATTTAGCCCTGCAATGCATTTTCAATGATTTTTTGCATGAAATGTGAGGTATGGGTCCAGTTGATATTTTTGCATGGTAATTGTTTCAGTATCATTTGTAGGAGAAAAACTGTGTTTGCTCAACCTTTGTCAAAGTTCCATTGACAACATTTCAGAGAGTGCATTTTGTATGATTTCTATTCTTTTAAAAACTTAAGGTTTGCTTTATGAATCACTATATGGTCTGTCTTCATGATGGTCCACATGCATCTGAAAAAATTTCAGGTCTTCTGTATCTTTGCTCATTTTCTATTTACTTATTCCATTGGTTATGAAGAGAATATATTTCTTTGTATTAGTGTTTTAGTAGTTTCTGTAGTGATTACAATATATTAACCTTTCTTCAAGGCTTAAACCTAATATTTTACCACTTCAAATAAAATGTAAAAGCCTTATAACTACAAAAAATAGTAAAGGGAGTTTTGTAGTTCCAGATATTTCTTAGGGGGAAAAAAAAAAGGAAAGGCAGCCTCCTCCCTCCATTCCTTCCTTCTTTCCTTCCTTCCTTTTTCTGGTGAACTCTATACAAATTCGTGTTTGAATACTGGATGTTGTAAATACCAGAAGAGAAGGTTGTGTTGACAATATTACTTCTTGAAGGAAATACAGTAAGTACTACGTGTTCATATAAACACGAGTTGAAGCAGACTAATGGCTACCTAACTAAATATCTGTTATTGTTATAAGAATTCTAGCACAAAGACAATAAAACTCAGGTAATATGATGCAAACCATTTTACATTTATATTTAATAAATGAGGCAATGGAAATAAAGCTCACTTCTGTATACACATTTGGAAGTACAAATTCTGGAATAATGCTATTTGGAAACTCAGAAAGAATGACATGCAAAATGTATGAATGGTTAAAAAAAGTGGGCAGGTCTCATGAAATGACCTGAAGGTTGACAGAGGTTCAAAATACAAAAGCCCTGAAAATCTCCCTTATTGAATTATAAAGGAGTTAATGAAATAATTGATGAGACATTTATTTTACCTCCTCCTAGTGGTCAAAATAATAAAAGTAAAAGCTTACAACATGATTGATTTTATACCCACTGCAAATAACATGCCTGGTTGTAGAGTTAGACATATCACCAACAACGAAGACCA
The DNA here is from genome assembly GCA_004024845.1 of Tonatia bakeri. Taxonomy (NCBI): domain Eukaryota; kingdom Metazoa; phylum Chordata; class Mammalia; order Chiroptera; family Phyllostomidae; genus Tonatia; species Tonatia bakeri. The sequence continues at coordinate 97,628 of PVIA01000782.1, forward strand.
GCCATTTTTATCGCACATGTAACAAAGTCAGCATGTGTCAGTTAAAAACAGATAAATAAAATGACATTGTCAATGTATTTAAACTTTTATTTTTTAACCAGCTCTCAACAAAATAAAAAGTCTATGAAGATGTTTAGTAACAAATAATACAATCAAAGAAGAGAATTCTCGACTTCCCGACTTCATAACAAAAATAACAAACTGAGAGTGTGGTAGGAGGTCAGGAAGAGATAGTAGCAAGGGAGTCATTGCCCCGAGGGTTCGTTTCTTCCATGCATTGATCTGTAGTTCCTGGGGTAAAACGTGGGGGACTGTATACATACCTACCAGCTTTCGCTAACCTACGAACGTCTGCTAAAGAGATGCACTTCACAGCCCTTATAAAATTACTCGTCATGTTAACGCAGGACACTTCTTCATCGACAGTGTCAGCCTTCTGAAAGGCAATACCGCGTCTACGAGCAACTGGCTTATGTGAAGCTTTCTGCTTTCTTCACAGGAATAGTCTCAGTCCACACAAGCTGCAGATAAACTTCAAGTTCACTGTGGGGGATGGCCTTTGCAAATCGGCAGTTTTCAGCATATTCTGCTAGAATGCCAGCTCATGGGAAAAATCTAAGTTTATAAGGCAACATTCTACAAATCAAGTAATTCTGGTAATTACAAAATTGAAGCTAAGAGGTTAAAGATATTGGTTTTAATGGAATTGATTCTTTTCATTGTTGGAACAAACTGGTTAATAGTTTCCTGAACAAGTATGTTTTCAACTTTTTGAAGGAATCATTGAAATATTTTATATAAACATCATAATAATCATTTTTCCTGAAAAAGTAAAGCAAACTGAATATGAAAACATTTTCCTCCCATCCTTTTGCAGACTTTGTCAAAGAATTCGACCCTGCTGCAATGAGTCTGGAGTTCTTTGGCTGACTTATTGACACCAATCTCTACTGAGATTCACTTCTACAATTTTGATTAGGATTTTTCTTTTGTACTAGAAAATATGTTTACACACTTGTGTTTTACAGGAATAAGTACTCAGAATATGGAATTCCCACTGGTGCTTGGTTCAAAATATTGGCCAAGCTTGAATCTTTCTCCTTACATCCAAGTTTCCTTTTTTGTTGATCAATAAAACCATTTTATCCTCTAATTAAGGAACTTATTTTTAAACATGCATTTTTGTTATTCAATTAACTTATTACAACTTATGTTTTGTTGGTTTATATTATTTTTTTCATTTTTTATTTTTAAAGATTTTATGTATTTTTAGAGAGGGGAAGGGAGGGAAAAAGAAAGGGAAAGAAATATTGACATGCGGTTGCCTCTTGCACACCCCCAACTGGGGCCTAAGTCTGCAACCCAGGCATGTGCCCTGACTGGGAATTGAACCAGCAACCCTCTGGTTTGAAGGCCAGCACTCAATCCACTGAGCCACACCAGCCAGGGCATAGTTTCATTTTTGTATATTTAAACTTAATGTCACAGTTTTGGTAAGATATTTTAATTGTTCATATTAATTTTTCCTACATTAGTTTATACATTTAACAAATACTGGTAACTTTTCTATGGGACTATGACAAAAAAAGGAAATACTTTTGGAACAAGAAGATCCATAAGGCAGTACTAATATTGCGAAATATTTTAACTTACATAACATTCTTTAGTTAAAACAGTGTACTACTGGCATACTGATAGACAAGTAGATAGAATAGAAAATACAAAATTAGGCCCAAGTGCATAGGAAAATTTAGTACACGATAGAAGTGGCAGCTCAAATCACGATAGTGTGGTGTTGGCAAAGGGATAGTCACAGGGATCAGCGAGAAAGCATGGAGTCCAGGAATCAACCTCCACGAATACGGCTCATTGCTCTTCAATAGACTTGCAAAAACAGTTCAGTGGGTAAAGGGTAGTCTTTCAACACCTGATTCTGAACTCTCCATGTTTAAAACTATAAATGTTCTAGAATAAAACATGGCAGATGAGTGTTTAAGCATTACATGGAAAGCCTGGTGTATGAAAGTAATCATTGATAAACTGGGCTTCATCAAAATCAAACATATGTTCTCTGAAAGTCACTGTTAAGAGAATAAAAAGAAATATTGTAGACAGGGAGAAAATATTTGCAAATGACATATCTGAGTAAGGACTTAGGTCCAGAATGTATTAGAATCTGCTCTTGATTCTTTAATAAATATATTCTTAACGTTGATCATATACATCTACTAAGGAGAAAAAGGCAATATTGTCACCCAAATGAGGGAGTCTCTTTGTGTGTCTTTTCTTTCTTTGGGTTCTAGGTTACCATGTGGACTTCATCCTTCTCCTTCGGAATAACTAAAGATCTAGTTAAGTAATTCAGTTTTAACATGCAATCTTAAAATGAATCGGAACTAGTAAGAACATGCAAACAAAAGAATCACCCGGTGATCAATTCAGAATCGATTTCTGGTAGTTTTACAGAGAAAAATATGAGAGTACAATGCTTTTTCTTCTTAACATTTGACAGGCAGCCTAATTGTTCTAAGTTTCCCATAATTGTTCATTTTTATGAATCATCCTCAAATCTATAGAAACTTGTCAAGAGCTTTTCTTTTCTTTTTTTTTACCTATTGTGTTAAATATAATGAATGACTTGAAAAGAGACATTCACACTTCCTATTCCTATTATCTGATGGCTATTGTTGGGAAAAAATGGAAAGTATAGTGTTGTGTATAATGATTAAAGAATACTGTGCTTGGCAAGGCAGAACCTCTGCGATTCTGCGGGGAGAAAAGCTCAGATTAGATGTAAGGAACATGCGGAGGAATGTTCAGAGTGACAAAGGAGAGTGTGGGGGGATAAATGACCCAAGGATACAGCCATTGTAATGTTAAAAACCACTCACAAATCCTCTTCAGAGAAAAATCGCCAGTCTCTGGGACAGCAAGGATGTCTCAGGGTTGTGCCAACCTACTGTATTTCAATGTTGAAATGCCCTTTTTCTAATGCATGAGCTGACGTAAGGTAAATGTTACTGTTTCACAGAAGATCAATGACAGAGACAGATAATTCACATCCACGAGAAAGACATCTGCTCGTTCTAATTCTTTCTGACATCTAAAACTTTAATTGATTTGATGGAGTCTTGCTTCATAATATATGAATTATAAGAAAACAGTTTTATATTCATTTATTCTGATTTACTGTGAAAAGTTCTTGGTAATTTTGTTCTAATTTAATTTTCAAGATGCCCTATTTGCTCTCCAAAGTGCCCTATTTTGGACAATAAATTATACCATTACCCTAGTTAGGAACTCATTCTCATTTAACCTCCTGGGTGTTTTAACCAGGACCCTTTAGTTACTGTCTTTGGACTTCAAGCACACAAACAATCCTCGTCTCCCCGGACATAACCCTTCCTAGCTATTAGGAGATAGGAAGAGCTTCTTACTCCAGGAGTCAGTCTCGACTGTAATTAAAAGCCTGGCCTTTTGAGGGAAAATGTCAGAGCTTAAGACCACATTTTGTCTTAATCTGCTGTATAACCTTGGCCAAATTATTCCTGCCTATAGATCTCACTTCCCTGATCTTTAAAAAGGTGTAATAGTAACTGCCTCGTGGGTGCTCCAGGAAGATTAAATGAGTTAACATATGTAAATCACTTAAAAATGATCGCTGCATAGTAGGTGGAATATTTAAGTGATGTTACCTTAAATTAAGTCCTTTTAACCAGCTTCATCATGCTGAGAGAGACTTTCGAGCCTCTTCTCTTCACCTCCTCATGAAGAATGCTCACTGACTGTTGCGGGTTTCCCAGTGGAACCCACGTTATCCCTCCATTCTTGTCTTCTCTCGTGCGTTCAGCACCCTACTTCCTCTCGGAGTCACACTTCCTTTTTACTCCGTTATCTATGTATGTTTATGTGTATCTAAGACACTGCTGTGTTTTTACAGGTTTTCCAATAGTGACTGAATGCCTTCTGCATGCTGTGGTTAAAGGTCAAAATCCTTGTCTTAAAAGAACATAATACAACATGATAAAAATCGTAGAAATGAAACACCTTCACATTCCTAAGTGTATTAAGTGATTTGGATATTTGAATTTCACACAACTTCCTGTTCACAAAGAAACAGAAATTAGACTAATATGTGGAGCACAGATTTAGCCTAAATGAAAAAAAAGTCAATTCTAAGAGTCAAAAGTTAAAAAGACTCACTGGTCTCAGAAGTAACAATTTTTCCAGCATGAGACCTACTCAGCTGTATGATGAGGACTGGCCATCTCGTCCCACATGTGGGGGGTGCAGGTTACGGGAGCCAGTCAATAGAGCTGACGAAAACCCATTTTAAGTCCCCCTTGCTGTGAGCTTTTTAAAGTTGAAGCACAAGCAAATGCATTTCAGAAAAGTTTTTTGCTAAGGAAATTTGTGGTTAAGACTCTTTCAGAGGGGAAAACCCATCATTTTGATGGAAAGGGTATCTACCTTTAAAATCAGCTTTTTAAAAAATTCATCTTTTGGTTGGAGTTTGAGCTGCCTATGCTCAGGTGAAGCGTAACAGTCACCTTGGTCTGCTCCTGGGAACTCCTGAGGGGCCTGGTGGTCAAGGGCGCAGTTCTGCTTGGACTTGTATGTGATCATTTTCTCCTCTTTCTGTGTACACATAGCTCGACAGGAATTGCTAGTTATTGGTGAGCTGAAGAGTAGACTGAGTGATTACTTTGCAATTGGAGTGGCCCAAGGCAGAGGTGAAGAAGTCATGTCCTTCCACGCATCCTATGATTGGGGGTTCCCACTGTGAAAGATGTGGGGCATCTGTGCGGTCTGCGAAGGAGGCTCCCTTTGACAACGTGGATCCACCTGCCCGACTCTGTGATAACTGCTCAAGCCGGCCCACTCTCTGCAGGAACGTCCGGATCCACGTTAAGCAGCACAAGCGTCTGGCCCTCTGCCAATAGATTCCAGCGACCACAGCACTATCTTCTAGACTGACATGTTTCTCCTTGGCTCTCCTTCCCCTCTACATGCTCCATGCATGTCAAGGGATGAAAAAACACCATCAAATTGGATAAACTCAAGAGCAGAGTTTCTCTAAAGAAAACTTTCCAGTATTCATCATACTTTTTGGGAGATGCTAAAGATTTTTCTAAGAAGAGAAGGAAATATGGTAAATTATGGATTTGTTCCTGACCCATGGGGGCTGCCTCACTGGGCCAGGAAGACAGGAGGAAAGAGGTAACTGAAATATAATAAGGCAGGAGTGCTGACCAGACTGCCCAGGTGAGACAGGGGACTTTGCAGAAAGCAGAGGATGAGCATCCAACTGGCACAAACCTGGGGCAGAGTTCAAGGTCTCTGGTGGGCCTTCTAACAACATACAGAGAAAGTTGTGTGACATTGGCCTGAAAAGCTAAGTACAATCAATCATCATTCTTGAAAACAATCACCTGTTATAATCCCAAGCTAGTAATCCATGGATGTGCAGGTCTCTTTCTTGAAGCCGAGTCCCATAAATTAAGCTGTAATGAAACGTCCCCACTTGGATGCTCCATAAGCACCTTACTTTTTCCATGGCCGAATCGGTGCTTTCACTGCTCACTCCATCTCCAAACTTTCTTCCTTTCTCATCGTTGGTGAATCTGCCCAGACCCTTCAGCCGAGCAGGGACCCAGGGCATCCTTTTGTATTCCTTCTTTTTAAAGGTTCCCTTTCGACAACTGAGAGACAGTCAGGTTCTGTGCATGCAGTCCCTGTCTCTCCTCCCTCTCTGCACCACACCTGCTGCCGTATTTTCAGGCCTGTGGTATCGCCCGTCTCGACTGCTGCAATTCGCCTCCACTGCCTGGCCTCAAAAGATCTCCGTCTAAACGTGAAAGAGATTGTGTTCTTTCAGTCCTGTCCATTTTATTGTGCTTTTGTTTATCCAGGGGGACACTGTGAACATTAAAAAAAAATAAAGGTATCCTGTTCCCTTTCTGATCATACTTCTTCCTACTTATTGCAACTGATGTCCTGCCAGACCCCATCTGACACCCTCTGGGTCTTCTGTATTGGGGCAACCAGGCCATGCTCTTTCCACCTCTGCTCTGCCTGGGTGCCCTTCCCCTTTCCTTCCCCATGCACTTCTCATCCATGAGCCTCTGTGAACTCTTCTCTACGTGTTGAAGCTTCAACCAGTCTGTCTTTCCACATCCCACAGCCCTTCTGTGGTTGTAACCATGCTGCCATATGGCATCGCTTTGACTTGTCTGTCTATTCTTCAGAAGGCTTTGTGAAAGGAGGGGCTATGTATGCATGTTTATACGTTAAGCCCTAGTTCTGGCACAGAACTTAATATGTAATAGATCTTTAATATATAACTAAAAGATTAAAATGATAAGTGAATTATTATCATTAAGCCACCTTGAGTAGAGATAATAGGTTTCTGCCTTAGTTCTTGAGTGTGGAGTAGAATCTGCAGCCTTGGTGGCAGTCCCCTCCCTCCCATGCACTTTGGGTGGGAGGCAAGTGATGTGCAAGCACAGCCTACAAGCATCTTCACATTCCTCCCCAGCTGCGGAGCCCAACAAGGCTCCCCACCCCCCGCAGGCAGAGCGGGAGGGCTTTGCATTCACTGCCTAGGCACAGGAGACCAGGACGAGAGACTCATTAATGTCAAGGGGCCAAACCTGTGCTAATCCATGGGACGGTGGGCGTGTTGCTTTTAGACACATTCTTTGTGGGATTATTTCTTGGGAAGTAGATGCCAGTTCTCAGGAGACATAAGATCAGCAGCCGTGGCCTGGGCAAACTTGCTGCTGACGAGAAGGAGACTCTCAGATGAACAGACGACATTCTCAGAACGTTTCCAGGGCCGGCAGGCAGGGATGCTGGCTCCGCTGCGGTCTGGAGCCTGTGTTCCCGTGCTCGTGCTTGTTAGTTCAAGTGAGACCATCCAGGAGAAGCATCACGGGAGACGCTGAATATGTACTTTAAAGAAATTTTATCATTTGTGTGTTTGAGTCTAGAGGATACAATTATAATCCATTTTTTTAAAAAATAAGCACCTTCTACATTAGATGCTCGATCACAGCAATCAATACAATATCACATCAGAAAACATCGGCATTCAGCACCAATCACCTATTCAGGTACCTTCCCTCGTAAAGTGGCATCAGCCTGGAGGAGGAGCATTTGCATGAGTTGTTTTCTGTCTCTGACATAATCCTTCAATCACACAACAGTTATTTAACTTCTCAGAGTGTGTCTCCTCGTCAGGGTTGGCTGAGATTAAACTGATGAGTGGATATGTAAGTAGTCTGAGCCAGTTCTTGGATCACAGCAGGAAGTCAACACCTGGATTTCTTGCTTTTGCTATTCTCATTTTTTTTGCATTCCTTCAGATACGTTATTGGGTGCCTTCTTCGGAGCCACAGGCTGGGGTAGGTTAGGGGACTTAATTGCACCTGGCTGTCCTCTGTCTTTGCAAGAGCTCACATTCTGACCGTCATGGGAAGAGTAGGCAGATGTGCCACCAGGCGCAGGCCATGGCCACACCTGTGCTGGTGGAGACCCGGGAGGGGGAAGGCTAAAGGCGTAAGTGTGCCAGGTGGTGCCACCACACTGATATTATTTTTTTAAGAAAAAAATATTTATCACCCTGTTTCCTGTTTCAGTATCTCCAGTTCTTTCTTTCTGCTGCATAGTATTCCATTGTGTAAATTACCATGGTGTTTTGATCCACTCATTTACTGATGTGCACTTAGGCTTTTTCCAACAGTTGGCTACTGTACACAGTGCTGCTATAAACATGTGGGTGCATAAGAACGAGAGGGGAAGGGTACAAAGAAGGGGAAGGGATTAAAGAACGTGTATGAATGCCCTGCGGACATGGACAACGGTGTGGGAATAGACTGTGGGAACTGGGGGAGGCTGGATGGAGGAGGACAAAGTGGAAAAGTGGGACAGCTGTATAGAATAAATAAGAATTAAAAAAGGAATACAAATAAGTTAAAACAAACAAACAAACAAACAAACAAATACAGTGTCTACCGGGGAGAAAGTATTTAATCTCTGGAGAAGAAAGGAATGGTACCATGACAGAGGGGCTCTTTGCGGTAATACCTCGGTCAGAGTGCACATGAAGACCATGAGCACTCAGTACCGGCCAGTCCAAAAACCAAACCAGGAAGGGGAGGGAGAAAGGCGCACGTAATCACAGTGGCCTGCACACCAGGCTGTGGGGGAGAACCCACAAATGCAGAACATCTTATCTGAGGAACCATTTTGGTAAAAGTCCTTCCTTAAAATATTTTGTCTATTTATTCATTCCACTTAAAATTCATACATCCTGTTTAGTGATTGTTTTCATTTAAAATTGTGCATGCATACAATGGCAATTATATAATCTATAGAAATAAAGCAAAAAGGCACTTTAAAAATAGTGAAATGAACAATATTTCGATATACTTTAAATCTATTATACCTCCTAATTGCATAAAACCCTTGATATCTCTTAACATTATTATTATTATATCCTAGCAAAGCATGATCGAATATACCTTATTATAAATTAGTATCTTTCTTTAACACTTTGTGAGGAAGCAAATTGAAGGTTTAGTTCTAAGTTTGCTGTATCCCATTGATTAAAATTAGTGGCTGTCATATCTGAAGAAGAAACAGTTGATATGTATCTATAAATAGAAGACATGCAAGGTTGAATCTGTGCCCTACCAAATTCAGACTTCAAGATGCACATTATTTGCTTTTGTATTTTGACATCTCTAAAATGGTAACACGCCTTTCTCCTTATTATTTCTTTATGAAATCAAATGTATTTTTAGACATTTTAATGCCACTCACAGATTAGCAAACTTTGAATGAACTTTAACTAGTGGATTATTTTTATTCTGATGCTAATTCATTGCAAACTATTCAAAATAGTTTGTCTTTTTAAACATTTTTAACATAGAATATAAATATGTTTTTTTTTTAGTTAGGAGAATTTTGAACAAGTTAGAAAATTTGTTTTCCAAGTTGGTTGTGTGAAAACATTAGGATTTTTGTAGCTTTCACATGTCATTTAAAAAAACAAAATCACATACAACAAAAACATTTGCAAATAACTGTTTCCAAAATGCAGTTTGTTTCTTGCATTTTGTATAATTTAAAGGTACAAATTAAAATGGATTTTTTCACTAAAAAATACCTACTATGTATCAGGTGCCTGATTAGATGCTTATGAGGGCAGAAAAAAGTGAACTAATTTGAAAAAATAGGGTTTCATGAAAGAGAAATGAACTGATCTTTATGTCCCATAGCTCTCCAATGCATTGTCACAAAGAAACCTTTGAACTTTCCATGGCTAAAATAAAAGTATCTGTATGACCATTTCCCATCACATTCAATTTAAAATAAAAACAGCAATACGTTTGGAAGCCTTGACTTTGTTAAGGTGACATTTTGTACCACACTGTGCTCTCCCGGTGCTTCCAGCTCTCCTCCAAAATGCTTTGCCGGCTCTAGCACAGCCTACCTGCTGTTTACTGAACACACTCAGGCCTTACAGAAGCTGGTTAGTTGCATTTATGTGACTGAGTTCTAGGCAATGAATCTGAGTAGAAGTGACCCACTCTGCTGCCAGGCCTGGCCTAGGAAGACCATTTAGTCCCAATATTCTTCTTCCTCCTGTCCCAAGCACAGCAAACTTGGAATCCATGGGTTAAAAATGGCAGAGCTGAAAAATGATGGAGCCCCTGAATAACAAAGGGAAGGACCACCAACTGACCAGGAGGATCCTCACTGAACTGTAAGGGAGTGAGAAAGTTCTTCTGTGTGTTATCATTTGAGATAAATGAAATAATGGTGCCCTCCCCTCCATCCTTCAAATGTTGCCTACATCCCAACCTTTGGAAGCTGTGACTAGGTTCGGTTATGTGACAATGGGGATGAAAGTTGGCACATGGAATGAGGAAGGCTCATGAGCTGACCTAGAGAGGTGGAGATCGTGCTGGAATATCCAGCTAGGCTCAATCACGAGAGCTTTTACAGTGGGTGAGGCAGATGAGGTGAGTGTGTTGGTAAGATGCAGGCTTGGAGACGGAAGGACACATCAAGCTAAATAGTGCAGGTGACCTTAAAGCTGGGAAGAAAGAAACCAGACCCTACCTGGAGCCTTCAGGAGGAACATAGCCCTGCAGACACCTTGATTTTAGTCCGCTGTGACTGAGTTTGGACTTTTGATCTCCAGAGCTGTAATCTACCAAATTCATGGTGCTTAAAACAAGCCTATGAAAATCTGTTCAAAGTCTAGTGGAACCATTCACCTTATATCTACTCAATTTCTGTGTACACCATTGAATTTGGGGGCTCATTTAATACCTCAGCTAAATTAAAAAATGATAGTTTTTAGTTTGAAACATTGTCTTAGCAAATGGGCATTGAGGTCAAATGTCATCCTAAGTTAGAACCCGGGGCTCCATTCTGCAGGGGAGGTGTTTGGCCCAACCTTTGCCTTAAATAACATGACAGGTAGACCAGATGCCTGATAAGCTTGCAGCTTTCAGTGAAGTGGTTGGAAAGATCCAGATTGTTAGTGGGTGTCGACTATTATTAAGTGGCCTCAGCAAGAAATTATTTAATAAAACATAAGTTCAGACTAAAATAGGTGGCTTGGCAAGCTGCGATCAAAGGAAATAGAGTTCATGGATCAAGGAGATGTAGGTTGAAAGTCTGACTGCTTGTGGAAGCCTGTTGGTAAGATAGACCAAGACAGTTTTAAGAGCCAAAAAAAGAAAATTTTAATTTAAAAAATTGAACTAAGGGGTATTTTTCCAAGTCTATTTTTACATGGCTTTGAGGTAGAAACAATTAAGCTAGAAAGGAGGGAGGAAGAGAGAGAGAGAGGGGCAGGGAGAGAGAGAGGGAACACTCCTGAGAGTGGTCCACTGGAATGAGTGTCCACTGTGGGAGATGGAGAGGAGATGGCCAGGAATCGTAATGCAACAACAGAAAGATAAAACCCCCTATTTGAAAATGGGCAAAGGGCTTGAATAAACATTTTTTCAAAGAAGTAATACAAATGGTCCAGAAGCACATGAAAAGTTACTGAACATTATTTATCACAGGGAAATGCAAATAAAACCACAGCGAGAACCACTTCACTGCCACTAGGTTGTTCTTACTCAAAATATAAAACAAAAAACTCAGAAAATGACATGCATTGGTGAGAATATGGAGAACTAGAACTTGGATCCCATTCATAGTGCTGGTGGGAGTATAAAAGAATTTGATCACTGTGGAAAACAGTTTGGAATTTTTGTCAAAAGTTAAATGTGAAATAATCATGTGACCCAACAATTCTACATCTAAGTATATAACCAAAATAATTGAAATCAGATACTCCAGCAAATTCTTGCATGTGAATATTCATTGTGGTGCTATTTGCCATAGCCGAAGGGAGGAACAGCCCAACTGTCCGTCAGGGAATTAATGGGCAAACACACTGTGGCATGCCCATGCAGTGGAGTATCACTCAGCCTAAAATGTGCTGATACCTGCTACAGCGTGGATGGACCCCCCTGGCAAACATTGCTTAGGGAGAGGAGCCCGGCACAAAAGGTCACGTCTTGTATGATTTTCAATATGTAAACTGTATAGAATAGGTGAATTCACAGAAACAGAGCAGATTGGTAGTTTTCAGGAACTGGGGAGTGGAAGGTACAGGGAGTGATTAATCAATACAGGGCTTTATTTTGGGATGATGAAATATTTTGAAATTAGAGGTGACAGTTGCACTAAATTGTGCACCTAAGTGCCATGAATGGTTGAGGGTCCACGAGATCATAGGTATTATACTAACCCTAAGAGCAAACATCTTGTGATGGGGGGGGGGTGATGAAAATAATTCTGGCTTGTTGAATTTATGTTGATGGGAAAGGGATGAAAGATGAAAGAAGTTTGGAAAAGTTTGCAATAAACAGTGTGGAGGGAGTAGCATCATGATATCAGACTGTTTCCCAATGATTCATGATACAGCACACCAGCTGTATTCATTCCACAGTGGGACCCAGTGTGCCCTGGGACTGGGGATTTGGTCTCCGACAAAGCTGGCCCTGCCCATCTTTCCAACACAGACTTTCTATGTTCATGGTGAAGACAGAAGGTTCAAAAAAACTAAAAAGTGAGCTGGCTACGAAGTCAAAAGAAACACATAGGCCAGCCCGTCCAATTTTTCCAGGACATGTAATGAGGAAGCATCTAGCATATTCATCAATATAGTCCAGAAGGTAAGACCAGCTATGTAATTTGCTGGACCCCATTCAAAAAGAAATCATCAGGACTCATATGCAAAACTTATTAGAATTTCAAGACAGTAGCTATATAGTATAAGGCAAGTATGAGCCCTTCTGATAGCGGAGTCCTGTGTGATTGCAAAGATTATGTGATGATTAAGCCAATGAGCCATATTTCAGGGAAGCTTCAGGTTTGGGGCTAGCTTTTCATTTGGTCACTCAACCATCCACTTACATGTCTAAAGCAAGACCACGAGGGAAAGAAGTGGCTAAGGCTCTTTCCTTGTGGAACTTACACTGTATGTAAAAGCAAATGATAAAAATACATACATCACAGGTCAGGTGGTGATAAGACCTATTAAAAATTAAGCAGTGGAGGGGATAGTGAATGAGGATGTTGGTTTATTTTGGAAATTGTGTTCGAAGAAATTCTCTCTACAGGTGAGACTTGGGTAGAGACATGAAAGAAGGGAGGGATAAAGCCAGGTATGTATCTGTGGGAAGAGGATTCCAGGTAGAGGAAAGAGCCGTGTGTGTCCTTGTTTCAGTGATGCAGCAATGATGAAGGGAGGATGGGACCAAGCTGGAGAACAGCAAGCAGGGCACGGCAGAGTGGAGGCTGGGGTTGGGGCTGAAAGTTCCAGCCCTCTAACCAGGCCTTGTTCTTTCTAGCAACTGGCCCACTTTGGGTGCTATTTCAGAGAGCACAGGGGCTTACCAGGTCTGGTGTCAGGAACCCAGGACACTCGTCTTCAATTCCCTCTCCTTCGTCGCCCCTTCTCCCTTCCCTTCCCTCCACTGTTCCATCCTCCGGTTCTTCCTTTTCCCTCTGATTTTCCACACTTGGTCTCTGGCCTCTCCTTTTCATCCTCATTGTCATTGCCCAGGAATTACGTTTCCTTTTATGCTCACCATAACCGCCACACCCTACCTTAGCAGGTATATTTGCAGGGGGCTGGAATCAGCTCAGGATCTTGCTTCTCTGCACAAAATCTTTAGCATTCCAGTTGTCTGCTTCAAACTCATCTCTGCATGTTAAGTATGGCTTGAACTTTTCCCCCTCCTTCAAAATGTTGTTTCTTCCAAATGCTCATAAGCACTTCTCACCACTTTCAGAATATTTTGATTTGCCAGCTGTTTCTTCCTGGCACTCAGCTCCGGCTCCAGCCATCTGCTTGCCAAGTAGAGACAGGGAACATAAAAATATGCTCTTCCTCCAGCAACACACGTGCTTTGACCTCCGTTTCTAACCTGGCCCTCAGACTTGGTCACCATGCAATGCAGAGTATATATTTACATGCGCTCTTTAAAATGACAAAACCTAGTGACAAGCAATTCCCACATTAGAGAAATATAAATGACAAACAAACCAGCCTCCACAGCAATGCCAGGAAGCAGGAAAGAACTAAACAGATATTAGCTGCCTGATGAGAACTAAGAGTGAGATGCTCCCCTCTGCACTCTGGGTATGGCATGAATTCCGTCTGTCTCTGGGGGCCTACTGTGGGGTGTGGGGTAGGATAATAGGAGGAGATTTCTAAGTTCTTTCAGGCCTCAGACAGCTGTGAAGCAAGAACCGTACACCTCAAAGGTCTAGAGTTATACCTTAAATTCATCTGTGATTTGATCTTTCTTGTTATCACTTATTTCCTCTTTAAGATCATCTATAAGACAGCAATGCTTATGGCAAACTCTTAAATGAGAATTTGGGAGAAAATATTTATACAATAATTGGCCAACGATATAAAAGACGGTGTTAGGTCTATGGGTTCTGGAAAGGCAAGTTTTCTCAACTTACAAAGAGTGTTCTGAGGATATTTCCCATGTTAGAACATACTCAAGTGTACTTGACACAGACATGGAGCTTATCTCTGCATTTTCATGGAGAATCTCTGGGGAGCACTGAGTCCCCTCTTCCACTGGTGTTCAGAGACATGTTGATCTGAGGGGTGTTCAATCCTTCAGCTCTGCTATGAAGTGCAACCTGGGGGTGACCCTGAAGCATGGCCTCCTGCCCTGGTGTGCACCTGGGCAGAGCCCTGTGCTCTGAAAGACCCAGGTCTGGCTCTAGAAGACTCATAGTTTATCTTAGGGTTCATTTTTGGTGCTGTAAATTCCATGGGTTTAGACAAAAGCATATTGACACATACCCATCATTATAATACCACACAGAGTAGTTTCACTGCCCTAAACATTTTCAGTGTTCTTCCCACTCCTCTCCCTCACCCCACCCCTGGCCACCACTGATCTTTCTACTAGCTCAGTTTTGCCTTTTCCAGAATGTCATAGAGCTGGAATTACACAGTATGTAGCCTTTGCAGACTGGCTTCTTTCACTTAGTAAAATGCATTTAAGGTTCCTCCATGTCTTTTCATGGTTTGATAGCTCATTTCCTTTTGGCACTAATATTCCCACTGTCTGCATGGACCACAGCTCATTCATCCATTCACCTACTGAAGACATCTTGGTTGCTTCCAGGTTTTCACATGTATGAATAAAGCTCCTATAAACACTGCATGCAGGTTCTTGTGTGAACATAAGTTTTCAGCTCCTCTGGGTAAGTACCAAGGAATATGATTGCTGGATCATGTCGCAAGAGCATGTTTAGTTTTGCAAGAAACTGCTGAACCATTTTCCAAAGTGGCTGTATCGTTTTTGTATTCCCACCACAGTGAACACACCACATCTTCGCGGATGCTGGGTGTTGTCAGAGCTCTGGATGTCAGTCCTTCTCACAGGCATGTAACGGTGTCTTATCGTTACAATTTGCACTCCCTGATGACCTATGATGTGGAGCGTCTTTTCATGCGTTTATCTGCCATCCGAGTATCTTCTTTGTCATTCTCAGAGAGGAAGTTTTTGTTTCTCTCCGAGTAGAAGTTAATATTCACCTGATTTTAATGAAGTCCAGGTTAGCAACTATTTATTTTATGGGTCACGTCTTACATACATTAGGCCTATGCTATGTTTTGAGTTAGTTTTTGTGAACCGTGTAAGGTTGAAGTCTAGATTTGTTTTTTGCTCCACTGTGTTGCCTTGCCCCATTGTTAAGATCAGCTGATGGTATTTATGTGGGTGTATTTGTGGGCCCTGGAAGTCAGGTGGTATCAGCCTTCCGACTTGTCCTTCAGCAATGTGTTGTCTACTCAGCTTCTTCTTTTTCTATTTAACTTCAGAGTGTTTACTTTCAAAAATAAATATAAAATTGTCTGTGTATTTGTACAGCAATCCATTTCTATACAGATTTTACAATGAATTCTTTGCAATATGATCATTCTTGAAAAGCTCAACTAAGATGGATAAATTTTTATTGAACTCTTTTATATTCATTGCTTTTATTATATTTTAAAATAAATATGTAAAAAAGAAATATCTGAAAATGAAATTCTGGGGAAAACATGCATTTAATGGTGATCAGCGGTGGGGGTGAAATTTATGGTAACAACAAAAATAGGTCAAACTTATAATCCTATGCCAATGAATCCTGACATACAAGGACCACCTCTGTAAGTATTAGTGCCTGATAAAAACGTGGTCTGCACTAGAAAGGAGGAACCAGTGGCCTCTTAGACTGAAAAGACTCCATTAATCCAGCTCCCATGTCACCCCTTTTGCATGGCAGGAGAGCCAAGCATTTTTCACAAACACCGAATGTTTCATTTCTACACTACAGGAGACATTTCTTTATGCTTACTCAGACACTGAGCTGTTTCCTAAAGGCTGGGCATCATTCTGGGGTTCTTCAGAGCTCATAGGGAGAGGCTTGAACAGGATAAGACCTGTTCAAGGACTCCGCTTGACAAACAAGCCTGGGACATAATTAAATTCAGAAAACACTCATCTCTCTTCCCCTCATTCTTCTTTAAACCATTAGAAGGAAGCTAGATTCATGGCTGTAAAAATACAAATGCAAAAGAAGTTTCTACCCAGATCTTCTCTATGCCTATTATGAACTGATTTTATTTATTTCATTGCAATGGAATTACTTCTATTCCAGCTTAACTGTGCACTACAAGAGCTGAAATAATTGCTTTGTCATCAGTAATTCATTTTCATTCTTGGGTACTTAAAGTTGAAGCCAAAACAGAACAGTTACCCACACTGAAATCATGCTTTATAAGAAGATTAATTCCACCATTTCTGAACTCTACCAGGCAAAATCATGCACTGCTTAATTCCTGCAGAACTTGAATGTCATTTAAGAGGAATAGAGAAAAATAAATCAGACAGCATTACCCTTGATTTCAAAGACATCAGCTACCCTGAGTGCGCTGCATTCTTTACACCAGCCAATGCCAGTAGCTGCCTGGAGGTGCTAGTGCGGAGAAGGCAGGGCCCTGCCTCAGATCCCACAGACCTGAAGGTTCTCGCAGTCCCCTTCCAGAGCCAAGTCTACCTCCCGGCCAGGGAGGCACTTCCGGGTGAACCCTTCTTCTCCAAAAGATAGTCTGGGACTGGTGATATGGCTTTATTTCCAGCAAGAAAAATTGTTGATCTTAATCACTTCAGATTATTATTGCCTATCACTCTTGACTTATTTTCTTCTTACCAAACCAAATCTTCCTAATCTTTGCAGAAATTGCATACTGACAACAACTTCTATAACAGCCCACCTGGTGCCTGCCACACTAATAACCTGACAGCAAAAAAAGGACCATCTTAATATATGTAATGAGTCAGATTACTATGGGTGATTATTAAGGGGGTTGAAACTCTAATGCCCCAAACATGACAGTTGGAATCATGTCATTTTATTCTTCACGAAAAATGAGCTGTCATATGTTAATACGTTTATTATGAGGATAATAAGTCAATCACGAGGTGAGCGTAAGGCCTTATTCATTCGCCTGCTACGTGCCTGTGACCTGTGTTGGAAATCAGCATTGGTGCTACGATGGCCTGGACTGCAGTGGGGCGGCAGGGGGCTGAACAACATCACAGCTTTCCAAGGCAGGGCCCTCCTTTTTAAGACTTTTCATTCGAGCCTTCCCTGTCTCGCCTGTAGGTCTGTAGGGGAGGGCAGACACCGGGGGTCTAGGTCAGCTGTAGAGGGAAGGACAGGTGCATTGATGGCGCAGAGCCATGTCGACTGTGGGTGACTTCATTATCATTGCTGGAATCCCTGCAGTCGATGCGTCCTTCATCCAGCAGGGAGGCCTTTTCCACCACCACCTACCCCGCCACTGGACGTCCCCACTGGGTACAAACCCCCGCCACCATCCGGACCCCGGGGTCTGGGACAAAGATAGTGATCACAAGGCACGTTTGCCTTCATTCACAGTCCACACCTGCTTTTCCAGCCTCAACCAGCTTTTCTGTTTCCTGAGCAAGGAAGACGTCTGTCCTACATTTGAACCAGTGATGGGTTTAAGTGGAGCAGGATCTCATGCATTCGGTGAGTGAATGTCCTAGACATCACCTCCCTACTTACCAGTTTAAACACAAGAGCAAGTTGTTCTCCCAACCATTTAAAAAGAAAGTTGTGAGCAGAGTTGTATTTACCATGCAACATTACCATTTTCATTTTAAAATTTGTTAAGATGTGTTGGCACTCATTCGGGAATGTGAAAGTCATTTGTAGAGGGTGGATTTAAATGAGATATGCAATTTTAAAAGTACTGCGCAAACTTTGAACTATTGCATGCTGCGAAGTGCTGTGGTTATGCAGTGAGCATCTAAGTGCCCCGTCTTCCCCACAGCTGCAGTAAACCTTTGCAATTCTAAGGGAACTCACTCTAACTAACCTGTAAATTGGGAAATCCTGTGGGTGCTCAGAGCTGAACAGGGGGAAAAGCTGCTCAGCTCACGTGATTATATTCTTCCCTTTTGCCCTCTTTCTGGTTTTCCTCTCCCTTTTAATCTCCCCTTTAATATATCAATTCACGCATTTATTCATTTTTTTTCTAGCAGGCATGCTATAAGCACCTACTATGTTCCTGGTCACGTGACTCCAGGGAAATGCTCAGCTTTGATTGGATGCTCTTTGGGAACAGCTGAGCAAACATTATGAGGGGTATTTTGTTTTAGGAAGCTGGGCATTACTTCCACCCCACTGTTTAAGATTTCCACACTCTGGAGGAGCCCCAGTGTGCTTTTGCCTTGCTGTCCACACCCTTCTGTGTTTGGGATGCGATGCTTCCAGCATTGGTATCAGAACTCCCATCACAGTGTGTATGGTAGCGTAATAGTATCCTCCAGTTACACTAGTTCTTACTTAAGGTGTCAGGGAGATTAATTTACAATACGGCTTTTCTATGAATTGCTGGGAGGGATGTGAACATCTTTTATTTTTGAGCATTTAAAGAAAGTTAAGTACATTTTTCATTTCAGATAGTTGATTTACATGGAAAGTAACATGATATCCTAATGCTACTTTTGCTAATGAAACCAACTAAGGAGGAACATATATTTAACCGAGGGAAAAAAGTGTAGAAAACAGAGATTGTACCCCAAGCAAAATGACTCCAGATACAATAAAATCAACATCAAAGACAATGCAGAGTGGAACAGGAAGTTTATGAAATGAGACCGTGGAAGCACGAATTTGGCTGGAAAGCGGGACGTTAGATCTGACGTGCTGGAATACACAAGTCTTGTCTCCGGAGAGCTACCCAGGGGGGCGAGCTGTCAGGGCTGAGGATCACAATGTACAGGAAGACAACTGACAAAATGACGAAAGACAGAAGAGGGAGGGAGACGTAAACAGCACAAAATCTTTGTACTTAAAAATAAAGAAGTTAAAAGATGTTATGTGTAAACAATTATTCTAAGATATACAACATTTTGTATTTTTATCAAAAGTCAAGTGAATAGCGAGGTGAGTTGTAAGCAGTTTCTCCCCTTTCCAGTCTCCTGCACTCAATAAAATGGCAGACAGAGCACAGCCCATGACCAGAAGACAGCCGCCCGAGGTGCTTGCTGGCTGGGCATCCGACCCTCGGGCAGCTCTGCTCACACCCAGGGGCCACGCATTTATTTAGTGAAAGACCTGGCCTAGGGTTTCCGAAGTTCCTGTTTGCTTTTCCTGGGCCATTTTCGAAAATAACCACTGAGACTGGAGCCAGTGAAGTTGGTGATCTCCTCCCCGAGGACCTTGTGAGCACCTGGCGTTGGCTTCCCCGCTCTCATCTCCTCCTGGGACCTGAGATGCAGCGTTGCCCATCCCCAGGCTCCTGAAGCTCCACCCTCATCCTCCTCGCCACCATTTCTGAGATCTGTGAGCAATAGTTCTTCTGACTTTACTTCTTGTGTGTGAGTGTATTGAAACCATGCCTTCATTCAAAAGACCTGATGGGTTTTCGCTTCCCCAAACTGGGAGCTCACATACTGAGAGAGCCACCTGCCACCCCCACGTGGGTGGTTTATGCGTCCTCCGGCAGCCGTTCATAATATGCATATTCTTCACTTAGTACACCAGCCATGGGAGGCCCTCCAAAATGAAGCCTTACAAACAAAACAGAATAGACACACATAAGGAAGCATAAAGACATGAATTAAATGGAAAGGCGGACACTGAATTCATTATAATAGAGATCTGTTACATGAAGTGCATTTTCAGAATAGCCTTATCCATTAAGTGCAGAATCATTTCTTCAGTCTGGCATCCATGCTTTCTCCAATGGACCCAAACCCTGCTGAACGGTGCTGCATGGCCCACTGACCTTGGTGGTCTTCACTCCTGTGTCGATGACTCTCTACATAGAGAAGGGCAGCCCATGCATGGCTCTGACCAGGGATATGGAACTACCTGAGCTCTGTGTTCTTACTGGTATTGAAAGATTGGAAAGACCACAAAGTTGTAATAGACCCAATCAAGAGATTTTCATTGTTATTGTTGAAAATCTGATTTTATTCAGATACAATGGTGCTATTGTCCAGTTAAACATGAAGCGTTGCTGGGGAGGAAAGATGCAGAAAGGCTGAAGGTTTACATGAAATAGGTTTGCAAGCTGAGTATCTTTTTATTATTATTTTCCCCAATAGTGTGACAAAGAGGACTGTCACCAGTGCATCAGTGACACTAGCTTTCCTGCTCCTGTTCTGGGACCTTCAAAACTGCAGACGAAACATTGATGGTGTTATAGTCTCAGCACCATCTACAAGCTCCTGCCACTGTTATTGCTCACGGCCTTCTCAGAAAGATGCTCCCTGCCAAGGAAATGTGTTACTATTTGACCTAAGAGTTGATACTTTAATAAGTCCAACCTCAGTATTAAACATGGTACTTAGAACGTAATATTTACAGCCTCAGGCACCCCTGTAAGTGGAGATTTGACTATGGAATGGGGAACAGTGTTGAATTCAAGAGCAAGCACAGAAGGTGCACCAGAGAACCGCCACCTCTACGGTGCTATGAACAAGGTAGCCACACTCTCTTATTTTCAGCATCCTGTGTTGTGTTAATTATTTCTATAGAAGAATTAAATTTTATATCTCCACCCTCTGTACACCATTTTAAAAAATAAAATTCTGGCCTGGTCAGCGTCACCTGGAGTCTGTTGCGAAAAGACTTTGTGATGTTAAGTGACACACATCCCCAAGACATGACATTGGTGAAGTTACCCATAGAGCCAAGAATCAGAAAGGCATGCTTGCAAGGCTTTGACACAGGGGAACGATGAGGAGCATCATCTGTCACCAGCTGTGGCGGCCATCACCTTATGTAGCAAGAAAATATCAACATGGCTATGTGCTTTGGAATAGCACGGTCTTTCCCTTAGAACTGCCTGTGATCTCATGGCTGCTTTGAGCAAGAGTGACACCTCTCTTCCTCACAAGCTCAGGAAGACAGGCCCTGTACCCCTGCTCCTCAGTCTGACTGTGCTCGGTCCGCTCTGCAAAGGCAGGCTAACCAGGACCACCATGGTTGGCGAGTCTGAACTTAGAAGCATCCCCGTTGCACTCCGAGTAAAATAGTCTTCAATATTGATGCCCCCTCCAACAAAATGGCTATTCTAGATACAATACCAGCATAGGAAATCAAACTACAATTACCAGTGGCGAAGGGTATTGGAACAAGAAGACTTTCAGAAAGAACCATCGTCCAGGGGCCTGAGAAGGAGACACCTGAGGAGGAGCAGAGGGTCAAGATGTCTTTTGAGAACAAACTTAAACCATAAGCATTGTGCCTGAAGACCACGGCGGAAGATGTTTAAATAAGGCAAACACGGTTTCTTAATCTGGAAAAGTCAACCACAAGGGGGTGCACAACTAAAGGAGAGGGACTTGTGCATCAAATACGATATGGTCCCTATCCTAAGGAAGGATGAGAAGTAGGATCAAAGAGAGGGAAAGACAGTTCATGAGGGAAAAGTCAGAGAGTGAGCTGGCTTAGAAAGAGGAAGGAAACTGAGATTTTTCAGTGAGGCAGAGGGTGAGAATGAGGGCAAGGAAGAAGGAGTTGGAGGAGAGTCATTATAATAATGGAAAAGGGAGGACTTTCACAGGGTTTGGGTGAGGGGGGCTATGTCTGAATCATCTTTTGTTTCACGATTCTTTAAACCTAGGGCTCAGTTAGTTTTAGATATTTGCATTTTTCATA
Source organism: Tonatia bakeri (assembly GCA_004024845.1). NCBI lineage: Eukaryota > Metazoa > Chordata > Mammalia > Chiroptera > Phyllostomidae > Tonatia > Tonatia bakeri. Next base: position 119,426 of record PVIA01000782.1, read on the forward strand.
AATTTGAACTAGACTAGATTTTTATTACATGCCATTTGGGATACTGGCATTAAATGTATAGGCTTACAATAATTATTTCCTTGATGAAATTAAATTTAGTGTGGAAAATTAAATATTTGACAATATCAACACCAACAGGCCAAGTAAAATGAATCCTTCGGGGAACTATATATTGGTGCCATGCACACAATACTAGTTTTGACCTCTATCAGTTTAGGAACCGTGGTACAAAAATAACCCCTTTTGTAAAGATAGAATTAAATGTATAAACATTACAAATATACATAAAATCCCAATGGCTCAGCCAGGTGGTTTCACTTGAACATTAGCTTTCTGGAAGAGAGATTACAAGAAAATCTTCTTATTTCTTTATCTGTGAAAGGTTAGACCCTCTTACCAAACCGGGAGTCCATTTACTTAGAAAATAGCAGTGAGAACAAAGGAGCCAGACCCCACTCAGCCATCAGCGATTGGCAAATGCGGCTCTGAATGCAGTTTTAATTGTCTGTCTAGGTGATGATGTCTTTAGTCAGGGCTTAGAGAGGATACCTTTTCAGGCTGGTGCGTAACCCTCCATCCACGTGATGGGTCTGCTGAGAGCGGGCCACTGAAGTTCACTGCCAGCCCCTCGGCCAGTCCTCTCATTCACGAACAAACTGGCTTTGGAGAGCCAAGACTGACATCTGGATTTTAAAAGGCAAAGACTTTTATTCAGCTGTGCAAGCTGATGCCACCTCTGAGATGCCAGAGTGGCAAAAGCACAGGGCTCTTCAGCTCCTGGTGGCTCTCGGCAGAGTCATTCCTATGTAGCAGTGTGACCAAGGTCCCTGTTTTCTTGCTCCTAGAGGCTGCCCACAGGTCCCTGCCTCGGGGCTTCTCTGGCATTGTGGTTGTCAGCCTCCTCCCCAACCCAGGGGGACAGCATCATTTTTAAGATGTCACTTGGTGAGGTTAGGCCCAACCAGAGTTCTCTCCCTTTTGAGTCACTCAGAGTGATCAACTGATCAGCACCCCAACCACAGGAGTAACGTCTCATCACACACACTTGCTCTGCCCACAACGGAGGTGATGCTACGTGGTGTGTATACCAGAAAATCGGACCTGCAGGGGTTACCCTAGAACCCTGCCTGCCACAGGCTCATTCTTCTAAGGTCTCTCCATAACTCTAAATTCTTAGATGCTGTGAGGAGTTTAATGGAGCAAAACATCAGGTCACCTTAAAGCAGAACCGTTCACTTTATGTTCTTCAACAATTGCGGAATGATGCCCCTTTGATGTGGGCCCAGGAAGCCTTAGCCACGTCTGCCTGGCTGTTACATTACTGAGTGGTGCTACGTTCTCCCCACCGAGCAAGAATTGGTTAGTGGCATCAGAAGCATGCTTGGCTTCCCGGTCAACTTCCTACCCAACTGCTAAATTAGTGTCACGGGATGGAGAACGGAGCCACATTCTTCCTTTAAAGCTATTGTAGGTGCTTCAGGGGATTTCCTGAAGAAGATTCACAAGTCTTCCAAACAAGCTGCTGAGCCCAGAGGAGAAATGTGGGGTATCAACACAGCGACTCCACCTCCTAGTCACAGGGCGTCAGTAGGAGGGGATGAGCACACGAAGTTCTAGGGGTGCAGGTTAGTCTGCAGAGGACTCCTGGTTTGGGAAGCAGGAGTTTTCACTCATGGGTTTCTACAGATAAAATATATTGGGAAATTATACTATGTTTAATAACAGCCACAGAAAGTGCCGCTAACAGTAAATCATGCTAATAATAGAGACTGAGTCATCACGGCATATCGTATGAGATAGATTCATGGGGTTCTCATTTATCAGTTTCGGTGTTCTTAATGAGTTCAGAGACAAGGTCACCGGCTGATGAACAAAAGGCAAGTGTTGGATGTGGGGAACGTAATGAAAGTTTTAAAAGGCTGTAAAAGAGACAAAATGAATTTTATCAGGAGTTGTTAAGTGAACCGCAGAATAACATTAAGGTCACAATATTCCATTAACAACGTCGTCAACATCCAATTAACGTTCAATTAAGCACATATAATGACAGAAACCATATCCTTAAAGTTGACATTGTTTCTTTCCTCTTCAGCCCTGGTTTAATCAGATAAAATACCAACTTCTGTTTCCTTCCATATCAGAAATCCATTTTAGATTATGTGACAACTTCCTTGAACAGTTAAAGATGACAGGAAATGGACTTCATTCTTATACAATCAGTTTTATGATTAAACTGTTCTTATAGTTTAAAAATTTTATAAGTTGAATCAAAATATTTATTTTGCTATTTTTATCCATTTCTCCTGAATCTGCTCCCTTGGACTTTGTCTTCAGTTCTTTATTTAAAAAATTTCAGTCCTCCCCCGGCTGTGTTTATCTGTGGGTCCTTTATACACTCTCCTTGACTTGACCCTAAGCAGAGCCTCTTGATCCGGACCTCATCACATCACCTCTGCACAGCGGGCAGAGACCCTGCGGTTTGCGACACATGCCTTGACTTTGGAAAGACAGATGGTTCTGCTCCGTGGACCTCATATACAGAAGGAGGAAGCACAGGGCTTGTTGCCGTAACTGTCTGAGTGTGTTTATTATTCAGTTCCTCATTTTGCGCAGTCAGTTTGTTTAATGGTGACGGCATTCTTACCGGATACAGGATGCTCAAAGTAGTTTGAAAATTCGTTTTAAAAAGAATTTCAGTGCAGAAAGGGGAAAAAGTGATTTTTGTAGTGAGTTTCAGAAACAAAAAGAAGTAGGAATGATGGCTTCGGGCAGCTTACTCTTCAATTCTCACGTGTGTATTTTAAACTTGACTCAACCGTAAAGGGAACTGAGGTCTTGAATAGAGAATAATTTCATTGGCTGATATCTGCAAGTGCTTCCTTATATTGTATGCACTTGGAACAGCGGACAGAGCCCAGGAAAGAGAGAGGGTACAACATACAGAGGGGGTGCACTGTGCAAACAACAGGCGTATACATCAGACAAAACGCTCCAGGTCTGTATATAAATTGTTTACAGTAATCTTGCTATAAACCCAACAAAAGGGAAACGGTCTAAATTTATAGTACATTTAAGTTAATACTGTTATACAGGGTCATTTTCCAGAGAGTTATAGCTTCCAGGTGCAGTGTTAGTCTATACTATTTACTCATAATTTACCTGCAAGAAATATGAAGCCGCGGGCGTGTTTGTGAGATCAAGAGGTTATATAACACAAGGAGATACAATTCTAGAGAGTTGTAAAAGAAAGCTATTTGCTACCCGAAGTTGCGATTTAGAATATAGGCTGCACTTACAGACCTTTTTACCTTTCAGGTTGGGCTGAATGTGCCAGAATTAATTGTACGGAACTGAGGAAACGGGGCATTGAAGTAGTTCCCTGGGAAAGAAAAGGAACCGGGAGCAATGTGCACTGAACCTAAATAATAAAAGCTCCTATTCTTTGTCTACGGGAAGTATTTTAAAGTGGACTATCTACTTTAATCAATTCAGAGCCCAAAGAAGAGATTTAGAAATGTTGTTCTCCTCTTTTCTTCTTCACTGACTAAAACCAAGATGCAGTCCCTTTGATGCAGCGTCTCAGGTCTGTCGTGAGTGGACCCCGACAAACTTTCTATCTATGGTTCCCACTGTTCGCTCCCCGAGGGCCTCCACCCAACCCCTCTGAAGGGTGGTCTACCCAACGGCCTGACACCCTGTGTGTCTGGCTTCTCATCAGCTAAGGAAAGTCCCGAAGAACGATGACACCCAACATAAGACAAGGAATTTTCATGCTTCACCTTCTTTTTATTGTTATTACTGTTCAGACCGAACAAAACCCAACCACGTGAAGCATTTCAGAAGCTGTTAGATCTGCTTTGATAGGCTGTGTTTGACATCATTTTAGGCTTAAACACAGGGTCTCTCTCCCTCTCCTTCTCTCTACACACACACACACACACACACACACATCAGATATTAAACAGAAATATCTACATTTTCATTATTAGGCAATTAGCTCTGTAAATTTCATAAGTAAAATTAAATCCCAGGCAACCATTAAAGAAAATAGTGAAGCAACTCATATAAATAACCTTATGGAGGAAGTTTGCTTAAATGATAAAACTATCTCTGGTTAGTTTCCAAGATACTTTATTTTAGAGCGTTTAAATTTTCTCTGTTCTTTGTATACTGTAATACAAAAGCTATAATTCACAGTGAATGTTAAAATATGCCATTCTTTATATGTATTTACAACATCCAATATACAAATAGAAATAGACTAAATATACATAGTTATAATAAAGTTTTGTTAATTTTTCTTGTTTTTTTTTTCCCCCTGATTTTGTTAGTTTTTTGGTTGAGAACCATTTCTTCATTCTTTGGCATGTACTTCTTTCTTGCCAGGCACATGTTTTATGTGGCTTAAATTAACTGCACCTATCTCTGCTCTCCAAGGTGAGGTCACAGGTCCAACCTGAATAACCATGGCCACAGGGACTGCTCAGGTGTAAGCATGTGACCCAACCGAGATGGATCAGACCTCCTGCACGGACTTCCAGAGAGACCTCAATGTTGTGCGGTAGGTGTGTGTCTGGGACTTGAGTGGTCCTTGTTCCTGCCATGAGGAGTGAGTCTACTCTGAGGATGAGGTCACTCGGTGTCTAGAAACAGAGAGTGGGAAAGAGGAGCACCCAGCCCCCATTTGCACCAGGGCATTAGCTGTAGCTACAACCGGTTCTGGCCGCCATCCTGGTGAGGTGAGCGAACGGATTAGCTTTCTCTCCAGGCAATCAGAGTTGAAGTTGCGTCATTTGCTGCTCCAAGTCTCTGCCTATCTCTTTCATTTGCGTCTTTAAACAGCACACTGGTTTAGGTACGTTTCATCAGCGTTTAGGTACAACCTGTGATGAATATATTGATCCAGTGGCAACAACTATTAAATAAATGAGGATCGGCATGCTTTCAATTATGTCATTTTATATTTTGTTTTTTAAAGTTATAAATAGTTGGCTCCTTTGTGTCCAAATTTGTTGAAGCTTTTCTTGAATTCGTTCTTTGTCTCCTTTTTATGAAAACACTGATTTGAAAGATTCACTCATCTCTCAAGCTGCTGAAATATTTCAAGTAATTTTTTAGAAAGGATGCGTGGGTGTTATACTTCCTCAGTCCTTGCTTGTCTAAGTTCCTTTGTTCCCACACATAAATGATGACTTGTCTGAGGATAAAATATTTGCCTTGCAATATAAAATCCTTTGAAGTAGTAGATACAGGATTTGTGGAAGTCTGAAGCCAAGCGTTTTTCTTCTGTGGAAACTTAATTTTTTAGGACTCATAACTTTTTTCTTAATTACATGGTTGTCCCACCTCTATTAAAGAAATTGAATTTGTAATTTAAATGAACCTAATTTTTTTTAACATATCTGACTTCAACAGTGAATTCTATTAAATCTTTAAATAGAAATAATCGCAGTCTTGTATTAGTTCTTTCAGAGGATCTGAGATAAAATATCATCTCTTCACATTTTTATAACCCATCATAAGTAACATTAATATGAAAAATTGACAAGCACTGTATGTGATTCCAGTCGTAATGAAGCATCTTTTATCAAACCAACCACTCTGCCTTCAGAAGTTATGCACCTGCAAATATTATATGCAACAACTCTTTACAGATATTAAATAATATGATCCCTGAGAAATGGGAAACGGGCAAGATATCAAGGTGGGTTTTTGCCTGGAAGTAATTTCCAGACTGAAGCACAGGAAGCCTAAACCAAGTAAAACAATTCTTCCCAGGTGAGGCAGTAGAGGAGAGGATTCTGGGAGCCCAGGTAGCTGACCTTGCCCCGCAGGCAGAGGAGGGTAGGGCTGCCTGGAGTTGCATAGAATTACCCTGTAGTCTTGGCCTGATACTTAGCTGCCCATGAATACAGATGTTCTGGGAGCTGGGAGACACCAGCCACTGGGGTTGTAGAAGATAAACACAGATATTGAAAACATGACGCTCCCGAGAAATCAAGGTGAAGGCTGGACACTCAGAAAAGTTGGGTGTTACACTGAGTAATTCCAAGTCAAGCCCATATAGTCCTCCTTGGCCAAAGCCAGAAAACACGTCTCAAAAACATTAGGTGAAAAAATATCAGCAGCTTTTGAAGCCATAAAACTAAGATCCAGATTCTTAAAATATTGTCCCCTAAACTTGAGGCCAATACACTATATAACCAGAAAAAAATGAATATAAACAGGACAATAAACTATTTAAAGAAAAATTAATAATTATTTTTCTTTACTCTCTGTAATATATGGAATATATCTATAACGTGATTTAATGTCCTTGTTTGTTGGTGTCATCATGTCTGTCATTTCAAAATCTCTTTCTGTTGATCGACTCATATTACCCTTGTCCTTTGCAAATCTGATCATTTTGGGTAAAAACCTATATCTTGTAATAAGTTGAGGAATGGAAGACATTAAAAATCACAAAATAACTCTTAAGAATGAAAAATAAATAATCTGAAATAAAATATAAAAAGGATAAGATTAACAACAACCCATTAAAGATTAAAGAAGAAAGGCTCAAAAAATTACAGACAAACCAAAATACAATATAGCAAAAATAAGTATGGAGAGAAATACAATCAGAAAACGTGGCCAGAATATCAACTGCCTGAGGGTAATATTAAGCAATCCAAATAGGTGAAATCCTCTTGTCTGGTGGCTTCAGAATACGTTACAATTTTCTAGGTTATCCATCCTGTTATCATTGCTACCATTGTAGTGACTCTTCTTTCAGCTTCTAAGGCAGAAGTATAATCAGAGGCTATTTTTTTTTAGATTGTAAGTTGAACTTAATCATGTTCGCTCTACCATGACTACAGATGTGTTCAGTAATCTCTGTGTTACTTGTTTATTCCAAAAGTATAATGAGGGCGATAATGTATTCTATTTGTTTATCTGCATACTGAAACTTTGAAATAACGGTATGGTGTAATTTGCAGAAATGTCTAAAGCATGCTATGAGGCTGAGAAATAGAAAGAAATCTATAGTAAAGGATAATAAGGTGAAAACTATCATAGGGTCTTAAATAATTGCTAGCGATGGAAGAGCAAATAAAATATGTTCTCAAGAGGAGAACAAAACATTTTCTCAGCCGAGGAACACAGAGATTTGAAGGGAAGTTACTCCCTGGAGTCCTCCTGAAAGAGGCAAAATGTGATATACTAGACAACACCCGAAACAGCATCCCAAAATAAATGCACATTTTATGTGGATACAAGATGCGTATGAGCCCCTCTGTTGAATGTGAAGGAGGCATAGTGCCAAACCAAAACTCAGCAGGACCTCAAGGAACCAAAAATCCTCCCAACACGAGCTCATCCAAAACATTGCAGGCAAGTATTTCTCCGACTTGATTTTTGAGTGAGATGCAGCATAGAGACAGGAATGGAGGTTGAATGGACTGTATGCCATTCAAAAATTCAGAGGACATGGGTTTCAAACATGTCAGTTAATGTGAGGGAGAGTGTATATTCCATACACACATACGCCTCACAGATCAAGACCCAGGACCAGAACTCAGGGTACTGTAGCATGCAAATCGGAAGCGATGGCTTGTGTGAGATAAAGCTCCCAAAAGAGTTCTGAAGCCTTAATCTGTGGTTATCTCAAGTTTGCATCTTTGGGGAATGCTGAGTACAAGTCAGTGAAGAACCCAGACTTCCCCGCTCCTGCGGAAACTGAGTCTGGGAGGCCCTAAGGGAAAGCGCACACACTTCACATGGATGTGGTGAAAACCACAGGCCATCGTGTGTCTAAACATTTTTACTGAGTCTGTGAATTGATATATTCTGATTGGTCTTCTTATTTGTCTTCAAATAGCATGCTACGTATTAGATGCTCCTTTGTAAGTTCAGGGATCTAACTCTTCATTTCCTGTGTCTGATAATCGCTCTACAGGAATGGGGGGCTTTGAAGACAGGGCAAAGTGTGTTATTTTTAAAGTGCCTAAACACATGCATGACAGAAACTACGTCCCTGTGTGAGGGGAGAATCCACAGCTTCACTGACTGTTGTACATTTATTGGAACCAGCCCATTGCTGGATGAGTAGGATCTGAGTCACCACCACCCATCACATTTTTCTGGTGATGAAGTCACTGTTAGCAGAGACAGAAGGGTAAAGCTATCAATTCAGACAAGTGGATAATTTTACTTTGGGAAGTTGTTACTCTCTGTTGAGAAAATAGAACCAGCATGCAGGAGAACTTGAGTTTTGCTGAGGTGACGCGTTGATGCCTCAAGCCGAGGGTGCAAATCACCGCAGGGAGGCGTCGCAGTCTTTCTGTTGGAGGACCACTGACAACCACAGGGCGACAAGTTTAAAACCAGGTGCCAAACCTCACATTCGCTTTGTCTTATTATTCCTCTTCTAACCCCAGGTGAAGGGCAAGATAATGAAGCATTATCTTACACTAGCGAGGCCCCATTAACAAAAGCATTATCACAGCAGAAAGAAAGAAGGAGCTTCTACCTTTTGCAACAGCATGGATGCAACTGGAAAGCATTATGCTAAGTGAAATAAGCCAGGCAGTGAAAGATAAATACCACATGATTTCACCTTTAACAGGAACCTAAACAACAAAACAAAGAAACAAGCAAAATATAGTCAAAGACACTGCATTAGGGGACTGGCACGAAGTGGCCAGAGGAGAGAGAAGAGGGAATTTCAGGGGAAAAGGGGAAGGGTTTGCAGGAACAAAGTTAAAAGACACATGGATAAAAACTAGGGGGAGGGTGGTAATGGGAGGGAAGATGGGAGGGGGATGGGTGGGCTTGATTGGGAGTAAAGGGCAGAAAACTGTACTTAAACAATCATTAAAATAAAAATAAAAATTAAAGAGAAAAACAAACAAACAAAACAAAAGCATTATCCTTTAAAGCTGCCAAGTTCCCTTTAAACATTACGATGTATTCAACTTTTACCTAGAGGGAATCTGATTGTCAGTGCAGTTCAGTCGTAGATTTGATGAAAAATGTCACCTGGAAGAAATAAGGAGACGCACACGCTTCTGACGGTGCCCACACACTGGAAACGACAGCTCCCTGTGTGATTTCAGAAAAGGTGAGTGTTCAGTGACTCCAAATCAATACTTCACATGAAATTGAATTAATCTATTGGTAGTGGAGATACACATTTCTATTAGGCAGTACTCTGACAAAAGGTTTCACCCAGCAGACAGCATTTTAGAAGTTCAGCATTTTCCAAGCCTAACTGCGTCACACACTATGGTTAGGCTTGGAAAATCCCGAACCCTTTGGCATGCTGTTGCAATGCCCTGTTACATGGGAATCTCAGTCACGTCTGACCTCACAGCAGCAGCAGCAGCAGCAGCAGCGCAGAGGCATGGCGTGAGTGCCGAAGAAGTCACTGTGCGCGCCTGTGCTGATAATGCTCATGGAGTATCCACACATCCTACAGGAAGACGGACTGTAACAATGCTCGTTACTGAGAATAAAATGAGGGTCATCTCAGATGGAGGAAACTTGGAGGCATGATGTTATATTTTTAGTATAATTTTATTTTTTAATATATTTTATTGATTATGCTATTACAGTTGTCTCATTTACCCCCCTTTATTCCCCTCTGCTCTGCACACCCCTTCCCACCTGCATCCACCCGCTGTAGTTCATGTCCGTGGGTGGTGCATATAAGTTCTTCGGCTTCTACGTTTCCTATACTATTTTTAACCTCCCCATGTCTATTTTGTACCTACCTTTTATGCTTATTATTCCTTGTACCTTTCCCCCCATTCCCGCCTCCCCTTCCCCACTATGCCCCTCCATGTGATCTCCATTTCTGTGATTCTGTTCTTGCTCTAGTTGTTTGCTTAGTTAGTTTTTGCTTTTGTTTAGGTTCAGTTGTTGATAGTTGTGAGTTTGTTGTCATTTTACTGTTCATAGTGTTAATCTTCTTTTTCTTAGATAAATCCCTTTAACATTGCATGTAATAAGAGTTTGGTGATGATGAACTCCTTTAACTTGACGTTATCTGGGATGCACTTTATCTGCCCTTCCATTCTAATTGAAAGCTTTGCTGGATAGAGCAATCTTGGATGTAGGTCCTTGCCTTTCATGATTTGGAATACTTCTTTCCAACCCCTCCTTGCCTGTAAGGTTTCTTTGGAGAAATCAGTTGATAGTCTTATGGGAACTCCTTTGTAGGTAACTGTCTCCTTTTTTCTTGCTGCTTTTAAGATTCTTTCCTCTTTAATCTTGGGTAATGTAATTATTATGTGTCTTGGTGTGTGCTTCCTTGGGTCCAACTTCTTTGGGACTCTCTGAGCTTCCTGGACTTCCTGGAAGTCTATTTCCCTTGTGAGATTGGGGAAGTTCTCCTTCATTATATTTTCAAATAAGTTTTTAATTTCTTGCTCTTCTTCTTCTCCTTCTGGCACCCTGATAATTCAGATATTGGAATGTTTAAAGTTGTCCTGGAGGTTCCTAAGCCTCTAGTCATTTTTTTTTTTTAATTCTCATTTCTTCATTCTGTTCTGATTGAATGTTTATTTCTTCCTTCTGGTCCAAACCATTGATTTGAGTCCTGGTTTTCTTCCCATCACTGTTGGTTCCCTGTACGTTTTCCTTTATTTCACTTTTTCCTCTATTTTGTGACCATACTCAACCAATTCTGTGAGCATCCTGATTACCAGTGTTTTGAACTGTGCATCTGATAGGTTGGCTATCTCTTGATTGCTTAGCTATATTTTTTCTGGAGCTCTGATCTGTTCTTTCCTTTGGGCCATTTTTTTTTTTTTTGTCTTAGCATGCCTCTTACATAGAAAGGGACAGAGCCTTAGGTATTCACTAGGACCTGGCAACCCACATTGCTGCCTTGTGGTGCTGTCTGTGGAGGAAGAGTCCAAAAGGGAACAAGGCTACTTGTTCAGCTCTCTGCAGCTTTCAGTCACTTCTTCCATTTCCCCCAAGAAAACTGGGCCCTTCTGGTGCTGATTCCCAGGTGTTTAAGTTTATGTACGTTATAGGACCTTTTGGGTCTCTCCAACGGACTCTCCTGTGAGGCTGGGAGTTTCTCCTGCTGTCTCAACCCCCACAGGTTTTTTCAGTCAGGTTTTGAGACTTTATTTCCTAACGTTGGAACTCTGGATTGTGTGGTCTCTCTCTCTCCCCAGTTATTCCTCCTGGTTTATCTGCATGCAAATGTGGGACTGCCTGCTCCACCAGCTGCCACCTTGCCTGCCTCAGTCCTCCAGCTGCTGCCTTGTCGAAAGTCCTCCCCACCCTAGCTGCTTGTCTCTGCCTCTCCTCCCTGTCTGGATAAATGTTTCTTCTTTAACTCCTTGGTTGTCAAACTTCTGTACAATTTGATTTTCTGGCAGTTTTTGTTTTTAAATTTATTGTTATCCTTTTGGTTGTGTGAGGAGGCACAGTATATCTACCTATGCCGCCATCTTGGCCAAAAGTGTATTTTTGAGTATTTTGGTACAGGCTGCCAAAAAGAATGTTGGTATGAATATTGGAATAGAAGATAATAGACCTACATTGGAGGACAATAGGACCACATATAATTATATATTTATTTTCTTTTTATTCCTTTCCATCTAAGATCCCTTTACTTCTGCAAGAAAACACTCTTTGTGCCTGATCTGTGGGTGGCAAACATTTTCATATTGTGTTTGTCCAAAAATCTCTTCTTCTAGCTTGAATTCTAGATGGCCAGTTATTTTATTTTAATTACTAATATCTCCTGGGCTTGCTTGTTTAAAATTGGGATGTCAGTCTTTTTTCTATCCTCCCCTAGAGGTAGTTGGTTCTCTCTCCCCCCTCCTCTCTCATCTGTGCTTCCCACATGTCTTCCGTGTGGATTTACTCTTATTTCTCTGACTTAAGCTTGTCACACTGGACTTCTGGAAGCTGTGACTCAGTATATTCCATTATTTTCTGAAACTTCTCAACCATTTCATACCCCTTTCCTTCTGGGTCTCTCAGTACCTGGATTTTGTCCCTTCTCTCAACAGCCTCTGTATTTCTTTTGGTCCACAATGCTTTTAATATCGTTGCTTGGTTTTAGTTTTATATTTTTGATTTGGATCATTGTTTAGATTTCCCCCCAACTTTATTGAGGAATAACTGACAAATCTAATGGTCTATATTTACAATGTACAATGCAATAATTTTATATCCATGCACATTATGGACTGATAACTGAGATGAAGAAAATGAACGCATTCCTTCCATCACATTGTTAACTCTCTTGCATGTGTAGTGGGAATGCATGAGAGCTACTCCCAGCAACTTCCCAGGACACAATACTCTGTGACCAACTATATTCCCGTGCTGTGCAGTCTCTCCTTAAACTATTCTTACAACGAAGTTTTTACCCTTGATCTATGTCTCCCTACTGCACCCCCACCCCAGTCCCTGGCGACCACCATTAAATTCTGTTCTTTTTTTTAATTGGCTGTTTTTTAAAAAATATTCTATAGATTTTACATATAAGTGATCTCATATGGTGTTTGTTATTCTCTGCCTGATTTTCACTTAGAATAATGCCCTACAGGCTCATCCATGTTGTTGCAAATTGCAGGATTCACTTCCTGCCTATGGATGAACAATGTCCCATTGTATATGTGTATTTCTCTATCTTCTCATACATTGGAGGACATTTAGGATGTTGCTATACTTGGCTATTGTGAATGATGCTGCAACAAACATGCGAGTAGAGGTATTTCTGCAAGATAATGAGTTTTTCCTTTTGGATGTGTGCCCAAGAGTGGGGTTTCTTTCATTCGCTTCGAGGATTCAAGAGGATGCTCTCGCCCTATGGTCAGCTCTCCAACACTTTCAGAAATATCACTTTTCTTATTAATTCTCCTCCCAATCACCAGTTATTGATCTAATGAATTTATGTTCTATTCTCAGTCCTTTCTCCTCAGTGTAGAACTGTGCATTTATCAGAGTATTTCTGTGAGCCTGAAGGCCTACATGGCCTTGCTGTACTTGGTCTTTGCTTTCACACCCTGCTGTACGATCAGATGATATTGAAAACTTCAAAGCTCATCTGAATTTCAACTATTATCACTGATTTATTTGCTTAATAGCTCCATGAAAGTGTTGGTTCCTCCTTGGGGAGTAAATAATAATTGGTAATGGTATTTGGTGGTTTGTTCCCTCCCCTTCATAACCTCTATCTTTAGAAAAATATTGTCAATTAATTTTGCTGTAGAAGTTATGTGGATGATGATTCTTCTTCTCCTTCTCCTCCTCCTTCTTCTTTTTCTTCACTGACCTGCTTCATTTATCAGTTCAGGGGGAAGGATTGCATAGGTCCAGTCCTGTGCCAATGTTGTCATCTTTCCTGTAGAATTTAGCATCATGATTCACTCCTGTGTATGATAACTTCAATACTGGGTGCTCCTGTGGATCTGCTTCTATTTTTATATTGTATATCTTGGTTTTATTCATGTAATCTTGTCTCCAGATGTGTCTGGTAATTTTTTATTGTGTACAGAGCATTGTCTTTTCAAAACCATTCATGGAAATAACGTGAGGTCTAAGATGTTATTTTTCGGAACAGAATATTCCCACTTGCCTCTGCTTGGTGACTTAGTACTAACAATCTGAGGTTTACTCAACAAATTTCATTTTGTTTAAAATAATTTAAAACTGAGCTATTATACCCCTGTGACAATGTCTTTACTTCTGATAATCTTTCTCCTATGGTACGATTCTTTAAGGTCACAACTCCAAATGAGAAATATTCATCTGGATCCCCTCTGTGGAGGTCTGGACTCCAATTCCCAATCTCTGGTCCCATGTAGTTATTAAAATTGCTAAAAATCAAAAAATAAAATAAAAGTGCTCAAAATTTCTCAGCCCTCTCCTTCAGCTTCAGCCTTCAAGCCAAGTGTGAAGATGCTCTGGTTAAGGAATTCTCTCAAGTCGTTCTCTTAATTCATTAGCTCTTTTACATCCAAATAATCCCTACAATCATATTTATTTATTTGTGTATGTTTCCTTTGAAAATATTTTGACCATTTTCCCTTAGTTTCTCTCAGTGGAAGAGTTGCTTTGTTTTATTTAGTCTGTTAATATCATCAAGGTAAATATCCCCAGAAGGGCCTCTAACTACATTTGTAACTCTGAAAACACCATTCATCTCTAAAGATGAAAGAGAAAAGATGACGTTACCAGGGAAGTCATGTTTCTTTTTCATCTGGAACACATAAGTAAACACAAGCTTCCCACAAAAACTGAGGTTACCAAGTTCAATCTTCTCAGAGTGTCTGCTTTGAGAACCCTCCTCCCCCCAGGCATTGTTTTCCCTTGAGGCAGGGCGGAGGGTGGGTTAATGGATTTCTAACATCTCAGAGAATATCTCATTTATAAAGACTAATATTGCCAAGAAGTAGTGCAACAACAAATTGCAAGAAAAAGGAGCTGTGAGTATGCTGAGGCAATAAATCTAAAGAGTCTCTATCACAAGATAATTTTGCAAGATAGGTACATTTGTTTCTAACAAAATAAAATGCTTTCATTAATTATCTCTGGATGGTAGGATTATTATAGTTTAGACTTTCTGCTCTCTGAAATTTCTTACATAGGAACAATTTTATTTTACAATAAAAATTTGGCATCTTATAAATTATCTTATAATTTTAAAAATATTACTTGTCAGAAAAGAGCGAAGATGAAATCCTTTTCTTTTTCTAATGTGCAATACAAAATTCCCCTGCTTGTAAATCACTTTACACTTCTCCAATTTTAATGAAGGAGAAATAATAATTAAACAAGACTTTCTTTAAAATTTGAGATAAAGGTTTTCAGGAAGCCCTTTCAAGTGAATAGCCACCTGGGGATGAACATCGTACACAGCACTGAGCTGGGACTTACATGTTACTTAGCGATTGGGTTGGTAGGCCTTTCCTAAAGATCTACAGCTTATGTTGCTTGTGCCAATGAACTTAGGAGATATTCTCATTTATTATGGCTATCAATTGATCATTTGACACAATTAACTTAATATTGACCTAGCCATCCATTAGCACTCAAGAAACTCTGTTAAGAAATAAATGACAATGTAATGTACAGACCATTCCTTATGGAACTTCACACAAGAAACCTATATAATCTTATTAACAATGATACTGAAATGAATTTAATAAAAATAATTAAAGAAATTAAATGTTTTCAGAATCTTGGGGTTCAAGGTTCATTTGTTTTAAGATTTAATACTTGGTGACAATGTTGAAAGACTGACACAACAGTGTTGTCACAACTTTAGCGTGGTCCTTGTCCCCTTGCTGCATTTTCAGTTAGTCACGTATCTCTTCTGCCAGGAGATTAAATCTGGCCATTTTCTGTGGGCTCTGGGAACTTTGAGCTTATGTAAATATTCTAGGTAACAGAATCTTCCTGAGTTTCTTACCAAGCAACTTGCTGCTTTTCTTTTGATTTCATGCCAATGGAAGTTTGCAGATGCAGGCATTCATTACCAGTTGACATGCAGCACAAGAGATGCTAAGGTTATTTAGGCTGAAATAAAGTGATATCAAACAGTAGCTCAGAAAGGAAGGGAGAACGTGAGAAAGGGTAAATATGTGGCTAAATGAAACATATTAGTCTCCTCTTTAAATTTTAAAAGTCACAAATAATGGAGTTCATTATAAAGGGCCTAACACAAATACAATGTTTTTACCATTTACAGAGAATGGTACATACTAACTCTAAGTAAACTAGAAAGTGGAGAATTATATGGTAATCCCTGACCAGTATAAAGCCATACACACACACACACACACACACACACACTATATATATATAATGTATATATCTAGCTATATATACACACACACACACACACACACACATATACACATATGGGGTGACAGCTATATATAATGTGTACATACACATGCACACACACACACATATAATGGGGTGATAGTTAAAAAGCCAAGAAGTGAACTAAATGGAAATGTAAAGAACCTGGAACTTTAAAGTACATGTTATAAACTGTGGGCAAGACTTTTGTGGAGCAGTTACATTGGGAAAAGTTAAAGACTATGCATATCGAGAGATGTGCAGGTTCTGTGGAACGGCAACTCCCACAGGCTTTGAGACAACGTTAGCTGAATCTGCCCCTGCTGAATACAGAGGGCCTAGGTCCTAGGATTTTACCTGTGGATAGATGTCCTAAAAGATATACTCGTGTGCTTCAAACGTAAGTCCGGAGTACCACGACAGTTAAAAAGTAGGAGACAGGGAAACACAAAAGCCTGCCAGAAGTAGCATGGATAAATACACATATGTTCACATAACTAAAGAATATAGAGAAATGTCCATGAAGAGACCAACTACATCCACAAATATGAACGACTCTTGCAGTCATACCTTTGAGTGGAAAAATGAGGAAGAAAAGAATATACAAATTGTGATGCAAGTTACTGTAGAATGCAAAGACAAAGAAATCACATATTGCTGTTAAGGGAAGTGCACGTCATTAAATTGTTTTTGCAAGAAAACCAAGTTCAGGCAGGTGCTTACCTATGCTGAGGTGGAGGCTGTGATTGGGTGCTAGAGTGGTTTAATGAGTGCTTATTTTATAATTATTCCTAACTTTGTATAAATATGTTTTATTTACTTTTCTGTCTGTGCAGTGTGTTTTACAATAAACCACGTTAGATGACACACTGGTGATTGCAAGTCACCTGGCTCTGGAGGCATCACGTGCCTTTCATTCGGCTTGGGACCATGGCCTAAATGTCATTGCTAGCATGCTCAAGTTCATAGCTCAAATTCTAGGATTCACAGGAATTCCAGGATTTTCTAGATTCACAGGACAGCCGACTTATATTAACACTGAAACCAGGTTATTTCCTCCCCCCGCCCCTGCACAAGACTCCTTCTGCGTGGGCCAATCAAGTCTCAAAATATCATATGGTTTTAGTTAGAGAAATATCACAAAAATAAAGTAGTCATCAATTTACATTTCTTCTCAAAATGTGGTCTTCAATGTTGACATTACTCTTTTCTATTACAAACTAAGGAGCATAAATATTTTTCCCACTGTAATAGTGGAAATGAGAAAGACAGAAGGGAGAAGCCTGTCTATGTCTGTCCTGTAGGGGTCATTCATGGGGTAATAAATATGTAGTAGAAAGTATTTTTCAGATTGCATTGAAAAAATGTAATATTGCCTCATAAATAATAATAATGATAAGCACAAAATATTATGATAATAAGATCTGGCATTTACTAAAATCTTATGACTTACCTCTTGCTGTATCCAAGTTAATGTATTCGCCATGGGCCCACTGTCTTAGATCTGCCATAGGAGAAGGTGGAGAAGACCAGCAGTTTGGTCCCCTGCGTCATACAGTGCATGGGAGTCTGTGCAGTGCAGCACATGAAAGCAGGTGTGGTGCTCGGGTGGGGTGGGGAGCTCAGCACACGCCCAGCAAGCCTCACACCAGGGTTCGCCTGCCTGTTCACAGATGCAGTTGAAGTGTGTGTGTGCATACTGCCAACAAACGTACACACGCGTGATGACTACAGGGCATATTTTATGCACACCATTTAAAAAATGCTAAACCAAAATATTTGCAATTTTGGTAAGGATTAATGTAAAGAATGGTTTCTTTACTTCAATTTTTGTCATGGTCATGCTATGCTTTTGGCATTGATTCATTTTGATTGAGAAACATGTAAGCTTTACATGAATTTAGAAATGACTTTATATCAATATAATGATATTTTTCAGTTATTTATGAAATATCAACTTATCCTTATCATGTTTTAGAAGGGTGTTTCATCTCATGGACACATAACTCAATCTCTGCTCCAGGGATTTCAGAACAGCTGGAAGAAGATGAGCAAGATTCCGTCCTCTTTTCCTCTCCTCATAACCATAGTGATGTGTGCATAAACAAGTAAAGTGTGTGATTAATTCAAGTGCGTTTTACCGGAGCATAAGTTTCTGGCTGATGTGAGGGGTGGTTAAGGAACAGGGCATGACTGACTGTCCCCTCACCAATGTGTGTTAGGTGAGATGGGGACCACATTTGACGGTCGCCGCTTCTTAGAGTGACTTCCTCTCCTATTCTGATTAAATGCTTCTAAATGTGCCAATATTTACAAGAACAAAATAATATATTTTTGTTACTAAAAGTGTATGTTTTTACTGAATTTACCTGGTGACATGTTACCAGTCATTTTCTTGGTAAATAATTTTAATCACTTTTCCTTTATATTGTCTTCTGTACATTATTTCCTGTATATAATGTCTTCTACATCAAATATATAAATATCCAGTTATCTTTTTTCCTAGAGAAATAATGAATATAGCCAATCTAATTGTCACATTTTTTACCACATGTTAATTAAATGCTTAAATTAACATTTTTCTAATAAAATTAGCTTTACTTGGTATTTTGTTTTGACTTCTGATGCTTGCATTTCTTGATGTAAAAAGATGATATTTTAAAAAGTTTACTTAAAAGTTCTTTGTCACACATTGTTTTGGCAATGTCACTCCACCTTATACCTGGGGTGTGAGTCAAGCACTCACTCCTCTGCATACCCCACAGAGCAGACAGACGTGGTGCGTCCATGGGGCCCCGTGAGCTGGGACCGATGGCGACAGGAAGGCATCTGTGCCAAAGACCCGCCCAGGTCAGCACCCACGTCCAGACGTGTGCTATCTTCCAGTCTGCTTCCGCCAGGCCACATCTATTTAGGGCTTTAATTACATTGGCAGACACAATTTAAATAATTTCAGTTTGTACCATATCATTATTTCTCTCTGGACAAGTTTGTTGTTAAAAATAAAGGGCAAGGAGATAATGTCGGCAGTTAAATTAGAATCTTTCTTCCTCTCCTCTCCTCTCCTCTCCTCTCCTCTCCTCTCCTCTCCTCTCCTCTCCTCTCTCTTTCCTTCCCTCCCTCCCTCCCTTCCTTCTTTCCTTGAATTATCTATCTCTTAAAACCCTAGTTTTTTAATAATAGCTCACTATTTTTGTGAACAATGCTTATGTGATGGGAATTTAAAGAAAACAAAATGACTACTTGACAAGTTTATTCGATGCTTATATGTGGTTGTTTCAGTGCAAATATAATTAAAAATATAGACATTTCAAAGCTCTTGTTCTACTGGATTAATGTAGTGAGTACACCAAGCTGTAGACTAGAGGGTGCACTTTGGAATTAAACAACCTTGACTTTCAGTACTGGCTCAATCACTTAGCAGCTGAGTGAAACCACAATGCAACACCGGTACAAATGCTCCAGAATAACTAAAATTGAAAGGAATACACATACTTATGTTGATGAAGAATTCCTATATACCTGTGGTGGAAGTATAAATTATAGTCACTTTGGAAAATAGTAAATCATTACCTATAAACATTAAACATATGTGTACTCTACAGCCCAGATATATATCCAAACAAAATTCATGCATATATTCACCCAGACATGTACAAAATCATCTGTAGCAGCACTGTTTGTGACAGCACAAAGTAAGGAACAACCAAATAAGTATTTGCCAACCAAAGAATGGCGAAACAACTGAGTACTGAAAATGCAGTGGTATTTTAGTCATTAGATTCCACATGTGAGTGAACTCATATGGTATTTGTCTTTCTCTGACTAGCTTATATTACTTAGCATAATACTTTCCAGGCCCATCCATGCTGTCACAAAAGGTAAGATTTCCTTTTTATGGCTGAGTAATATTCCACTCATCTACTGATGTGCTCTTGGGCTTCTTCTAAATTTTGAGTGAAAAAGTTTTAGTGACTAAGCAAAAAAAAAATAAAAAGACCCATAGACACAGACAGCGGTATGGGGTTACCAGAAGGAAGGGGGAGGGGGAAGTAGGAGGTAACAGGGGGACAAATGGTGGTGGAAGGAGACTTGACTTAGGGTGGTGACCACACAACACAACATACAGATCATGTATTATAGAATCGTATGCTTGAAACACATATAACTTTATTATTAAATGGTGTCACCCCAATAAATTCAATAAAATTTTTTTAAAGAGAACATTGGCAGAAATAGCCACATAAAGCAATGGTATTGAATGCATAACAGCCACATGCAACAAAACGTTGAGTGAAAGAAGACAGACACTATAAACTTTCTGATTCTATTTCAATAATTACCAGCTGGAAACAAAACTAGCTTATTGTATCAAAGGTGGGAGGTGGGCTGCTTTCAGGTAAGAAAGGAAGAGTGATTATAAAGGGACACAAGGTGGCTCCTGGAGATATTAAATGTCTTGGTGTGGTTGTAACCTGTAATCATCCACCTGAATAGAACTGTTAAATAAACAGTGTCACCTTGATGACGTTCCTCAACCTTCTGTCTCTTGAGTCCCACTGTCTGAGGCCAGCTGCCACCTTGCATTCCAGAGGCACAGTCCTCCTGGGACCCCTTTGCCCTCTTTCCTGAATTGGATTAACCATTTCCTGGATCTCGTGTTGTCCTGCCCTCAATGTCCTGTCTCATTTTGTCAGCACATATGCCCCTACCTTCTTCAGAAACAGTGCAAGGGAAATAAGCATTTTGTGATTTTAGATATCTGAGGACATTTCACCATCATACTCTTCAATAGTTGGCTAGAGGTGTAGTGCCAGGTCAGATGTTATGCTTCTTTAGAATTTTCAGGGAGGAATTCCATTCTCTTGCGTCCAATGTTGCATTTAGATCTGCCCAATGAGAGGTTACAATCTCTGTGTTTGTGTGTCTGGAGGCCTGTAGAATCTTCTATTGGTTATAATTGCTCTGGAATTTCCTAAGGACGCTCTCTGTGGTGGATCTGTTTCAATGCACAAGTATATAGGGACCTTTTAATTGCTAATAGAAACTCCTTGTATTATTTCATTAATGATATCCTCATCTAGTTCACTTTTGCTGTTGTCGCAGAATTCTTCTTATTCAAAGTTGAACCTCCTGGACACTTACTTTACTATATTTTTTGTCTTTTTTTCCTCACTCTACTTCCTTGGAGACAGAGACGAACTCCTTTATTGAGCTTTTTATTTCTGCTCTTATGTACTTAATTTCCAAGGGCTCTTTTATGCTCTCTGAATGTCTCAGTTTCTGTTCTGCAGGGGCGATGTCACTTGTATTTGTGGAGATGTTAATGATGGAGTTTAAGGGTTTTTCTCTACGCCATGAAACCTCAATTTCATTTTTCTTTGTCTCTTTCTTCCACGTCACCCCTTTTTCTCCAGTGTCCAGAAAACTTTGGCTGAATGTTCGTAATTGAACTTGGAGAATGAAGAATCCTTGTCAACTCAGCTGGTGCATGTTGTTGGGCTTGCTGTACTTGAGCTTCACTGTAGGGTGACAAAGATGGGCTGTTTGTTGGGAAATTCTCATTCCTATGTTTAGTTTTTGCCCTTTGGCTTCTTAGAAAACTGAGAAAAGCAATAATGACAGCAACACTCTGACTCACATGTGAAGACTGACCACCAGCTGGCCAGTAGAGTGGAGAAGGAGATGTATTGGGTCTCTTTTTTGGGGGGGAGAGAATGAAATATTTATTTTACTTGTTTTATATTATTTTTATAATGTTTTTATTCATTGATAATTTTTCAGGTACAGTTGCCTCCATTTTTCTCCCTCCATTTCCCCCCACCCCAACCATCCCCGCCTCTCACCCTCAATCCCACCCCCTTTGGTTTGTCCATGTGTCCTTTATACCTGTTCCTTGACAACCTTTTGCCTATTTCCCCTCGTTATCCTACTACCCCCTCCCCTCTGGTCACTGTCAGTCTGTTCTTTATTTCAATGTCTCTGTTTATATTTTGCTTGATTGTTTGTTTTGTTGATGAGGTTCTGCTTAAAGCATTCACTCCAGGAAAATGTCTATGATCCCTCTATCTTTGTTGTAGTACCGATACTCTCAGCTGAGTCAGCTTTTCTCCAGCCCAGAGACCATGTGTTCTTCTGAGAATAAAATAAATTCGAGTTAGCCAGGGTCATTAGTTACTTAGACAGAAGAAGTTGGAGGAAGACATGGGCATGTAAAAATCTTTGCAAGCCGCCTGACCCACTCCAAATTACTTTCACCTCTCCACCCATCAATTCCAGTGCAAGGGTTACTGTGGTTCCCGGGCCTTGCAGGATGCTGCACTGTGGATCTGTGCTCACAGATTTCCCTTCAGGAAATTTGGAAAACAGCCTGCCTAGGCTAATGTAGCAGGCAGAGACTCTGAAACACGGAACAAAATAGAGCCAGGTATCTCATGGAAACTGGGGAATTTAAAGGGAGTCTAATGAAGAGGCTAACAAGGTATGCAAAATAGAGAAAAAAATAGTGCAATATCCCAAGGCTATCAGGAAGGGGTCCCAGGAAGGTCTACCAGGACCTGTACTGACACAGATGTGTGCAGAGGCTGTCTGACAGTTACCTCGACCTTGACAGAGATGAGTGATATGTGGGGAGAAGACCAGGAGAGTCAATAGCTCAGCCTCTCTCTCCTTCCCTGTCTCCTGCTGGACCTCCTATTGGCTTATCCTAATGAGAAACCAGAACACGAGAGGGTGCCAGTGACAGGATCCTCATGTTAGCTTTCTGGGCAGAGAACAGGGAGAAAGGATGATGTGTGACTTTGTTGGGGGCTATGGAGGATTTCCAGGGAGACCCCCCAGCTCTACTTCCAGCAACCTGAAGTCTTTGCATTGGCTAAATTGTCTTGGGTGTTTGATCACACTCCCCAGTGAAAATCTAAATTCTAGCCACTACCTGGGCACCTTATGTGTGTCTTCAGGGGATAAAATGGAGAAGCAGTTACATGTCAAAAGACTTATTTGCTGAAAAACACTTTAAATTACACATGCCGTACCTCACCACCTCTGCAGACCCTGGCCAGACGGGGTTCTTTATCTGCCTTCCTACTGGCACCTCCTTTGATGCGTACGTGATACAGTTTTCCACTGGTCAGGGCTCTGAGGCACCTCCAGCCATCTCCTGTGCTGCAGGGATGGTTCTTCTCGGAACTGTTCAGCAGCAACCCAGTTTCTGCTGTGCAGCCTAGGTCAGTCCCTCTGGACAGGACAGTGACTCCCTTCCCTGATGGTGCTGTTATTGGTTTCCAGAACCTGATGACCAGGGGACAGACTCAGTGTCCTCTTCACCAAAACCATGACTGCATTTCTGTTTGTAAGTGTCTGTTGTCTGGGCCTCAGTAAGTCCATCCACAAGGTCACAAGGTTACAGGGACAGACTTTACATATATCTAAAAGTGTATCTTTAGTACATTAAATATATATATAGTCATCCATGCAGCAATGTTTCCACAGTTTGGTCAGTTGGCAGGCACACAGGCACACACTGGGACTGCCCAGGAAAACCAGCTTCCATGGTCAGCCGGAGCTGGCTGGAGGAAGAGGCTGAGGGTGTCAGAGACCCCACTCATTGTTGCTAATTTTCCTTTGGCCATGCCCTCTTGTTTTCATGGAGGTAGGTGCAGGGTGCAGTCCTGGGCTTCCGCCCTTAGAAGGGGCACCCTGAGATGCTCCAGGACACCAGCCTTCCAGAACTTCGCCAGCGTGGTGGAGCAGGTTCATTTGCAGCACACACGTGTCATGATCTGTCAGGTTTGGGGTTGGTGTTTTCCACCTTCCATGCGTCCTTTGTCATTGAGAAGTCGGTGGTGTCAGTCACCTCTGATCCTAGGGATGCAGTATTCATTGCTTTTGGTTTGCAAATGTGGCAGGTGGATGGTGCAAAGTGATGGGCAGCTCTCTGGGGAACGTCACTCAACCCTTCCTACTGTGAGCGCCTCTTTTTAGTACCAGCGGGATTTCTTTCTACTCCGTGTCTAGAAATTCAGGCCGGTGCTTCCTGGACCGTGTGACAGGCCTTGGGCCAGGAACCCTTCATCTAGCTTTGCATTCACCTCATACACGTCAGGCCCCAGAGAGCAGAGCTCAGTCAGAGAAGGCACCTACTACCCCTCCCAATGTCTGTGTGTCTCCCGTTTGTGGGCCGCGCCAACTGTGCTTCCTTCTGGAAATGCCTCTTATGGAAAAAGATTCAAAATGGATCCCGAGCCACCGAATCCTAGCCCATTGCGGTCCATTCTTTCCTGCTCATCTGCCCAATGTCATTGTATGTACAACACAGATGACTCCCCTAACAGGTCCCTTTCACTAGCTGTGAACTGGGCAGCCAGCTACTAAGCCTTCACTAGTTTGGTTAACTGTGCTGGAGAAAGGGAATTAAGGCATCGTCTTATTTTAGCCGTGTGGATGAGGAGAACTGGTCTGAAAGTAGCCCAGGAGAGAGAAGAAACTGAAAGTGCAGCTGGGTGTCAGGCAGAGAGGTGACACACCTCTTTACTCATCATCCACCTATCTTCTCTCATCACAGAGCCCTAGCTACACGCTTCACCTGCAACAGAATGTTCTTCCATGAATATATGTATCAAAGAAAGCAAAGAAGCCCATAAATGTCCTGTAGAGGTAAGAATGCATTTCCGTATTTTATTATTGTCCCTTAACTCACCAATAATCCCTTAGAACAAATGTGTCTCACTCATTTTCGTGATCCTGTCATGTTAGACACGGGGGCTTGCAGAGTGCGGTTCAGGACATGCATGTTCAATGAATCCAAATGCTTGACTCACTGTACTTTTAGAGAATGTGTAATCACTCATATGTCACCCCTTCAGATGTCAACAAAGAATCTGTCACGCAGCACTGGGATCAAGGCGAGACTATTTGGAATTGATAACCAACATAAGGAAATACTTATTTATTTATTTATTTTTTAGAGAGACAAGAGGGAGGAAGAAAGAGAAGGAGAGAAATACCAATGTGTGGTTGCCTCTCATGCGCCCGCTACTGGGGACCTGGCCTGCAACCCAGGCTTGTGCCCTGACTGGGAATTGAACAGGTAACCCTTTGGTTTGCAGGTTGCCACTCCTTCCACTGAGCCACACCAGCCAGGGTAGAAAATACATTTTAAAACTAAGTAGTTACCTAAATTACATAAAATGTATAACTAAATTTGGTCACTTTTTGGACAGATTTCAACAAGCCTGTTTAGTCTTTAGTAACACACACTGACTGACATAGTTGGGCAACACCTACAAATACATAAATGTAGAATTCACCGTCCAGACTTTGAAGTGGGCAGATAGCATGCCTGGCTCGTGGTTCTGTGGGAGCTGCCCAATCAGGAATTTGTAAGTATCAAGAGATAAGCATGTGCTGAAAAATACCACTTACACGTGCTGACATGCAGAGGGCATGCTTGTTTCAGGAACAATTTTATCTTTAGCAATTATGTAAATATTCAGTTGCATTTTTCTTAATTATTGTATTCTTCATAAAACAAAGTAAGTTGAAACAGAAAAAAATTAAAGCACTGATGTTGGGGTAAAAAGTGCAGTTTCATCCAATTGGCGTGCATTTTCAAAGATGTAAAACATTTCACAAGGTAAATGCAGAAAGCATGTAGAATGAAGTATTCAAGCTTCTATAAATCATGAAGTGTAAGATTAAAAATCTAAAAAGATGGTTGTAATTTTAGAAATGCAGCATGAAAATTATGACTAAAAGGCATGTAATATTAGGAATTTATAGTATAATTTACATCTTTGGACATGTGGAATACATTAATAGTATAGATGTCTATTAGTTAATTTTGTACATTTAATTAAGTTTTCACATTGACGCCCTGTCTGTATATCTATGTGTGAGTTATAGACAGATAAATAATATGTAAGTAGATGATAGAAGCTGATATTGGTATAAAGTCTTTACAAAAACTAGAGCAATCCCTGCCAGAAATCTCAGCCTAAGAACACTGTTCCCAAATACTATGAAGAAAATGTTGAATATCACAATTACTATGCAAAATTCTTAAAAAGCAGTTCTCTCCAAGAGAAAACAGAGACTGTGAATGTGTGCCCAGCAGACATGACAGCCTGCAGGCGGTGAGCCACAGTAGCCTGGGGAGAAGGCTTGTTCCTGGGTAGAGGCATGCACCATGCTTTCATGGTCTATGGTGCAGGCCCCAGCGCCCCAGGACTTCTGAGGGGTGGGTGTGGCTCCCGGGCTGCCCATGTGCATGCTCTTGGATGAAGGCAACCAAAGAAACCAAGCAGGGGGTGGTGGACAAGTATGCATGTTTGTCCACGACGCACGCCAAGTTTCTTACCCACTCAGTCCTGTGCTGGCCACACATCCATCTGTAAGAGGCGGTGCTACTGATCCCTCTTCCCCCTTGTCATGGAAGGGAGCCTTCCCCCTTGTCAACAACTGTCGTGCAGTCACCCAAGTGGTTTGTTTGTGCAACGGCAGGTGTCCTACAGTGTCCCCGACACCAAAACCTCCTGCACAGATAGGACAATAACTCCCTTTGTGTTCATCTTCAGCTTTTGAAATCTTTGCTTTTAAGAACTCTTCTGCACAAAAACACCCACCTTGCAATTCTGGGAGACTGAAAAAAAATCACATGAGTTGGAAAGTTGGGTCCAAATCAGGAAAGTACTCCTGAGAGCTGGTGAATATTTTTATGGCTTCTAAAGACTCTGAGCATGTTGACTTTGAGAGAATAGAGTCTTAAGAGCCCTTGAGTAGGCTGACAGAGCTGATTAAAAATCATGCCTTTAAACATCGGTGTAATGTAGTCCCAACTAAATGGAAACATCAGCTTTGGCAAGGGCTGGAGCTTCTAAATCTGCTAAGATGGATGGGAGTGAATTACCACTGTGTTCCAATGGCATATGTTTGGGCACCTGTGAGCAATGAGGCTCACTCCCGACTAGAGCCTCGCACATCACTTTTAACAACATGTGAAGGTTTAAAGTGTGCAAATTTGTGCCAGATCTCAGAATGCCTGTGTGCCTGTGACGACTAGTGAGAGGCCCGTATCTATAGGTAGATAAGAATATCAAAAGCAGGCCTTTTTATTAAGGACAAGAATCATGCAGAGCATCTTTAAGTCCCCAGAAATCCTTTGACAGTTATTGACAAGTGTTATGGACGAGGCAGGAACCACGAGGGAGGGAGCTGGGAACACCGTAGCCATCGTTCCGGCACCACTCATGCCAGGCGCTGTGTCGGCTCGTTTCTATTCCATTTTACTTTCACACTAATTAATTCACTTGTTTATTGTTATTCCAAAGGAAGCAAAACAGGAAGTAAGAATCATTAACTTTGATTTTCAGTAAAGGGACAGATATTCAAAGGGTGAAGTCACACTGTTCCTAATGATGCAGTGGCTTTTGATAAAACAAGGTCTGTGTCACGTGAGGGGAAGTTGCTGTGATTGTGAAGTCTTCTTAGTGAATCGCCTACTGAATACCTTGGATCCAGGTGAAAATAAACAAAATTGCTCACTTCTCTGCTTAGCCAGGTTCTGTGTTTTAGAGCATAATATAAACTAACAAAAAATAACAATAATAAAAGCATTTTTTTAAAATGTCAAAAAAACCAAAGGATAACCTTTTAATTACACATAAAATTAGTATCTGATACATTCAATGTATATATGTGTATATATGTACAAATAAATTACACATATGTGTGTGGAAGGTAGGCTTATTAATTGGGGTCAATGTTGTGTTAGTGGGACAGGAGCACACGTCACGTGGTACAGATAAAGACAAGAGGAAGCTGACACGAAGAGAAGTCACCGACTGTCCTCAGTCCTGTGACCTCTCCACACGCCGTGTTTTAGGTCGGGTGGATGGTCGGCATGCACACTGACCAGCATCCCCCTGAGAGGACCCCACACTCTCTGAGCTCTTCATCATTATAGGGTGCTGTGACTACACAATCAGAAGAGCATCCTGCCCAGGAAGGGCCTTGTTGGAAGGAGGCCTCTCAAACCCGGTGGCTGGATCTGCATGTCCTTCTGAGTTACCTGGCATCTGCAGGGCCAGCTTTCTGCTCAACTACCACAGCCTGGGATCCCCGAGTCTCCAGGATCTTCCGAATTTATCTTCCAGCTCACAGAAGGACCACTGGCAGGGCATTCAATCTAACAGAGAGACCCTCTCCCTGGCCTCAACCCCAGGCGGCCAGGCAGGGATGGGACATAACGTTTCCTCAGGGAGCTGAGGACCCTAATGTGGAAGCCTGTTCTCCTAGAAATGGCTGGAAAGGGTGTGTTTTAGAGCATGAATTAGCACCCTGGGGGCCCTCGCTGTCCTGCCACGGCTCACTTACTGTGGTTTCTCATCAGCTGTGGTGCCGAAGCACAATTTGTCACACTCACTATGATCACCAAAGTGCTTCACAAACACCAAATTGGGATTTCGGTCCTTTTGATGGTTTGCTGGAGGGAAAAGCAATGTTCTTGCTTTCATTTTACGAAATGTTTAAAAATATTGGAGATGACTATTTGGAAGGAAGATTGTTACCTGATGTTCTAAAAACACTATACATATTCGAAATCGAAAATAATTCCAAGCGGTAAAATTGTCTTTTCCCAGATGTGAAAGAGATAGTCTGCTATTATATACATAGATATGATTCAAAATTAAATTTTGTTTGGCCACCTTAACTATGCTGATCCCGAGACATAAATGCCCAGATCTGTGGCTATTTACATGTTTATGTGCAATGACCAACCTGTGTGTGAATGTGTAACACTCGGAATCTGTTCACTGTGACCTTGAAGATAGGCTTTATTTTTAATTTGTTCTTTATTTTCTAATAACTGAATACGTATTTGTGTTCTAGGAAAACACCGCCATGATTCAGATTCTTTTTTCCCCTTCATTCTATTTTTTCTCGTAGCACGAAATACAATTAATTCATGAATAGTAATTGCGGCTGGGTTCCAACATAAAGAACTAATGTGTGCTGGGATTAAAGTTTATACGTTTTAATCAAGGCTAAAAGTTATTATCATGATGCTTCTAAAATGTGCTCTGAGCATCTGAGCAAATAACTAAGAGAGGATGTACAGGGAGGCAAGGCTACGCCTCCGTAAACGTGAATGTGTAACAGCTATTATGAGCATTCTTTGTGACGCTGACAATCCGATAGCCAGGACAGCTGGCCGGTGTCAGTTTGCTTGGCCATCCACTCAGTACACATGTTTGCAAAGGCAGATGTAGGACTGACAAACAGATCTACCAGTGTTGGTCTCTCACAAATTAGATTAGTAAACAGTGGGAAAATTTACAATTTTAAGTGATTTTGTATAACAAATCAATTCCTAAAAGAGCATTTATTAACTCACATTAGTATTTTTGTTATTGCCTTTAAAATAATTTGAATTTTGCATGAGGATTTGCATGAGATTTTGTATATTTCACCTTTCTTTGCAAATACTATCATTACATTGACTAGTCATCAAAATGATCAGAGTCTGGTTATCTGTGCCTCTTCAACCCACTTTACTTTCAACTGTAGAAAGCGTACCAAAAATTTAGTTCAAGAGTAATTTTGCTCTTGGAATGACACAGTCAAATTCAGTATTTCACTCAAAGAATATGCTCATATTATTTGTCTGTAGTAGTTATACATTGATTTTAAGAAATTTTAATACAGCCCTGGCTGGCATAGCTCAGTGGATTGAGTGTGGGCTGTGAACCAAAGCATCGCAGGTTCGATTCCCAGTCAGGGCACATGCCTGGGTTGCAGGCCAGAGCCCCCAGCAACCGCACACTGATTGTGTGTGTCTCTCTCTCTCTTTCTCCCTCCCTTCCCTCTCTAAAAATAAATAAATAAATAAATAAAATCTTAAAAAAAAAAGTTTTAATACAGTCTTTATAATTATGTCTCCTTATCCTAACTTGCTTCATTTATTGTTATCCTAATTTTCCTTATCCTAATGTTTCGTGTTATTGAATTTAAGGAGAAGTAAGATTTTTGGTTATGACAATTCTTTAGGTTATCCTAAGTTTTGTTATTATACAAGCTATTACTTTGACATCACACCCAGATTCCTGCAGCACACAGTACGCAGAAATGACTTGCAATTCTGCATTCAATATGCCATCACGTATTTTCAGTTATAGGTGTATATTTTTATCAGGAAAATAGGCATGCAGTCAAGAAACCTTTTATTTCATCTTGTCCTCCTTTGAATTCTGTAACAGAAGCAAGCCATTCTAAATCTCGCTCCCAGGCTGCTGCTGCTTTTATTAACTTTATACTTCCAACGTGAGTCATCACGCCGGTAATGGAAGCATGTCAGTTGACTTCCCAGGAAGCGTTTTGCTTTACATTTGCAAGTCACCGAATGCGGCATTTCTACTTCATCAGGCGCTGCCCTTTTGAGAACCACTCAAACGTGAGAAACGCAAGTCAAAGACTCGGGGTCTCGGTAAATATGCAGAGACACAGAATGGCTGCACTGGATTGGAAAGCTGAACTTGACAGATCTTGGCAATAAAATAAAAGTCACTTCCTTTTATGTCCAAGAAGCACAAAGCTTCACTTTTTTTGTATTAGTTAGGAAAGGAAGAGACAGTGCATAAGCAGAAGGGTGGCTTCTAGTTCCACGATGGGAAATTATGGGGAGACTGACAGTGCGGACTGGAGGTCAGAGCCTCAGGCTCATTTGCATTTGCTCAGTGTGGGTTGGGTCTGTTAGACACTCTGGGAAATCACACCTCTTAGGTCTCAAGGCAGTACTGCTGACACATTCAATTTATCAGAAGTCCTCTGCTGAGGTCATCGAGTGGATAGATGGGGAATGATACTTGTGCTGGAATAGAGGAGGCACTCACACACAAGGAAAACCGTACATTTAGGCACACCTAAACCCATGTCCTAACATGCACGTTCAGTTTGAGCTCAGAGACAGAGAAAGCTGGAATGAGTGTTGTTCTCGTCAAAGACAAACAAAGCCAGACGTTAATTAAAGTGTTAAGACATATTTTAGTCAGTAGTAACTATCATGACACAGAAGAGAGTCCAGCATGGATTTGATTTTGACCTGTAGGGAGGTGACCGGGATTTTTAAAGGGGGTGGCGGTGGGAGAATAGGGAGTGAGGCGAGCGGGGACCGAGGAGAATTGGGGAGGTGAAAGATTATACAAGGAGGCGAGGAGGGGTGGTCTGTGTGACACCCACCGGGGTTTCCGGACTGGTGCTCACTGACTGAGGTGCCTACCCTCCCGCCGAGACTGGGCCATGGTGGCCCCATCTTCTAGTCTTGGCTGGGACAAAGAGCAGATTCCTCCGGCAGCCTTGAGTTTTGTCAGGCAGGCACTTTCTGGAGGAACTAGGTCACCCTGGAGACGCAGCCTTGAGCTGTTAGCGATGATGTTAGTGTATGTTTGAGTCTGTACCGGCCAAGGTCAGCCTAACTAAAGGGGAAGCAGGGGAGCCTGGCTTGGGTTTGGTGAAGAACGGAATTCTCACCACCTTCCTTCTTACAATAAGTGAAACATTGAACAACTGGAGACTATCCATTTTCCTTGGATTTTTCAGAAAACTGATGTCAGAGAACAGACAACTAGCCTGAAATTTAGAGAGACAGCATCCTGGAGAGAAAACCAGGCCAAGGGCAATTGCTCATTTGGACACAGGTCATCAAATGCCATGTAAGCTGATAGGAGGATTCGGCGGACGGTTTTCACCAGTTGCTGACAGTGGGGCGTGGAGCAGCATGAGTGAGAGTATGCGGCTCCTGATGGTCTCAGATGTTGGGGGACGGAGGGTTGCACCCTTCTGGGGGCAACATCACATCCAGAACAGAGTCGACACACTCGTGAAACCCAGACCTGGAGACCAGGCTGATAGTGCCTGCTTACTACTGAGGCTTATTCGGAACACCAGAGAACGTTCCCTTTCCCACCCCCACAGCCACACACACAAGCATTCGCGTGTGGGAGAGCAGCAAGAGACCGATTCTGTCTACAGAGGACCTGCATCCCAGCCTGGAGGTCTGCTTCCAATGGAAAGAGAGCTCAGGGGGAACCCCTCCGGCAAGTGTGCTCAGACCAGGATGCCATCTCAACGGGAATCGGGAGTCTGCAGTGCCTGAGAGACCGCAGCAACAGTAGGCTTACCACACAGCCCTACTCTGAAGCAGATCAATACAAACACCCAGAAAGCAAAGCCCCAACAGGAGGGAATGCCTGGTCACCTTGAAGCACAGCAAAGGTCAACCTGAGTACCAAGCAATGTGTCTTTCAACCAAAACTCACCAAGCATATGAGGAGGCTGCAAACATCAGTCAGAAGAGAAAAACAGGTATCAGGACCAGACTGAGAGGGGAAACACTGAAACTATCAAATGAAGGTCCTTATGGGAAATATTGACAACACATAAGATTGAACCGCTTGTTTCAGCAGAAAAATGGAAACCTCAAGAAAAAAATGAGATGGAGATTCTGGAAACAGACCCATGGTACTATTCCAATTGTCTCAGCTGTAGGGACACCACAGCCATGTGGAAAAAACATACAACTACCTCGATTCCTAGAGGATGTGACTATCTGTTGTATAAAACTCCGAAGCACCTACAGAAAATGTCTAAGGATGAACATGAGCTCAGTAAGGCCACAGGTGAGAAGACAGATGTACAAAGAGCTGTCATATTGCAATCTCTCAGCACTGACAAGTGGAACTACATTATTTCCAGGAGCACCAACAAATATAAAGTATGAGAAGAAATTACCTCCTTATATCCTCAGCGTGGGGAAGGAGGGTTCTCTCAGGTTTTCCTGATCGCCTTCTGATTCAGGTGTGCCTAAATGGAAGAGGTGTTTCATTTGTTTGTTTGTTTGTCTCTGTTTTTATTCCATTCTGCACTATGTCTTTCTCATACGCAATCGAGAGGGCGGTAGAAAGAGTGTTGGATGCACGCAGACTCCCTTTATCTCTAAGGCAGCTGGAGTTTGAACCCTCACACCAGCAAACAGACAGACTTTCAGCAAGTGTCAGAATTATAACTGGATGCTTCTTTATTTTTATGAGATATAGTTGACATTGTGTAAGTAGAAAGTGTGCTAGATGCTGATCTTATATACTTGCATATTGCAATATGATTGCTACTGTTAGCTAACATGCCGTAGCATTACATAATTATAATTTCTTTCTGAATGAGGACATTTAAGATCTACTCTCCTAGCAACTTTTAAGTATATAATATACTATCATTAACCACAGCCACGATGCTGTGCATTTGCTCTCCAGAACTCACTCATTTTACAGCTGGAAGCTGGCACCCTTTGACCAACATCTCCCCAAGGCTCCCCCTTTTCCAGTCCCTGGTGCCCACTGTTCTCTCTGTTTCTACACACTGGCTGTTTTTAGATCCTACCTGTGAGTGAGATCACACAGTATTTGTCTTCTTTGTCTGACTTATCGGGTTCAGAATAATGCCCCCAAGGTCCACCCACATTGTCACCAAGTCCAGGCCCTCCTTCCATCACGGCTGAGTGATAGGCCTCTGTCTACAGATGCATCATATTTACTTATACCTTCGTCTGTTGACAGACTCTTGGGTTGTATCTTGTGTGCTGTGACTAAGGCTGCAATGAGGCAATGAACACGGGGTCACAGATATCTTTTCAATATCCCATTTTAATGGTTTTGTGTAGATACCCAGAAGTGGGGTTTCTGGATCATTGGGTAGTTCTATTTTTTCTTCTCATTTTTTTGAGGAAACTTCATACCATTTTCTATAGTGGCTGAACCAATTTATATTGCCATCAACAGTGCATGGGACTTCCCTCCTATCCACACTGTCACCAGCACTTACCTCTGTCTTCTTGATGGCAACCAGCCTTAGGTGGGTGAGGTGCAAACGCACTGTGGTTTTCATGCAGAGCCCTGGTGGTTCATGGTGTTGAAGATCTTCCCATTTCCCTGCTGGTCATTTGTATGTCTCTTTGGAAAAAATGTCTATTCAGACCCTCTGTCAAATTTGAAATTGGATGTTTTTTAGTTGTATGAAGTGTTTACATGTGTTTAGATATTAACCCCTTATCAGATATGTTATTTGCAAACATTTTTTTTCCATTCAGTAGGTTGCTTTTGAGTTTTGTTGATGGTTCCCTTTGCTTTACAAAGCTTTCAGTTCAATAAAGTTTCCAGTTCTTCACTGTTTGCTGCATTCCGGGCTTGCTTTGCCGACCATTCTGCTCTGCATGGAGAATTCCCCTTCACATTTTTTTTGGTATGGGATGAACAGTCCTGGACTTCAACTTGTGATGAGATCACTCAATGTCCCTGAAGTTTCATTTCTGTTAATTAAAGGTATCAATGTTAAATTAAAGTGTGATATAAGGAATTAATATGAAATCGTATCCATGGAAAGAACCCAATAAATGTTAGCACTCTTCTGCACCTTCAGGCAAAAGTCTCTAAGGACCCCTAAACTGTAATATTTGCCAAGCCTCAGAAATGTTTCCCATGTTGTGAATTTAAATTTTTCTTCTACCACATTTTACATGATCCTGTTTTAATTCTTATGTGTATATGCCACATAATTTATACATTTAAATTTGTATTTTATATTTATAAATTTTTATTGTAGCACATTTTTACGCAGGTATTTTGTTTTTTCATGTATATTTGCCCCTTAACTTCAGTGGAATTCACACTCTTATCTCTTATTACACAGGTTTGGTTACTCATTATTAGATAATATTAAAACAATATCATTAAATATTAATATTTAATATCATCTTATTAAAATACGCTGGAGAAATTGATGCTGATAAACTTGGATATGTGTGTGTACTTGGAAGAGAATTTTGGTTGTGGAAGAAGATGAACGTGATTGAAACCATGAACTGAAACCCAACCACACCCACATAAAAGCCGTCACGGACATTTACTAGGTGCTTGAGAGTCTACATGCCAGTGGGTGCGAACTTCAGCTCCTCAAGTTCGTGAAGACAACTAGTCTCCCTTTAGCTCTCTCCCTTCTCTCTCTCTCTCACACACACACGCGTGCACACACACACACGCACACATGTACTCAGAGGAAATTTTGTCAGATTACCTGGAAGGCGTGGGAGGGGTGGCACACTGACATAACCACCAGGTGAGGGCTGGTGACATGGAAGCTCAGGTAGTGTGAACTGGAAGGGCAGGAGCTCTGTCACCCTTCACAGCCTGAACTGGAGCCCTGTGGCCGCCATCGGAGAACGGGGCACTGAAAACCGGAACATTGAATGTTTCGATTGCCGTCGATCTTTGTTAACCTCTCTCTCCAGCCTTCTCATGGAATTGCTTCTCGTTGTTTTTTTGTTAACCTTGATACTGTTCTCAGGGACAGCCTGTTATCCCTGCGTTCATGCCTCTCATCCTCTGCACTCCCTATTCCTGGCCTCTGCCCGCTCCCACCTTGGCCCACTGGCCTCCCTCTGCCCCAGAGACACAGATCCCATGATGCTCTGGGGATGTGCCAAGGTGACTGCGCTACAGTCCCCACTAATTCAGTGACTCACTAACCGAGGTGTTGCTGGGAAGGTATTCTGTAGATGCGACTGAAGATTACAGTCCATCATCAACTGACTGTCAGTAAAGGAGATTGTTCCTCACCTCCTGAGTGAGCCTGACTCAGTCCGCTGTGGGGCCTGAAAGGTACACTTGTGCTCTCTGTCACAGAGGAAATCTGGCCTGTGATGGGGCTGCAGCCTGTGCCTTCCAACCCCTTCCTCCTGGCAGCCTGTCCCGCAGGTGTTGTCCACAGTTCACCAGTTCTTCAAGGTAAATCCCTTGAGAGATATTCCCTCTGTTTCTGCTTTTCCAATTGAACTTGACACAGGTCTCATGGCTGCTATGCCGAGAGAAACAGCACTCTTTAGGTCTGACACTGAATAGATTTCCAAATCTGT
Organism: Tonatia bakeri; assembly: GCA_004024845.1. Lineage (NCBI taxonomy): Eukaryota > Metazoa > Chordata > Mammalia > Chiroptera > Phyllostomidae > Tonatia > Tonatia bakeri. Next base: position 155,205 of record PVIA01000782.1, read on the forward strand.
GACAAGACAATGAACTCAAAAGTGTTCTTTTAAGACACAGAAACACCTGACACGTGGGCCACAATAATTGTAACAACTGAGCCTGGAGAATATGCAGAAGATAACTAAGAAAGTGCTTCTTAAAGTTAAGATAGCTAAGCTCATTCAGAGTCTTCTGAAAAAATCAGCTCCTGATTTAGTAGCTCTGAACTGTGTCCTCAGAGTCTGCATTTCTTACTCACGCGCCTGCAATGGGGGAAGGGGCTGCTGGTCTGTAAACCACACTTTAAGCGGCAAGGACTTAAGGCAAATCATGGGAGCAAATTGAGTGTCCTGAACCGCCTGCTTTGGGCTCGAGTCTTTGAACACAGCACTTTGTTAGTCAGGCTAGGGACAGATCAAAGCAGAGGGGTTTTGCCAGACTCACATCCCAGTGCCTGGAAGAGATTTGCATCCATGCCCTGCTCTGTCTTAGAGCTCTATAAGGACAATCAGGGTTGGCAAAGAGGAGACGGAGAGCTGAGCTATGTGCTGGGACCTTGGATTGAAAAGGTCTTTCATTTCTCTCCAGGAGATCCAGCGGTCTTGGGCTGCCCTCCGAGGGTCTGTCTGAAATCCCACAGAGGTACCTCAGGCACAGATGGACCAAGTGACATCTGGGTGCAGAAACCAGATGTTTTGGAACTGGGGTGGATTACAGGAAAACCAGGCCCCGGGATGAGTAACAACACACCGCCTTGAACAGAGAGACAAACTGGTATCTTGGTGGTCACCTGGTAGGGGTGATGTTTAGACTACACACCAGAGAGGACTATGGACACTGTAGAGCACTTGGAAGTGCAGATCCAAGTCCTTTCTTTGAGCTCACACTCGGTCATGGAGCTCACCCTTCTGGCGAGGAGCTGGGAGAGGGAAGGAAACCTGCATCTGCAACTATTTCCAAAGGAACTGAAGGCCTTCGTTGTCACCCACAGTGTGCCATTGCTTTATGAGGTAGATTTAGAGGGTTCAGGTGGTCATTCTTGATGTTTTGGCTCAAGGGCATTATAGGTTGAAAGTTCTTTATCCCTTGGCTTGTGACAAATCAACATTTATTACTTTGTTCCTCAGAGAAAAACAAATGGTAAAAAGTGAAATTTTGAATTCCAGCCCAGGAATAATAGCAGACACTGAATGAACAACATTACTTGACACATATCTGTAGGTTGAAAGTTGATTCAAACCAGAGTTCTGCTCTTGGCAACAGAAAATGGATTGTTTGTACCGTTACTTCTGCAGAAAACAAGCAGCAAAGATGGATAAAATGATTTCCAAGAAAACACGTGTTTGGAGTTCCTACGACAGTAAAGAATTAAAGGCTCAGAATCTGAAAGGGATGGAAAGATGAAGTTGAGCCCAGCATTTGGGATCTGTTTGTTTTCTCTTTGAAGAAAACTGCCTACACTTGGTGAGTTTTAGGAAATTCACGTAACAGAGAACACAAAAACTGAAGTTCAAATACTGTCATAGAATAGTCTCTGTGGCAGGTACCCATGCTTCTGTTTTAAGTAGAAAGGTGAAGGGGAAGCAGACAGATCTTTATGGAGACTAAATGCCAGCCTCAAATTCTCTCGATCTATGATTTATTTAAGACAGTTGTGTTTGTTAATGTAGCTGCCTTAGTCTATTTAATACCTTCCTCCCAATTTTTAAAAGAAAAGGAATATAATGAAGGTTTCAAAGAAAATAAAATTGTGGGTTTATAATTCATTAGTAGTTGCATTAAATATTGATGGACTAAAATATCTAATGAAAAGATAGGTTGTTTTTACTGGATCAAATACAAATGTTTGTACTTTGTGTTGTCAATACATCTTAAATATAAGGAAACAAAGGTTAAAATTAAAAAGGCAAGCAAATGAAAACATGCAAACCCTAAATTAGATAAAATTGTAGAGCCACACCCATGCACAAAGTAGACTTTAAAGGGGGTAGCATTTCTAGATTTAAATAGGGGTCTTCTAAAATGATAACAGGGTCAATATAACCAAAATGCATTATAATTCTAAATCTTCAGGTACTTAATAGTATAGGCTTAAATTAAATAAAGCAAAAATTAACAAAATAAAAGGAAAATATATATTCATAATCATGGTGGGAGCCTATCAGTAACTGATAGAATAACCTGACAAATCAGTCAAACTTAATACAAAAATTTGAACAAAAAAGATAATTGACTTAGATGATCTACAAAGAACACTTGAAATGTCAGAATCCAGTTTTTAAGTGCACCTGGAATGGTGACTGAGATTGGTCATTTAAGGGCTGGGCCTTCCAACAGGTAAAAGAATTAATTTCATAACGTCCCTTTGAGAAACCAAATTGAATATGTGTATCAAGAGTTTTAAAATATTCTTATCCTTTTGTTTAGAAAGGTTTTTTTTTTCTGAGAAAATGAAAGGTATATAACAATGTTAATAAGGACTTTTTAAAAAATAACATTTTTTAATACTGAATGTTCCAAATGAGGGGAAAATCACATTTAGATATATTCACACAATTATTATTATGCAATTATTGAAATAGTGTACTTAAATAAATTTAATTATACTGGGTTATATTCAAAATTAAATCTTAAATAAAACAGACAAAAAAGTATGGAATATAAAATTACAATGATATAGAGTACTTAAATGCTATTTATTATCTCCTTTGCAGTGACTCTCATATACTGGCTAGTCAATCCTGTGAATGCATTCCCAGAAAAGAGGAATTTCTCTCTCAATTTTCACTGAACATTTTCCGTCCCGTTCTTTCTCTCGTACTAGAATTATTCATGAGGACGAGGTCCTCAGTGTTGACATGTCGAGAGGTGTGTGGCCAAAGTTAGACAAACATCCTAGAGGTCCCTCAAATCTACCGCGTCTACTCACACTCTAGAAGTGGGAATGCCATCTATTTGCTTTTTGACGATTAAAAAATGACAAGACACTCTGTTCCATACTTTGAACGTGTGCACAGAATATCACGGCTGCCACTGGGCAGCCAGATTTTCCCTGCACCAACTCAACAGTGCCTACAGGGAAAGGCTCATTCTGAATGCACAGCGTTTGGGGAGCTCTTGAGCTCTTTGCTCTTTAAAAATGTTACGCATTTGCCCGTGTTTCTGGGAGCAGGTCGAGTCGCTGGATTTTTCTATCCATTCCTTCCTTTTATGTCCCCACGTTGCCCAGGGTCATGTATTAACTCTGAAAGGAGAGAGGACTGTAACTTCAAAGCCTAGGCAACTCTCCACCAGGGCGCTGCCTGCGGTGCGCTCTGCCACCTGAAGTGTCGGAGTCTGCCTGGGTTCTCGGGTATCAGCTCTGCGATGAGGACTCACTCCAATCAAAGAGATGGGTCATCAAAAAACGCCATTCTCTAGCTTTCTATGAAGCCTACAGGGCAAGAGTTACAGGTCCCGACACCGGAAAACGCAAACTTGTCATGTAATAAATGCACCCAGATGCACACAAACCATGCAGTGAATGCAACTAATGAACAAAAAGCTCTTAAAACAGAAGTTCTCTGGTGTTTCTCAGTTTATTATTTCCACGTGCAGTCTTCACCTTTCTTGGTAGAAGCAAGACAGACAAGTGTCTCCCAAGAACGTTTCTCTTCCTGCATTCTTATGTACAGTCCGTTAGTGGTGATCTGTAATTGTCCCTTAAATTAACATGCCCACCAGTCTAGGCAGGAGAAATCGGAGCAGAGTGCAGGGTAGGGCACGTGGGTGAAGGAGGTTCCGAAATTAAATGTGCGAGCCCTTCCTGGTTATCATGTAATAATCATTAATTAATGGCTAAAATATGTTCTTAAAGCAGAGTAGAATTAAATTATAACTATGAGCCACAAGTTAGATTATAAATAGGAGCCAGTTACCACAGACCTCCACACTGCTCCCTATATTATTTGGGTCCCTGTAAGAAATTCAAAACCGAATGTTCAATTCATGATGGGTCCCCAACTAGCTTTGCCATCCCTGTTGTGTTGGTGGAGGTTATGGCTTCTGTTGAGTTGCTTGGGAACACACCATCGCAGCTTCACTGGTGAGGTCATGATGCCCATCTGTTGGCACTGGAAAATGATATTTTCATTCTTCAGAAATTCTGCAACCAAACACAGGGAATACTTTCTTTTAGAAATTAAAATATTAATTCGTTTACTATGCCACCTTTAAAAGATTTGTGATTTTGAAACTTGCCCAAGAAAATTGAAGAGAAATGGAGGATCAAAAAGTAGAAAACATTTGCCATGTGTAAGTTGTACACACACACACACAATGTTTAATATATCTTGGTGAGATACTGTTGCTATATCCATGTAAATTAACCTCTCTAAGTAATATAGCAACTCAATATGATGTAGTATGAAATAAAGTGGAACTAGATGATAAAAGACAGTTACTAATAAATAAAAAAGCAATGCCGTGGAATTTCTGGTCACATCTTCACACGCCTCTCTCTACTCTCACCCCAAAACATACTGACACTGGCAAGGTCTAGTTTCAGTATCTCAGGGCTGTCGCTTTCCTCCCTGTCGCTGGGTCACCCCAGCTTTGATCACCTCCTCACTGTTGGTGCACTCCAAACCCATTTCTGTAGTCCAGGTGATTTCCTGAACTCGGGCCACAGAGCAAGATACCCCGACAACCCTCCCCCTTCCCACGAATTCCCTCTCTCCCCGTGGTTGCTGCTCAGGTGAGAGCGCTGTGATGCACACACCTGCCTTCCCTGGAAAGCAGGTTCTTTCCTCGGTGGCACGCCCACTTCCTTGTTGTCAGATGTTTACAACCTTCAAATTATCGTGGACCTCTACGTGTTTTAGCCCATGTGGGTTGTACCTTTCCAGAATTACCAGATTAGAAATCAGTACTGAGATGGTTTCAAGAGCCTTATGCCTTCACAAATAACATTAATAACCATTTCACGTTAACATAAATGACATTGCCATGAAAACATAACTGTAGTCTCCAAAGCTGAGAAATTAATGACACAAGAGTGATATCGATAAATATTTCTGTGAGTCTCCTTACGTGCCCGGCTCCTATTCAGTCGGCTGGAGTCTCACAGCGCTTGTGAACCCCATCTGCTGGTCTAACATGCAGGTGGGGCTCTGGATGTCCTCACTGAATTCTCAGGAGAGAACAGCAGTGAAAGGCAAGTTGTATCTCAGTGTGATTGTGAAACAGATTTAATGTTGGGAGCGGCTTGAGAAAATCCAGGGGCTTGCAGGGACTCCATTATTTCCCAGGTGGAATGAATCCAAAGCTCCAACTTCCTGGGCTACCTGGGGATCTCTGCCTTCGCCCCATGCTAGGTCGAGCAGGACAAAGTCCCCTGTCCCCTTCGTGATGAAAACCTACCCTTAGGAAAGTCATGGGAGCCCCAGGTAAGGTCTTGCATGGCACCTGTATGGAATTTTTAGGAGGAAAAACAGAGAACCACAGATAAAACCCACTGAGGACCATCCTACATTCTCGGCCTGTCCATGTGCAGTTCTCTCTGTCGCCCCACTGTCCTCGCTCTGCCTGTCATGTTCCCTGGATCCTGTCTTTCTTCCTCTTTAGTTTCATTGGTGACTTCACAGCACTATTTAGTTCTCTTGTGCATTGGCCCGCTTGTTTTAAGGAAAGAAAAAGGTTGTTATTATGGGATAGTAGTAGGCCTTTGATGGTTTCGCTGCGGGCAATTAAACAATTATGGTTTAACTCTATTCAGGGATTTTTGTACATAGTGATATCTGCTCTGAAGTAATCCTCCAATGGTTGGTTGTGTGGCTAAGCAGACATATTGAAAATTAAGAGTGCAAACTGAACCTATTCTTTGTGAATTAAATGTCTGCTGACTTTGCTGTTGCTAGACATTGGGGTCACCCAGGTGACATACTTGGGGTCCCTTGGTATTTGTCACCCAGTTTTTTGTGGTAAATGGACAAGTTCCGCCACCTCTGCAGGAGAAGAGGGTGCCAATCAGGGGTCCCTTTCTTGACTTCAGGTTTAGAAATCTTGTTACTGACCCACATGTCAATATTTATCATTTTGCAGGGCCGTCTGACCTGTGGCCCATGGGGGGCCCGTGCTCAGGAAGGCTATGAATGCGGCCCAACACAAAACTGTAAATTTACTTAAAACATTATGAGGTTTTTTTGTGATTACATATCACAATGTATTTAATGTGTCACCCAAGATAATTCTTCTTTCAGTGTGGTGCAGAGATGCCAAAAGATTGGACACCCCATAAATTTAAAGCTCTTTTTTTCTCTATCGGCCACATCATTTCCATTGAAACATCTTCAGATTTGCTGGCTCCTTCCTCTGTTGTCACTCTTCGGCTATTGTGCCCATTCAGTCAGGAGGTCAGAGTGTCTTCTTTTCCTTCCCCTCCTCCCCCTCCTCATCCTCCTCCTCCAGTTTATTGTTCGGCTCTAAAGTTTCTATTTGGTTCAACTTCTACCTTTTATTTTTTTCTGTTTCAAAACTATTTGTAATTATTGCTATTACTTGTTTGAGCATTTTATAATAGCTGCTTTTAGTTTTTATCAGAGAGTTCTAATTAATATACATCATCTTGTTTTGACATCTCTGGAATACCTACCATTCCCTCTCTATGTTGAGACACTTCTTTTTCTTCATATAGTGAATAATTTTGGATTACATCTTGGATACTTTAATACTATGTTATAAATCTCATTTGAAGCCTGTGGAGAATTTTATTTTCCCAGCAGGCACTAACTTAATTAGGTCCAGGTCACTAGTTCCAACCTGTGTCCTGTGGTCTGCAGTCTCAACGTCATTTCTGTCTCCAGATTCTTCACAAGGACTATTTGATCAGTTCCACCCGCATGCCATTCTGTGTTCAGTCTGGGCTTTGGGTGCTGCTTCAATGTCAGGTCTCAAATCCTCTGGGATGCTGAAGAGGACAGAGTCTATACACCGGTGGCTTGCAGGCCAACCAGGACTTGTGAGCAATGCTATTGGGTGGTTTTCCTGGGTCCTTCCTTCTCTATTTCCTCCCCAGAACTTCCCAGTGCCCACTGGTCCCACATTCAATTACTGACCCTGTGCTGTGCATGCTTGTCGCTGTGTCTGCCACCAGACACAAGTGGCTAAAGGACACAGTGAGAAGAACAGTAACGAAGCTTTCCCTGTGTGTCGGGACTGTAGATTTTCTGAGTTTAGAGGAAAGCTCAGGTCCACCAGAATTTGAGCTCTGTGGGTTCCCAAGGGTGTGGGCTACCACAGGAATGTTTGGGGACAGTGCCCCAAAGGAATAAAAAAGGTAAACTCTTGCTCTCTCAGATGGTAGTTTTAATTATGGTCTTTTCCCTCAATCAACCTGCTGCTACTTACTTTTGAATCCTGAAACATATGGCCCATACATTCTGTTCAGAGTTTATCACTGCATTTATTGGTAGACATGGCATATTTATTCCAATGTATCTTGAACTGAAACTATAATTATTTATCCTAACATATTGACAAATATTAAAGAATGGTTATGGTGTTATTGTCATATTTTAGAACTGGTTGTAATATCTCATGCATCTTGATATTGTAAAAAATAAATATTTAATTTTTTTCAAAGTGAAGTCTCTGTTTACAGTGTCTAAAACCTCGTGGCCAGGTTGGTATGGTGGAGGTCCCCCCTGCTCCTGCTGGGCATCTGTACTCCCGTGGGTAACATTTTGGTCAGGAGAAAAAAAAGATATTATTCTCTTAAATTTATAGGTTTTAACATTAGTTTGTCTTCAGAATATTTCCTTGTGTCTTTTTGGGTTGATGGTCTTACTGCGAAAAGAATGGAAGCACGAATATTCAAGAGTTAGGTTTGCCTAGTAGAGCCACACTTTGGAGCAAGAGCTTTTTACACAGGGAGCACTTTAATTATTAGTAACTTTTATTTAGTTAACTTTGGCCATTGCATGCAGTTCCTGTGTGTACATAACGGGGAGAATCGAACCATGATTCAGAGACCGCACTGAACCACCTGCTGGTTGCCACCTGCAAGCATTGTCTTCGCCTCTCAGAGCCTTAATGAGGAGTCTTAGGTCTTGACTGTAAAGTGGACTTTTCATCATTCTTCTTAATAAGTGACACTTTTCTGAACCCCTTGACATCCTAGCATCTTTCGTTTCTTCCCACTGTTACCATCCATTGCCTGTCCCTTTCCTTGTCTTTCCCAAGCAGAGGTGTCATGAGCCTGCGTATCACCTTTATGTGATTAGGAGCAGACGCCCCTTCCCCCTAGGTGCACAGCTCCCCACCAGACACGGCACAGACCACAGAGCCTCGCTTACCTGTCAGCCTCCCTCCCACCTCCCCATCCCACACCCGACTGTGACCGTCAGCAAAGTTGGCAGAACCACGCTTCACCTTGTCTTTCCATGTTGAATGTTTTTGGTGTTTTTAAAGTTTCTTGTGTGGACATCTTACTCTTATCCTAAAACTCCACCTGTAGGTCATCATTATTACCCACAGGCCATCAGTTATCCCACACATGCTCAGTGTCTTAAATACATTGTTTTAGCCCTAGCTTTCCACTCTCGTCCAGAGCCTTATTTCTTCTGTACCACTTTCCTGCTTAACCCAAATTTTCCTCCAAATAGACATGCTCTAAAAAGAAAAGAACAGTTAATTGCTGCTTCTGATGAAAAAACAATGACAACAAATATTTTCTTGTTCATTTTATACCTCTTAAGCCACCATCTACCAATACTCACAATGATTTAATTTGCTTTCTCTCAATTGTTTAACCCACTGTATTGATGTATAATAGACACACAAAAATCTGTGCACATTACTGTATACAACTTGGCGAGTTTGGGGATAATACACACCTGTGAATCTATCCCCACAATCAGTGCCATAAATAGATCCATTCCCTCCAAACATTTCCTCCTAACCTCTTTATTATTTCTTGTCACAAGAACATTTAACATAAGATCTACTTTCTTAGTGGAATTTTTAGTGCATGAGCAAGTATCAGTAACTCTAGGCACTACACTATACAGTAACTCTCTGGGGCTCATCAGTCACAGGGCCCGAAGTTCCAGTGATACAAGCTGAATTTCCTTTATTTAATTAGGCACGACGAATATGGAAGGGACAGAAAGAGTCATTAGGATAAATAATCATTTCTTCAGAAAAATCTTACCCAGCAAAGATGTATCTCACCTCCTTTAAATCCCATATATAGTGACCAGTTCCGTTCTAAGAAGGGAGCAAAATCATAACTCAAAAGAGTTTGCAAAGTATGCTGCAACATTCCTTAAGTGTTCATATCAAATTTTTGTGACTTTGAAATGTCTGTTTGTGCCATTTTTCTTACTATTATTTTTTAATTTAGAGGATATCTACTTGCTTGAAAACTTCTTATTGCCCATTTCTGTATGGAATAAATATGAAGTATTTTAAAACTCAGCAAGACATCCCATTATTTTAGCATTTAAAGTCACAAGCATGCTAGGATAAAATGAAATGATTTTATGCAGAAGCAGAACCTCTGAGAGTTTGACTCAAATATCACACATTATTGAAACCAGGTCCTGAAGAGCTTGTGGTGCGGGACTCCTGGAGTGGTCTTCCTGGCTTAGTTTTTCCCTTATTAAATAAATATTCCATAAGCTTCTTTCCCCCAGTGCCAGTGGGAAGTGTATAATAGGTACCATTTGCACATTACCTTCCTGTAAGACGAGCGCTTTCATGCACTCCATCTGCGATGCTCCACGTGTGTGTGCATTTGACTCAATGAGCATCATCCCATTTTTATCACCGAACAAACAGATGCTCGGAGATGGTTCCAAGCCCATCTACTTGTAATTAGTGGAAAGAAGACAGCAGCTATGCCATCTTTCTCCAAGCATGGTGACCTCTCCAGTTTATCAATTTGCATGCCTAGTTATGGCATTTATTATAACAGGATTGGAATTGAAATTAAATTATTGGACATCTGGTCAATAAAAAGGCTTCACTTATGTTAATGTTGTAAATAACCTACTATTTTAAAAAGTGAAATAAAAGTACAAATGCTTCTAATGGTAATGTAGAACATGCACTCGATGTAAAATTAGTTTTGGTAGACCCCGATTGGGGACCGATTCAGGACGGTGTCAGATAAAGCACCTGGAGCCACCACCACCGAAGCTGCTGGTGGAGTAGTGATGGACAGTAGGTCTTTAACATGCAAATTAGACACAAGTGAAGGAACACTATATTTAACATACGAAACCGACTCTGAAGTCTCCATAGCAACTACTAAAATGTTCAGCATAAATTATGTGATTAGAGCTATCAAAGATGGCTTTCTTTCAATGTAAGCAATTTCTAACCAGATGATAAAACAATTTTTTCCCCTAGAACATCTTACGGAGTATACCTCTGGAAAATAATTAGAACAGCTTTAATCTATGATAGGCAAATCTGATGAATAATTTTGGAAAGGAAACCCTGTGCTTTAATATAGGTGGAATCTAAGACTAATCTGTATATACACGAAGATGTACTAGCATGAGCCTTGGCCACTACAGACCATGGGGACCATGCACTAAAAAAAGTTGAGGGAGCCCTGGCTGGTGTCTCAGTTGGTTGGAGCGTTGTCCCACATGCCAAAAGGTTGTGGGTTTGATCCCTGGTCAAGCCGTCTACAGGAGACAACTGGTCCATGTTTCTCTGACACATGAGTGGTTCTCTCTCTCCTCCTCTAAAATCAACAAACATGTTTTCAGATGAGATTTAAAAAAAGAAAAGTTGGGAGAAAGCCTTTTGTTATGCTCTGCCACTTCAACAACAACAAAAAAGACATACTTCAACTCATCTTATTGTTTACGTTATTTCATGTGAGTGCATGTGTGTGTCTGTGTTAACTACATTTTCTTGAACAAGTGCATACTGTGCTTTAGTTTCAATGTCAAAAGGGATTATATTGTTAATAGTAAAATCGTAGGTTTCTCATGGATTTCTGGAGCACTGTTTGGTGCATTCCGTATACCTTCGGGTAGATTTTTTACATACATGTTCCCCATGTGTAAACATTTAATACACAGTTCCATGCAATTCTGTTCAGCCACATAGGGAGTCCCAACTGAAGCCATTTCAGGTGCCTTTTTTGTATGTCTCTGTTTTTGGTGATGGCGCTCTGTGAGAGCTCGGTAGATCAGAGAAGTTGACTCAGGCAGTCTGTAAAAAGCTATCAGTGCAAATTAAATTAGATATCAAAGAATATTAAATTTGGGTCTAAAAATCACTATGTGAAAATGAGGCAGACAGCAAGGAAAGAGAAGGTTTTCTCTTGTGGAATGTGTGCATTCCATGTGTCAAGGGTATGATCGAAAGCCCCAAACAAATCAAGAAACATTCACAGATAACCATTTGGTACAAGGACAGAATAAAATATTGATGTGGTGACTTATTAAAAAGAATGAAAAGGAGCCTGAATATGTCTAGACAATAAAGAATTTCCTTTCTTCTCTTGTTTCTCATAACATACCTCCGAAGGAAGATCAATAACCTTGAGTGTGTCCGATTAGCTATTTTTTTATTAATTTTCTTTTTCACAACCCTACTAAATCTTCTTATTAATATTTATGTTTTTTTTTCAATAAACTCGCTCAATTAGCCTTATGAATTTTTTGGCAAGGGGGTTTATTTTTAAGTTCCAGGAAAAAGCAACTCTTCAGAAATCTGTTCTTCAAATTCTTTTCCTCAAGCACTTCTTCTCCATTGTTTGTGTCCATTACTTGCTTTCTCACTGTGAGCTCTGGATTTTAAGCTGGAGCACTATTCTCTGCGCTCAATACCTGACCTCTTCCTTGTTATTGCTTTAGCAGCTCTGCCCATGCTTTCTTTCTTGTTTTTGGAGGGTACCTTACACTTGCCTTCCACATTACAGAGGTGCTGATTTTGTTTTTATTTTGTCTATTGATTTTTAACTCCTCGTGTTTTTAAACTTTGTGCTCATTCATTTTTAAAAAATGTTACAGTGCACCCTACCATCTGTACTTGAGTTCCCTAATCCCCCTTTATAAATGACTCAAAGTATTTCTTGACATTGTATTCCTTATATCGAGATGTTAGAAGCAGATGGCAGGAAGGAGTCAGTATCTTTCCTTATCTATATTAAGGCTTCATATATCCTGAGTATTGAGATTTTGAGGCAATGGCTTTAACCCTGGCAGGCTGCTCTAAATCTCTTTCTACCAATGTAGGTGTTTGTTTGAACATTTCTCTCTATACAGCCACATGTTGTCCATCTCTTCTGTTTCTAGTACTGCTGCCAATGTTTATCTTTTAGTGAGAGCAGAAAATAAATTTTACTTGTGCATATCTGACCGTTAATCTGAAAGTTTGTAATGGTTTCTGAATCCTTTTCTTTTTTTCTTTTTCTGTTCATTTCTGTTTTTTTTTTTTTTATATTCAATGGTCAAAACTAAATAGGATAAAAATAAAAATGAGTAATTGTATTTGAGTCATCACCATTGACCAGGCTCTCTTCTTAGAACTTTAGATAAAGAAACTCCTGATGGCCTAACAAAATCGGTACAATCCTTACCCAAAGAGAAGACATGAGGTGTGTGACTGGGGCAGAGAGGCGCTGGCTGACTAACCCGAGGCACACAGCTGGTGTTGGCAGGACCAGGGTCCCCACCCCCACCACCGGAATGCTGGCTCCAAAGTCCGCCAAGGTGCCTGCTCCACTTCAGGTACCTGTGTGTCACCAACTTCCATCATCTCAGCTTGTAACAAGGCTTGGTGTTCCTGCACCTGCCCTATGGTCACTCGTGTCTGAACCCTTTCTGCAGTGATGATCCTGATTCTTTCTCTGTTTTAGGACTCACTGCTCACTATCCACAGGGAAGCTGTGTGTCTCTATGCACCTGGAGGCCAGGCGACAAATGCCACAGGATGTTTTCACTAATATTTAGGGTATATCTTAAAATAAAGGTTTATTCTTTCCTTGTGTGTCCTTAGGATTATTTTCAGAGATGTTGAACCAATGTTAATTTTTATTTTTATTGAATTTAAAGAGAGAAACCAAAGCACAGAAAAAATACACACATATATGTAAGTAGTGAAATATACAGATATATAAATAGCCCAGATTTCAAAAACTGAAAAAATTATTAAGTAATTTATTGTACTTGCTTAGAATGGAATATTTTATAACATATACAAATAATACTTTCAAAGAAAGTAAACACCATAAAAATTATTATATTATCCTGACTAAGAAAAACAGAACAAGTCAGATGGAAAAAGAACTCATGCACGTGGACAACAGAGTGGTGATTCCTGGGAGAGGGGGCTATACAGGGGACAAATGACAATGGGAAAATACAGGGAAGATTACATTTTTGAAAAACTGGATTCAACTTCATACATAGAAAATTAAAATGGTATAACCTGCCCCACCATCAGCAAGAAAAAGAAGAAAAATTAAGCAAAATACAAGTTTGGAAAGCAGTACTTCAAAATAGTAAAGTATATTTTCATTGAGTGGTAAGAATATGAATAACCTTTTCTTTGTATTTTTAGAGCTTCTGCATGTTTTAGAGCAAACTTGACCAAGAACCCACGAGTGTCAGAGCACAGCATCTGGGTCCTCCTAAGATGGGCAGTGATGTCATGTCAAAGAGCTTGTGATGTGGAGGTGGACGTTTCTCCACTCCCTTGATGCAGAAGTGCAGCCACACTGTGCACCATCCAGTTCACTGCCCTATTCCTGTGATGGTGCACGGAAGCTCACAGTCATGGCTGTACTCCAGCGTCACAGGTGGAGGTCTTGGCCAAAGGACTCCTCCTGGATTTCCGCCTGGTGTGTGCTCTGAGAGTCCAGCGGCTCTGGAGCCGAGTGCAACTGAGTGCCTGGTGCAGATGTCTCAGTGAGCCCAGCAGAGCAGACCTCCTCCCGGAGAGACCACAGCATCTTTGCAAAGGCGGATGTTGCTAACAATAAATGCTCTGGTTGGTTGGCCAGCATCAGAGAAGGACCCAGCTGAAGTCACACACGAGGTGAACCTGAGGACAAGATGGCTGTCGGTGACACTTTCAATGCTGAGGTCTTAGAAATGAGACAAAATGAGTCTGAACAGTTATGATTTCAAAACGCATTTAAGTGTAATTTCAATGATAGTGCTGTTAGGCGATATAAACCCAGAGGCTACTTTAGAAGTATTTTTCTTCAGAAACACACATTTCCGCTTTGAGAAATAAGGGAGGCAGAAAAAGTAAACGCTTAGCTTAAGATTCCACAACAACACTCCTACAGCGTTTCTTCTAAACCTTCTCACTAATAATTTCCAAATTCTATGCCAGAATCCTGTATCTTGGAAGCCTTGTATTTATTCATCAGTTTTGGGAAACAGCACTGTGGAATGAAACTATGAATTTCGTTAATGAACTAAATTTCAAAATAGTGCACCTTCATCATTGGTAGAAAGTTGATGGTATTTGGGATTAGAAAAATCACAGAGCCATCCTTGAGATTTGTTATTGGCAAAGGACCATGTCACTCTTCCCCTAGCTTAGTCCCGCCTACAGAGGTCCCTGAGGGGAAGATGTCGGGCTGCTGCTTGGCTGGGTCAGCGTTGCAAGGCAGGCTCTCTTTATTCTCACTGGGCAATCCTTGAAAGCCTATAGATCCTCTCAGTTTCTTGTCTCCCTGCTCTTTTGCCAGAGTACATGGCCATTCTGAATACATATATTCTGTTGTTGGTTTTTTGCATTGTGGTAACTAATCATTTTTAGTACACTGCCTAGTGACCAGAAATGGTAATATTTATATTCTTTTCTTAAATAAAAGTAATGTTTGCCTCTTCTTCCTATGATTTTATGCACTGCTGGCCCAAGGAGTCTTAGTCGCCAAGGGATGCATGTTTCTACCCGGAGACACAACAGTGACTCTTTGGTTGGTGGAAATCAGGCTCTCCCATGGGATCACAGGGACAGCATTCCAAGAACCCACGCGTGGGAGATCATGGTGGGGCAAGATGGCGTATTTGTGTGGGAGGCTACCCTTGGATTTGCAATGTCTCATCTCCCTGTGCCCCATCATGGAAAAGTCCAGCCGTGTCCTCAGCAAGGCCAAAGCAAGAGCTAGTGTCCAGAGTTTCTGCTTCACATTAAAGCTCAGTCTTTTGGAGCCCACACCATCTGCTATGGGCCCCGGTAGCTGCTAGATCTGTGTGGTCACACGCTCCTAGGTGAGAAAGAACCTGTGTGAATGCATGACATCCATACATTAAGATGTGGGTGAGGAAGAGAGAGGGAACAAGCTTCTTTGTTCCTCTGGGATTATATTAGCTAGGGTTTGGAACGGATCAGGTGCTTTTTCAAAGGAAGAAATCAACCTCCCAAGCTTTCATGGGGTTTTGATAGGTTTACACCCCCTGGTTTGACTGACAGCTGCTATGGTCAAGCACTTCCCTGTGCACCCTCCCAAAAATTAGTACTGGAGGGGGAGGGAGGAATGGAGGGGGAGGGAGAGTAATCCCCTGGGAGAGCAATGCTGTGTCCCCTGGGGTGTGAAACTGTCCTTTTCTGGTAAAGCAAACAGACTCGTGTTCCCTAGTTTATTAAACTCACCATCAAATCCCCTTTGCTCTCTTTCCTTTATAAATAATTAGCTAACTACCTACAGTAACAATTCCAATGAGTTGGTTGCTAGGACGCCCCTGGCTACTTTGAAATGCTCACACATCTGAATTGACAGGCAGAGAAGGGAAAGACTGTGCTTGCTGGGATAATTGATTCTGATTAATAAGGGGAAAGTTGGCTGATACTCCAGTGAGGTAAGGGAAAGTATGCCTAGACTACTGGAAATCTCCTAGGGTGTCTCTTAGTATTATTATGCTCTGTGATTAAAGTCAATGAAAAGCTGCAAGAAACCAATGCAAGCAGGACAGCTAATGGGCTAGAACCTTTAGGAATGAAGTTAGAGTCACTGACCAGGCAAAGAACCATGGCCAGCTTAGGTGCTTGCTGAGTGCAAAAGGCAGACGGAATGGGTCCTGGAAGATGGTCATTATAAACACCAGCCATGACCACGTGACCAGTTACAAAAATGAAGACTATAATTGTCACCAGTAGCTCCTTCTTATGTTTTTTTATGTATAAATATTTGTGTGTGTACATATATACACAGATAAGATATCTTTGCTTTTTTCCTCTTGTTCTCTCATGTAATATAAGATGTATTGATTTTATAATATCATATTAAGAATCATTAACTCCACACACTAGCATTTAAGTCACAAATATCAAGAAGAAGGACAGACCTCAAGCATGAATTCTGCATCCCCTCCTGGCCGAAGGGCGGCTGTGCTTTTGGTCGTACACCGTGCAGCTGTGTCCTCTCAGGCATGGTGTGACCTCGTTGTTGTTTTTACTCGGAGATCCAGCGTGGTTACAGGAGTCATGTGCGCGTGCCACATTAATAAGGGGTGGGTTTGTGATTGTTAATTTTATTTGTCAGATCAGAGGGTGCTTTTGGATGAGATTAACACTTACGCTCATCAATTCTAAGTTAACAGATTTACCTTCATAGTGTGGGTGGGTCTCATCCAGTCAGCTGAAAGTGTTAAGAGAAGAAAAAGATCAAAGTCCTCGAGTAAGAGGGAATTTTTCAGTAGAGGGTCCTTGGACTCGAGCCTTACCGTCACTTCTCAGAAGCGGTAAATTTATCTTGGATCAGTAAGTGAGTAAAGAAGAAATGTTAACTATAAAATAGAGTCTTAAATAGCATCCCCTTCGCTCAATTAATAAACCTATAACTTAAATATCATAGGGCCCATTTCTATGAGTTATCTTTCTTATGTCTTTGGCAGTATTTGGACATGAAGTCAATATTAAGACAATGCCTTAAAAATTGCATTTGTTTTACTTCAAGATAAAAAATGTAAAAATAAGGATTTTTTCCTAATTAGCTATCTAAAAAGAATTGAGTGGTAAAGAATGTTTTCTTATTTTGTAGTAGTTATTACTGAACTGTGTTAGAGATCACGTCAATCTAAATTCATTGAATCAATTGCTTTTCATAGAATCTGGAAGGAATTTAATAGTTACATCTTTAATCCTACATTTTAAAAAATAGGATCATTTAATTATTATAAACATTTGGAAGACAGGTGTGTGCTTGATGCTAATTACATATAAAGTATTTCTGATGTCTTATAGTTTATCAAGATTACTTTAGAGAATTTTAGTGAAAGACCCCAAAAGAAAACTTAATTAGTGGCTTTCAAAACAGTGGCATTTTCACAAGATGATGATGCTAGGAAAAAATTCTTGAGAAAAATGGTACACGGGAAACTTTAAAAGTGAACAGGATTTCAGGAAGCTATGCAACATGAAATGTTGCTGCCTTTTACATGTTGCGTGTTTCAACACCAGGAGCATGGTCTATTAGAGATGCAAGCTGAATAGAGCACGTAGTCTAATAGAATAAAAGCAATTTGCTTTATCTGACTAACCGAGGTGTAAATAATTTTAATGATCAGTCTTGTAGAAAATAAAAAAATACTCATTAAAGGTAGGAGGTGAACAGGAGTGCAATGTTAATTTGGTTAACATTCCTGAACTCTTATTGACTTTTATTTATTGTTATAATCTTTTTTATTTTATTTTTCATCATCATTTATCCTGCCTACACCCCCTTCCACCTCCATCTACTTCCGTCTCCCTTGCAATCACCACATGAGTTTTTTCTCTCTTTTTTTTGAATTGTCACTCTTGAATGGCCAAAGTTCAAGATCCCAGATAGACTTGGCATAGTACTCAGCATCTACAGTCTACAATTAACAAGCTCAATTCTGTTAAATAAAGTAGACTTTAATGTATGCAGGTAGACTTGTGAGGTGGGAATGAATAAGTAGCAATGTCACTGCAATCCCTGCAGGCAAAGCCCTTGGAGGGAAATAAGACGCTCACCTGTAAATTGAAGCAGAGAACAGCAGTCAAAGCCTGGGGTGGCTGGGGCATATTAGAGGGTATTACAATGCTCCTGAAGAGACCTCGTCATTGTGACTTGGTGACTGAAATTCCACCAGAAAACGACAATCTTAATCTGGAACGTTTCCAGTTGGTTTAACTGTGAATCACTCCTGTCAGAGGGGACACAGAGCCACTGCATCTTGAAAGATGAATTTTCATACATTCTTTGAGCTAGTTTGATAAGAAGCAGGTCAACTGATGTTTGTGCGCCTGGGGGCTGACCAGGAAATGAAGAGAAGGGGTAAAATTCCGGGTGCTGCACAAAATTAATTTTCTTCCAATTTTCTTACTTTGCCTTAGGCTAAAGGTGATAAAATCATAACATGGAAATTATAACCGTCTGTAAGCAAGATAGTGAGCTGAAGAGAATTTAGGAATAAAAATAGAGAATAATGTATTCTAGAGCTTGTCTCAAATCATGCCTGCTTTTCTTGACAAAGATACATGTTGTATTTTATGTACTTAGGTATATTTTATAATATTTTATTTTAAGATGTTTTCATTAATCCTGTCATAGAGTTTACTCCAATTTATAAAACCCTCTTCACTCAGGAATATTCTCTGGAAAGAAGTTTAATAATTTATAGTAAGGTCAATTAGAAAGCATTTGTAATGCTTTCTAAGTAAGAACAAAAATCTCAGTAGTTCAATAATCTTCAGTTATTCAAGGGTTCTGGAAATGTAAAAATACACAACTTCAGCTTCTGGGTTAAAAATAAAGAAAACATGGAGATTGTGTTGCTTTATGGAGTTCACTTTTGTGAAGAAAAAACTGCTTATTTGTTTATTAATTCTCCTGGTATTCTGTTCCATTGCATAAACAGTTGGCATATCTTGGTAAATGCCATAATCAGAGTAGTCCTGGCCATCACTGAACAGGTTGGACCTACGCTGAGAACTTCCTCTGGACCAAGAGGTTAGGAAGATGGCCTACTTTAAAAAGTGCTTTATTATTGGCATGGAGACAGAAGAGCAATAAAGTACTTTGAACAAGGTTTGGAACAGGATTTAAGACTTAAAAATGTTCACTATCATTAACAAAATGAAGGACAAATATCAAGTGGTCATCTCAATAGATGCAGAAAGAGAATTTGACAAAACTGGAGATTCATCTCTGATAAAAACCCTCAGCAAAAGGGGTTTAGAGGGAAGGGACCTCGACGTGACAAAGGACGTTCACGTGAGGCACACAGCTAACCTTGCACTCGATGGTGGAAGCTGGGAGCTTTTCCTCCAAGTCTAGGGGCAAGGCAGGAATGCCCGCTGTTGCCACCTTTACCCAGCACAGTACTGAAATCCTAGGAAGAGCATTAAGACAAAACAAAAAAACAAATCGAAAAGGAAGTAAAACTGTCACTACTTGCGGATGAATCGATATTATATATAGAAAACCCTAAAGACTCCATGAAAATGCCATCAGAAGTAATAAATCTAGTAAAGCATCCAGATACAGAATCAATATACAAAAAATCAGTTATGTTTCTATGTATTCATAACCAACTAGCAGAATGAGGGATTTACAAAAACCAATCTCATTTATAATTGTGTCAAAAATTAAAATACCTAGGAGTAAATTTAATCAATGAGGTAAAAGACTGTTACACTGAAAATTATAAGATGTTGAAAAAAATAAAATGAGCAGACACAAAAATAGAAAGATATGCAGTACTCATGGCCTAGAAGAGTTAATATTGTAAAATGCCCACATCACCCAAAACTATCTATCAGTTCAATGAAATTCCTATAAAATTTCCAGTTGATTTTTTTACGGAAATAAAATAAGCAATCCTAAAATTTATACAGAACAGCAAAAGACTTCAAAGAGCCAAATCCATCTTGAGAAGGAAGAACAAAGCTGGGAGCATCAAACTTTTTTTTTTTTAACTTCAAACTATATTACAAAGCTACAGCAATTAAAACAAGGTGATATTGGCATAAAAACAGATACAGAGATAAATGGAGTGGAACAGAGGTCCCAGAAATAAACTTATAGATACATGGTCAACTAATTTACAACGAAACAGCCAAGAATAGACAGAGAAGAAAGGATTGTCTCTTTAATAGATGGTGTTGAGAGAACTGGGCAGCCCCATTCAACAGAATGAAACTACACCACTATCTTACATGACATTCAAAATTCAAATTAAAATGTTTATAGACTTAAATGTAAGACCTGAAACTATAAAACTCTGAGATGGAAACATAGGGGTAAACTCCCTGACGTCAGTCTTGACTATACTTTTTTGGATTTGACACTGAAAACAAGGCAACAAAGCCATGGTAAACAAGTGGGACCACACCAAACTAAGAAGCTTCAGTACAGCACAGGAAGCCATCCACAAACTAAAAAGAGAACTTACAGAATGGGAGAAAGTGTTTGGAAATCATATATGTGATAAGGGGTTATTACCTAAAGTACATAAAGAATTTTACGACTCAGTGGAAGTAAAACAATTGATTGAAAAATGGGCAGAGGAATTGAATAGGCATTTATCCAAAGAAGACATACAAGTGGTCAACCGACATAGGAAAAAATATTTGGCATTATGATTCAGCAGCGAAATACAAATTATTGTCACAGTGATATTACACCACCCCCCCCAGAATGGTGGTGAGGATGTTGAGAAAAAGAAATTATTTTACACTGCTAGTGAGAATCTAAATTGGTGCAGCTGCTATGGAAAACAATATGGAGGTTCCTCAAAAAGTTAAAAATAGAACTACTGTATAATCCAGCAATTCTGTTTCTAGATATTTCCTCTAAGAAAATAAAATCACTATTTTGGAAAGATATCTGCCCTTCCATGGTCATGGCATCATTAGTAATAATAGCCAAGTCATGGAAACAACCTTCATGTTTATCAGTGAATGAACGGTTTGTATATACATATTATTTAGCCAAAAAAGAAAATCCTGTCATTTATGAAAATATGAATAGCCTTTGAGGCCATTAGGCTAAGTGAACTGAATCATGCAAAGACAAATACCATGTGATCTCTCTTTTGTGTGGAATCACAACAAAACAAAACAAACAAGCAAAGAAACTCATAGATACAGAGGACAGGTTGGTGGTTGCCAGGGTGAGAGTCAGGAGTGGGTAAAACGGCTGAAAGTTGTCAAAAGGTTCGAACTTCTCATGATAAGTAAGTCCCAGGAATGCATGTACAGCATGGAGAGGTTAACAAAATGGTATTACTCATTTGAAAGTTGCTAAGGGGCTAGACCTTAAAAGTTCTCACTTAAGCCCTGGCTGGCGTAGCTCAGTGGATTGAGCGCGGACTGCGAACCAAAGCATTGCAGGTTCGATTCCCAGTCAGGGCACATGCCTGGGTTGCAGGCCAGGTCCCCAGTTGGGGCCATGTGAGAGGCAACCACACATTGATTCTCTCTCTGTTTTTCCCTCCCTTCCCCTCTCTAAAAATAAATAAATAAAATCTTAAAAAAAAGTTTTCACCATAAGAAAAAAAGTATAACTCTGAGTGATGATGCAAGTTAACTAAACTTACTGTGGTAATTATTTCACAATATGTGCGTACATGTATCCATCATTATATTGTTTATGTTAAATTCATACAATGTTCTATGTCAAGTACATCTTAACAAAAAGAGAAATGGAAAGTACAGTGGGGTAGATATCTATGATTATCCAATAAGTAGAAGCATATTGACTCATGGGCAGGGACAGATATTTTTTTCTACATGAAATTCTGAGAAAATTTGTACGACTTCACATGAAACATATTGAGCTCCATGAAAGGCAGTGTCATCTAAAACAGTCTTTTAAACATGTTTTCTCATGGTCCTGTCCTTTTTTCATCTTACTTGTATTCACAGATAAGAATTATTACAGCAAAAGAGAAAATGAGCAAAGGGATAAGGCACCAGGTTCCCAGAGGCCCCCTGCTCCCTGGGGGTCGAACAGACATCACCCATCCCTCCAGCAACAGACACTGTGTGTGACGTGTCCTCTACCAGGGAAGCTCATTAGAGACTCTGTGCCCAAGATTGCTCCCAGGGATGGCTCCTGTAGTCTCGCTCTGCCTGATGCGTCCCCACCCTCCAGCTTCCAGAAGAAAGGCCGGTGTTCAGCATGCACCATGTGTGTGCATCAGTGATTTAGGTGCAGTGAGTTCCTCTTCCCACGTAGGGAGCATTCCGACCCATGTGGGACAGGTGTACAGTTCCAGTTCCCCAGGGTCAGCCAGGGCTCCTGCTTGCAAGTCGGACTTTCTAAGGGTTCGGTCCTCAAGCCTGCTATCTGCTCGGATTCTACTCAGACAGTGCACTAGTGGCCTGATAAATTGGAGGAGGGGGGCATCGGGTTTTGGTCAATGAAAGACTTCTGTTTCTTTTGGGTGTGTGCAAATGTGGAAAACACTGAGAATCCACAAAATAATCTTTGCATTACTCACTCAACACTTACTTTTCCATGACATTTTTGATTCCAACTTGTTTCCATTTTTACAGTTATCAGCAGTGATTAACAGATGCCATTTTACACGGTATGTTCAAACTTTCTGTCATGAATGTGAAGTCAACTGTTTTCTCATTTATAAACTTTTGAGGATTATCACGTTTTTAAAGTTTGGAAACAGGTGTCTGCTCAATTATACTTTAAAAATAAGATACATTCAGATACATCAGATCAACGTAATTCGTATGTTAAATGTCTCCGTGCAATTAGTTCTGGAACTTGGAGCTCCTGGGACCATGTGGTTCGTAGCAAGTCAGCCGCTGACGGAGCCATGCTATACAGGTGACTATTCAGTGAGCCCAAAGTGAGCATTAATCAATCCCGCTACCGCGTGAGAAGTTACAGACAATGATCATTCATTCAGAGACTTATGAGTTCACGCAGATAAAACAAACAGGCGTTCACTGCCTAGTGCCCCCTGCGGGTGTTATTCGATCTCTTCTCTGGACGTGGCAGCTCCGGGCCAGACGTCCTCACTATCATGCCCACAGACTAGTGGAAGGAAGCGCCTGTGACTTCTTGTGCAGAACAGCCCAGGGACAAGATACAATGGAGAACCACTGCAACCTCTCTTCTGTTCTAATGCATTCTGAGCACATTCATGCCCTCACTCAGCTTGGGGTCCAGCTAAGTGGTTGTCGCAGGCCCGCAGGAAGTCAGGAAGGTGTGTGGAAGTCAGGGGACGATGCAGGTGTTTTACAGAAGACAGGAGTCACTGATGATTTCGTGAGGAGCTGCATTTGCCAAGGTCATTGGCGGCAACGGAGAATTAAGCTCTGAGTTGAGGTTCTGAGCACTGAGCCCACTGCTCCACAAGCCCGCCCCGATCTCCTTTGTCACCCCCCTGGGGCTGCAGCCTCCTCGAGAGAGGCTCTGCTTTGAAAGATATGCCCCCACACAGCACTAATTCCTTGCTGGGGTTTTTATTACCCTTGGCTTAGTGTTGTTCCCAAAGTATTATAAGAGAATATATTGATGCAATAGGAGCTCCATGGCCATCAAAAAGGTTTGGATGACAGATGTTCACTAAAAAGTATGAAGGCATATAAAGTTCTCCCAGGCAGGAAGATGAGAACGGCAAGCTTATGTTTCTTCAAAGCTCAGATGCCTCCTTAAATTATGAAGATGCACTGTACTGCATTATAGAAAATTAAGTTAAGAGCAAGGTGTTTTGTTTTCTTTTAATGTTACAGTTCAGTGGCAATCCATGCCTATCACAGATTAGTTAGGAAAAGAAAAAGTCTCTCCAATATGCCAGTTTGGAGACCTTCACTTTGTCCAACTGGTGAGGTTTTATGCAAAAAAAAAAATTTTTTTTTATATTCTGTTACCTTTTAGATGAGCTACTCTTTGATAGTAAACGTCAAGGCCATGCAAATTAGGGCCCTCTTATTCCCTTGGTAAGCTAGGGTAGCCACTATGAGCATAAGGCTACACTGAAAATCATGCTGATGTAATTTATATGAGCAGCATAGATCTTGCTGACTTCCTGCCGTGAAGTTTTGCCCAGCACTGCAATGAGCACAGTTACCACATGCTCGCTGTTTTACGACAAAGATGTTTTAATTTTCAGTGCTTTCCCCTGCTCATACCTGTCACCCCTTATGTGTCATTAAAACCTGCAAGAGGCAGAATGCAACACTGTCCATTCTCCCACTTAAGACACTTCAGCTGGTACAGCCCGCATCATAAATTCAAGGGAGCGCCTGCGGTCGGTGAGCAGGCCTGCCCCTCCGCAAGCGATGTCTCTCTGAAGAACGGGCTCTGGGGCACAGCTGGCCAGCAGTGAAGCTCAGGAAGGAGGCTGCACAGGTGCCAAGCCACGCTCTCCACACACTGGTCTGGGCAGGTTACATGACTATCCTGGTACTTGTGTCTTTGAGTGAAAGCCAGTGATAAAATGGTCCTTGTCTCATATTGCTGTTGTGAGAATTAAGTGAGTTAGTGACTTGAAAATGTGGAAAACTGTGCTTTGCACGAAGCATTCACTCAATCAATATGGAGTACTGTAAAACCTGTTTGCCATGAAATTGCAAAGTCCCAGGGAGCAAGGAATGTTCCCGTTTTGTCCTCTGCTGTTCACCGGAGCAGAGTGTCTGCTTATATTCAGTGAGCAGCTGAATGAATGAATGAATGAATGAATGAACGAGATACTGGCATAGTTTCACTGTTGACAGAGGCTGACATTTTTACGTATGAAACCTTTGTTCTATGCAATTTTAGGATTCAAATATGCAGTGTTCATGAACCCTGTCTTCACAAACAAGCGGTTGTACGTCGTTATCAATATAATCTTCTTTTAACACCCCTAACACTCGTTAAATACAGCTTTATTGTGTTATCTCCAGATGTATATAAGAAAAGAATTCATTAACAGTTTCATATAGTAACACACAAATAAACAACATGTCACATAAAATCATCTGAAGCAATACATTCATGCAGTGGATATTCTTGAATATTAGGAAACATCTCCATGTTTTAATGGAAAAGCTAGAAAATAAAGGTGCTGTCAGGGAAGGGGTCCTTCCACATGGAGAGTTTGTTTTCTGGGGACAGAAACCAAATAAAACTTTGTTGACACTCCGAGCAAATCTTAAAAACATAGAGTGATTAAGAAGTTACGTCAAGGAAGAAGAGGTATAGTTGCTTCCAGGGCAGGAGGGGTGGGGCTTATTCCTTGGATGGCATATTGTTATTTAAGGGATCCCAAAGTTCTTGAAAGCACAGTCAACAAGCACTCACTTAAATTTGGCTGCAGCCACAACTGCTGGGTAGTGGGTGCTACAGAGACCCTGGACCCTAAGATAACAAGGACATCCCTTTTCTAATATTCATGACCTGGTAAAGAAATGCAAAGAAAAATTCTCCCCAGAGTATATTTTTCCTAAGACTTATAGGATCTTCACCCTGAATGCATGGCACGTATTGACTGGGTGTGTGTATGTGTGTGTGTGTGTGTGTGTATCTTTAAGTTCAAGTATAGTTGACATAAAATACTAGTTTCAGTTGTACAGCATAGTGATTAGATGCCTATATACTTTAGAAAGTGAGAACGATAAAATTAATACCCTTCCATCACCATAAAACATTAGGATGATGTTATTGACTATATTCCCCATACTGTATAATACATCCATGGGATGTATTTTATAACTAAAAAATCTGTATTTCTTGAATTCCTCCATCTTTTTTTGCCCATACCGCACTCCCTTCCCCTCTTGCAACCATCAGTTTTTTCTTTATATTGATGTGTCCATTTCCGTTTTGTTTCGTTTTTTAGACTCCAAATATAAGTTAATCATATGGCAATTTTTCTCTTTTTGTCTGAGTTACTTTACTTAGCATAAGATGCTCTATGTCCATCCATGTTGTCACAGACAGCAATATTCCATCCATTTTTATGGCTGAGTATTATTTCATTGTATATATGTATGACCTATTTTTTATCCATTTATCTATCAGTGGACACTTAGGCTGTTTACATGTCTTGGATATTATAGATAATGCTGCAATAAACATAGGGGGGAGATATCTTTTCAAATTAGTATTTTCAATTTCTTCAGACAAATACCCGAAGTGGAATTGCTGGGCAAGGAAACATATCATTTATATTCTCATTCTATTAGGCTTGGCACTTGGGAAGTGGCAAATATATCTTTCATGTGAAAACTATAATGGCAAAGATTTTCCGTCATAAAACAAAGGGGAAGTTGACATTGTTATTTCTTTTGAGGAGACCAACGCCATCTATCCATCTGGATCCAACAAATGTTAAGATACAAACACGAAAGTCACAGAAGCGGCAGACCTGTTTCTGGGCCGTGACAGACACTCAGTCACACAGAATGGAGGCTGGTGTCATTGCAGCTCAGGAAGCATGACTCTCCTTCTTTGCTGCCTATCAACAAACAAAAAGAAAGGTAGGTAGCTTTTGCAGAACTTTCTTTAAAATAAACCTAAATGTCTATACTTCTATTGAATCATATTTAATGACAAATCCTCTGCAATTTGGTTGCATACTATACAAACTTTGTTGGAAAATGACAATAAAACTATGTGATAGCTGCAACCCCAGGTATCATCAGCTTTAGAAAAGTGTTCATATTGAAAATAAAGCCTCCAACGGAGAAGGCACAGCAATTCACCTCAACTACAGCAAGGGACGAGCTGAACAAAGGGCACACCCAGCTCGGGTGCCGCGAGAGCCCCGTGCTATGCCTCACACAGCAGGGAGGACCTTCCGAGGAAACGCCAACGTTTAATTCAAAAATTTGTATTCTGTCGCCAGTTAGAATGAAGTCAAGAAGGTCTATCATTTTGGAGAACCTAAATCTGGGGAAACATTCAAAAGCAGAACAAACTGATAATCGACTTGATGGATTTTGTTCCATGGTAGTATTTACGAAGAAAGGTTCTCTGCAAGGAGGCAGATTGAAAACATCCGTGAGAGCATTTGGGCTGAAATGTTTACACATTTTAATATGAAAATATTTGAATTGTGAATTCTCCTCTTGGCACATTTTCCCCTGAGCTTACCAGTTGGCTCACATCTGGAAGAAGAGCGATTTTTTTCCCCTGTAGGCTACAAAGGAAAGTCGATGAAGCTGTCAACATGCTCAAATTTATTTACCATAAATCGTGATTCTGAAGAGGATTACAGGTAATTTTCCAGAAACAGATTAAACACACAGAGAGCACATTTTCCACCTGACAGTCTCCCGGGGAACGCGCCCAGGAGCCGGTGCTGGAGAGGCGTTTGGCCAACACCTGGACGTCAGGTGTGCTCGCCGAGCTAGTCGTGCACACTTTTCAGCTCTGATGCTGGCTACACGCAAAAACACGTGGCGTGGGTGACACGTCCAATGTGATGTGTAGGTAGTAGATAGTGACACTAGGAAGTGAATTAGGAAGCAGTCCGTGACACCTGTTGACACGTTCAGATAAATTATGCAGAGCACAGGTGTGTGTAGTGAAGGAGAAGCAAGAGGAGCCACATTTGTGTGAGTGAGGCCCTCGCTGTCCCTGAGGTCTCACGTGCTCTGCTCACTGGTGACGCCTCTCCAGACCAAAGTGTTTCCTATCTGGGAGACCTGGACGAAACCCACACCTTCTCCTCAGGGCTGGCAGAGAGCTGTCAGTGGCCAGGCTCCCTCATCCTGCTTTTCTCTCTCCTTCCCTCAGTTGAGCTGTTTCTCATCAATGACTTTGATGCTGGAGCTGCAGCTGCAGCGGGGGCAGCCTCGAGAAGGACAAACGTGGGACAACACCTATGTGCCCGCATTCAGGAGTGTGAGAGCTTTTCCACCCTGCAGCCTCACTAACAACAAGATGAAATGTGAGACTCCCCTGTAGTCACCAGGACTTGGGGGCAAGAGAAGGAAGAGACATCCGGAAAAACAAGCTCATTTACTTAAGGGGCCAAGTCAACCTGGAAGAGACTAAGATTTAATTGGCAAATAACTAAATTTGTTTGAAAAAACTTTGTAATTTTCATCATTGAGAAGTTTTCTGAGCTCATGAGAAAACTGAACTCATAAAATGATACTCTATATTTCTGCATATTGAGGTTCTGAAAATAAATGCAATTCAACTGGACATTTTTGTAAATAAATATACCAAAAAAATTAAGAAATTGAATGGCAGTGGGGCTTCAGGTAAATTCTATTTCTTGTTTGCTGTATTTACTATATACAATTTATCTACCCTGTAAATTCACAAAATTTGGAGCTATCAAAAAAGTAAGTGCTAGTCTTAAAAATAAAAATGGAGGAGCACCATGGCCCAGTGCGGTGCGTCAAGCCCGCTGACAGTGGCCACGTGGCCAGTGTCCAGGGAACGTGAGAGAGCTTCCGGAGCAGAATCACCATGTGGTTATGGGTCCATGTCTGCTGACCCTTTTCGTCACTGCCTCCTTGTTTTCTGGCTCCTTCTCTTCTGCTCATGTGTCAGCTGGGTGGCCTGCTAGATTGAGAGTCTTACAGGAAAGGTCTGACTGAAAGTCTCAGTCACACATAGGACCTGAGTGGCAGACGCCAGCAATAGCAACCCAGTACACAGGAAGGGGTGAAACGGGCATCACTGGAGGTGAAGAGAGCCGGGTGGCGGCAGAGGACCAGAGTGGGCGTGCCTCTCTGAGGGTCTGCTGGCCACTTCGAAGTTGTTCCAAAGCTTGCTTGGTTTTCCCTTGAATCTTCTTCATGAGAAGTGATTGTTTTACCTGTGTATTAATTAGCACTCTTTTGATAATTATGCTTCGTCAGCTTCAGTGACACCAGTCTCCAATTCCTTCTGTGTGACCGAGTGCCTGTCACCGCCCACAAACATGTCAGTGGCTTCGGTGACTTTCATGTTTGTATCTTAACATTTGTTGGATCCAGATGGATAGATGGCGTTGGTCTCCTCAAAAGAAATAACAATGTCAGCTTCCCCCTTGTTTTATGATGGAAAATCTTTGCCATCATAGTTTTCACATGAAAGATATATTTGCCACTTCCCAAGTGCCAAATCTAATAGAACGAGAACACAAATGATATATTTCTTTGTAGCCATCCACCCTTTAAGTTTATGACACGATGTGACATACCTATTTGTCTTGATAAAGTAAGCACTTTTCCCAATGTCTTGAATTTTTGATGTTTGACAGTGCCGAAAATAGTCTGGTTTGTTCTGAATTGTACAAATCTGTGTAGCATGTATCATGTCAGTCCTCATTTACAGTTAATTGCTACCCGTGACACACCTGCATCCCATATTTCAGTATAATAGCAAGATTCATCAAATCATTATATTTTAAATGAAAATAAAAATAAACTTTCAAGGATAACCAAAAGAAAGTGATGCAATCTAATAGTGCCGAAAACGGCAGCCATAGCTCCCTTTAATGCATGCTGTATAGTTTAAATAAATGCTGTGCTTCTGTGTGATACCTCCAGGTCTACTGGAGAACTTAGGCCATAGGTCCTGCTTCAGTAACGCACAGGACGTGGGGAACTCGCTGGAGTCGGAAGGCTGAGCACACGGAGGGTCACTGTCTCTCAGCCCAGGCCTCGGATGGTGCAGCCTGCGGGCTGCAAGTGTTGGGAACTCGGCCCCAGCTTCTCACACAGACATGGCCTCGCATGAATGGGTTCCGACCCATTTCAGTTATTCCTTGTCACCCAGCCAGGGCCGACCTCCCCGTGGGCAGCAGCCAGAGCGTCTGCCTGCAGACCCTCAGCACGCCCAGAGACGCCCGCGCCGCGCAGTGCGCTTTGCTTGTGTTGGATTATTTCCACCCACTTCTCCCACTGCTTGGTGGTGAGGCGGCCACAGGGGCTCCTCACGGCACTGGTTGCGCATCGTGGGCCTCGTGTCTGAAACGGCGTCCTAGCTCACCTCCTGTCTGCTGTCCTTTCTTTAGGAAACCTGCGTGAGGCTAGTTTGTACACATACCCTCTGGTTTCTTCTGCCATAAACCCAAGGCTAGGATTTCAAATCAGTGACGTCCACTAGGGCCCTCCTTCCTTGTACTCACTTGGGGCTCCCAGGGAAATAAATACTGAGTTCTAAATATGCGCAAACTGGAGTGCACCCGCAGAACTGACGCGGGTGCCCCTGTATCAGCGGCTGCGGCTCCCCAGAGTGGCAGGCAGTCCAGGTTTTCCGGTGCTTCCCTCTGATGCGTGTTTTTTCCTATCGCTTGTGCAGCTTCCGGAATGTTGCTCTTTGTGGGCTCTCTGCAGGATTTTAAAATATCCGCTAGGGCTGCACACGAGCAGAAGAGTTGAGAGAGTAAGCCCTACAGTCTGCAAGGAAAGTTTCTAAATACAGGGTTCAGTTCATGGGAAAGGAAGACTGTGGTTTCATCTCATCACTGTTATTTTAACTTTTTTTAAAAAAGATTTATTTATTCATTTATTTTTAGAGAGGGAAGGTAGGGAGAAAGAGAGAGAGAAATATCAATGTGTGGTTGCCTCTCATGTGGCATCTGGCCCACAACCCAGGCATGTGCCCTGACTGGGAATTGAACTGGCAACACTTTGGTTCGCAGCCCCCGCTCAATCTACTGAGCTTCACCGGTCAGGGCAACTTTTTTTTTTTAACAATGGCATGCAATGAATTTAGCAAATCGTGTGCTTCTGTCTGACTGACAGAGAAGGGTATCTACATTCTACATTTCTGGAACATGTTTTTATGAGACTGTAATTTAGATATTTAAATAGCAGATTCCAGCATTTCACTTGCTGGATAAAGGAGAGGAGTACGAGGGATTCAGGGTGTGTTCACAAGTTGTTTACAAACAATACGGATATTTTGAACTAAAGATCTGCAGTGTTTTGCTTATAGTGGGAGAAAGAATAGCTTAGAAAGTGCAGCCAAAGGCAGCTGCTGCGGAGGCTGAACGGCGCTGTCGAGAAGGAACCCTGAAGACTCGTGGAGGCCGCACCCTGGCTGAGTTGGAGCAATTGCCTGCGCTTTTCTGACGCCAACTAGAAAACAAAAATGATTAGAACTATAATAATAACATACTAAATTTGGGAATTAAGGTCTCCCGAATGGACACTTCCAGACACTTAGCTCTGATTTACAGTAATTTTTTTATGTCTAGTGTATTTTTTTCATTTCATTTAAACTCTATTAAATTTTCAGTCATTTCCTGGGGTTTCCAGACAGACAGTTGCGCTTCTCACTGTTTTCAATTGTTCTGTGATAATCACACATCCTGTGCTCATTGCATATGTTTTACATTGGCTTTATATTTCAGAATCATTTAAGATAACAAAGATTTAAAAGTTAGTGGTGCTAAATTTTAAAAGTAGTATCACAAGGACTTTGCCATAAAATAAGTCATAATTGAAGATATTTGTCCCTTGTTATGAAAAGGAATTATTCTTGTGTTTCACCTTTGAAAGTTTTTGTTTATTGCTTTTTAATCAGGGAGTGTATTGCATTTAATTGCATTGAATAATTTTTCAGATAATAAAATCTGTCTGTTGGTTTTTTTATTATACGAATAGATCCCAAATATAATGTTAGCCTTGCATTCTTGGCCTAAATCCTACTTGGTTTTGGTAGATTATTTTTTAATATGCCATCAAATTTAATTTTCTTGTATTTTAATTTAAATTTTTTCAAACGTAATCTTAATTGGTATTGGTTCATCATTCCCTATTTTTGTACTTTCTTGATTAGGGCTTAAAATAACCATTGCTATGCTATTAATATTGCTTCTGGTATAATAAAAGCCAAAATCAAAGACCCAAATTAATTTTTCTCCAAATTATATGTCCTAAATTCCTCTAATATTCAGCAAGTTTAGCATTGGGAACACTTGAAAGCAGAAAGTAGAGGGGACTGGGACAGTGATGTACCCGGTAAGGTGCATTTGCTAGAAAGAAAATGCTGGGAGAAGAAAGAGACCGCCTGTCTGAGGGCCGGTAGGTTTGTGTGTGCTACTTTACTGAGAAGCATTGGGAACACGGGGGGTCTCATCCGTGCTGGGCTCGGGGAAGAGAGAGAGGCCTGGGCATGCCACGCGCACACGTGGGTCTGGTTGTGGGGTCACAAGAGTGTCTCCAGTCCACGTCACATCTGTGGGAAACCACCTCGTCTGGACAGACTTTTTCCAAGGGTGGAGTGCCCACTGCCCGCATGGGATCCAGGAAGAAAACACTGTGTGAGGGACAAACAAGGCTTTGTTATAAAGATTCAGGTTAGAGTAATATCCCTGAATGTAAATTTTAGAAGCATAAGAAGAGAGGTTTAAGAAACGGTCATTCTTGATAAAATGGAAGAAGACTTCAGGAAATTGGAGCGTGAAGTTGTGAGAGAAGATGGCAGAATAGAAATGTGAGATAGCTATGATCATCGCTGCAGAAAGATGTCTGATTAAGGGTCCTCAGTGGGGCTGTGATGTCATCCTGGCCTTGGGGAAGTCCCCTCTGCAATAGGAAGGACAGCGCTGAGAACACTGGGCATGGCCGAGGGAGGTGGAGGGTACTGGTCGGATGTGAGCAGCAGAGGGTTGCTGAGGGTGGGCGAGAGGATTAGAATGCCAGTGCAGGGCAGGGTGGGGGAGGGAAGATTTTTGGGCGTGGGCCAGTGTGGATCTGTATCTGACTGGACTGGTGATTTCACGGGGTTGTGCTCACTTTGTAAACATGCGCCATGCTGTGAATTTAAGATTTGTATACTTTAGATGGATTACATTCTGGTAAAACTTAATTAACAGGTCAAAGGAAAAAATCTGCTTATTGGAATCCAAAAGCAAAATTTCAGAGATATAAATGAGAAAATCATTCCCAGTTGAGAAAAAACAAAAGGACGACAACAACAAAAAGAAAACCACCTATTTCTCCCTTTTCCCAAGTGGTATGCAGATAAAAGTAACTCATGATCTAGACAAAGATACTGAATGGCCATGCAGATCCAAAGAGTTATGAGAATCTTTTTCAGCACAAAATGCATCTCATGTCAATAAAATCCCTTAATGTGACAGCACATAAAATTTTAGGATATATACTAAGTACACACCTTGAAAAATGTTTTAAAAATATCTTAACTGCCTTGAAAAAAAAAGTCAGCAGAGAAATATGGTAACCACATTTTACAACAGATTAGAAAGCATATCTTAAAATGATTTAATTTTGAACTGCATTAGCAGTCGTTACTAATGCTCTACGAGTGAATGCATTTGAGAATTGGAAAAAGCATGCTATTAGCATGATTCAAAATATTTAACCAGCCAGCAGAAAAAAGATGCACAAAACTACTTTCTTTTTTTATTACAGATATTGCAATAAATATAATTTTATATTTATTTTCAGCAAATGCTTTACCCATAATTTATTGGAAGAAAAATTTGAACATTTTCCATTTTATAAAATTGTGTTATGTTTTGTTTTTCCCCCTTTTAAGCTGATAGTGGGAGTATTTTCACTTTTATTACCAATTAATTTATTCTTTTAAAAATAATTAAGACAAGTTTGGAACACAATGTTCAAACATTACAGAAAAGAGCACAATTAGCTCTTCCTCATGTCCCTTGCATTTATTTTTCCTCTTTTAAAGTTATTGGTTTATTTCTTCTGCACAGCAGAATGACTATAGATGCAAATATTAATGAATATTTATAGATGCAAATAATGACTATTTTAAATGCAAATATTAATATGTTACATAATAATAGTTATCAAATATGGTATTCTATGATTTCTGGGAAAAAGTTGATAAAAATGTATCTAATGTAATTATTTTTAACTTTAAATACTTTGAGACTATTCAATAATGTCCTCATATTTTTTCTAATTAACTGCCATGTTAAATTATATAACATAATTGATTTGTCCAGGCCTACTATTTGCTATCAGGATCAGTAGTGCCGGGAATAAAATGGTATGTATTGGCTTGCGTGTGAGAGCAACCAAAGGGTTTGATCATTTCTGTGTGCTTCTGTCTTTGTTAAATGTGTAGTCACTCATCTTTGGAGAGACTAATAAATCCTTCAGGTTAACGCTAAGAGTGATGGACAGAACCATGGTAGGCGTGGCTGGCGCTCACCCTTCTGTGCTGCTTCTTTCCCTCCTATGTGTGCTAGAGGTCAAGTGACCCAGCCCTCGTGACATGCAGGGGGAGGCGTGTCACCATTTCTGGCTAAGAAATGCCGAGGCTAGGGTGGGAATACCAGCTAAGCAGAGAGAGTGAAAGCTGTGTCCCGATTCCCAGCCTCTTCCGCTAGCGTGGTTATGGAGAAGGCCTCGGGGTGAAATGGGAAAGAGTAACAAGATTGTTGGTCTTGATGGAGAAAAAGTGCCCAGGAGAGTTGACACACTCACTGTGCACTCGGTGTGAGCAAGGAGGAGCGGGTGGTGTGTTACTGCCCCGACTGCTTGGCGGCCCTGTGGCTGGAGAATGACCTAGTCCCTCCTGAGTGTCGTGAGAGAGTTACTCCCCCAGGTTCCAGGGACTCGGTGCGTTCAGATTGTTGTATACTTCACTTCCGCAGGCGTATCTTCTGTATTTAAAATAATTCTATATATGACACCCCTATAAACTGTCCATGTCTTGCTTATACACATGTACGCATATCTTTGAAATCATTTTGCAAGAGTGCTTAAGACAATTTTTTGTTCTACTCAATGCTGCCTATTATTGCATTTGGATATCTTTAATTAGGCTGTAAGATGGGTATTACGGCATTTCCAATCTTTCCACTAAAAACAGTGACTAAAAATAATTTTTATATGTACCATTTTGATTTTTATTTGCAGGACATATAATTGGAGGTGAAATTACTGGTGGTTAAATAATGTGACATTTGGAATTTTGGTCCCAAGAAACAGGCCCTAATTTTCTTTCTTCATGTCAATGTGCCTATTGGTATATTTAAGTGGTTTTCATTAAAATTCTGAAAATTTTTCTTAGCCTCAGTAATTACTTTTATTATCAAATTACCTTTTGTAGGTTATGTTCCAAGTTCTGCTCCCAGATGAAAGATGTAAATTGACTGCTTCTCCAGCAAGCAGCACAGTGTTCTCAGACATTCTGACATTTGCCAATATTGTAGGTGGAAAAGGATGTTAAATACCTTGAATGTGCCCACCATTAAAATGACCAAAGCTGAGTAATGTTTAAGAGTCAATTTTAGTTCCCATTCTGTGGATCGTGTGCTTACTCTTGGTTCACATGTTCTAGTCGGCTATTTTTCTCTTATAAAGTTAGTTGCGTGACGGAGATCAGAACCTGAGCTTTCTGGAATGCAGTCTGATATGGCCAGTGTCATGAGTCCAAGGTCTTTTACTTTAAATACTGGCAAACAGTCTTTACAATACCCTTTACTGAATAAATGCTACTTCTTTAGGGTAGTACTTCAATACTACACTAAGCATAGCTTTTCAATCACTGTATTTATATATATAATATATAACAAACATATAATATATAATGTATAACATATAACATATAATATATAATATATATTTGCTGGAGCTATTCTCCCATTATTTCTCCTTCAGAATTTTTGTGAGTTCTCTCTATGACACTTTGACCAACTTATCTTCCCGCTCTGTGGGCTGGTTTAGATATCTTGAATCTGTTTTATTGGTTGAATGCATATTTTGAGTTATTATGTCTTTGGGTTAAGATGCTTCATATAAGCCTTTATACTAATGAATACAATTATTACATAATATTAAGTTCAATCTACTGAGCCACACCAGTAGGGCATATAATATTAAGTTCAAATGCTATCTTTTTGGATCCATATATAAATATTTAATAATTTATATTGTCAAGTTCTGTATATCAAATAAAGCGCATTTTGTCATTGTAATTTAAATTACTAAATATTCACCTCCAGTTATTTTTGTGTAGTTGTAGTTTTTACACTTATTTTCTCACTGCTTGGAGGTTTTTCTGGATACTTCCCAATATTAGATTTCAAATTTTTGGATACTTTTTGGAACACAGATAGTGTCTATTTAGAAGCTCAGTATTTTCTGCATATACTTGATACTAGGCTCATTGTTTCTTTAGTTTGACCATAAAGTGATGTAACTTATTCACTGAGTTTATATTATATTAATAGGTGATAAGAACCTAAGGAGAGACTCAGTTATTTTAGACTTAACAAGCTCTTCAGTGGAAAAGAACATGTAAAGAATGTATTAAGAAAACATAGTTTATAATAAAATCCACTGTGGAAAACAGGAGAGCACTTTCCTTTTTCTTCATGAAATATACAATTTGGTATCATGAGACATTTATAAAGCGGGAGAACTGAGATTGTTTAGCAAGTAAAAATGAATAAATTGAAAGGTAAAATGACAGCCTAAAATGCATTTTGTTATAAAAATCATTAGCTGCTTCAAACCAGCTACATAAAACTTAGATATGGAAGCTATAGGTCTTGGGTCTGGCATGTCATTAATTTACATCTCTTCTCTGTAAATGAACATGCATTTCCATTAATTAATAAGCTGTTCATCCATCGAACTAGTAATTTCGGGCAAAATCTACCAATTCAATCTTGTTGATGGGAGAAACACAGAACTAGAGCTGATCCTGCCGGGAGCAGGGTCACATGCTGTCAGGCAGTCGGGGGCTGCAGAGGAGCCCAGAGCCCCCCCCTCCGCAGTGTCCCCTCCACTCACTGGTGGGGACACCTGGACCTTCCACTCGTCCGCATGTCCGTGATGCCAAGACTCTTCGTCTTCGGGAGCACACAGTAAAATCAATTCACCCAGATTCTGCTGATTCACTCCCTAGGGAAATGCTGAAAACTGTATAAGTAGATATTTTATTTAAAAAGCCCCAAACCTGAATCATTTAAAACACCTGGAAATGGTCTTAGGAGCGAACAGCAAATATAGAAATATCTGTTTTAAAAATTTATAAAAATTGGCCAAGAAAGATACGGGTCTGTGGTATGTAAACCAAGGCTGCTCCCTGCCTCAGCCTCCAGACTCAAGAGGTGCAGATTCCCCTCCACTCTGCTACACCCAAGGGCACAGGACTCCCCCTCCCACCTCCCTCTGCTGCCCAGGAGGAAAAGAGCATCAGTCTTTCTCATCCTGCCCTCACTTTCCTGTGAGCGAGGGTGAGGTCTGTGCAGTGTGATTGAGAGACGGGGTCCCTTCTGCCCATCACCACTCCTGGGGTGACCTTGGGTGCAGGAGGTTGAAGATGCTGACCGCCCTTCCCCTGGCTCATAAGACAGTCATTCCTATGCAGGGAAGGACAAGTCATGGAAACTTTGGGCTGCTTGACACTCCTCTACCCAGTTATCAGCTCCTAGAGCAAGCCGCCACTCAGAAAGAAGCTTGCCAGGACCCCCGCTCCCACCTCCAGTGCCCTGGCTCTGAGATTCACCTGTGGAGAGAAACCAGCCGTGGAGCCCGCAGCTCCAAGTCTATTGCCAGAGGAACTGCTTTATCTGAAACAGAGCAAGGAGGGCGTCGAACCTAAAAGTCTTCCGAAGAAGGCCAGAGGTGGCCGTAAGAGGCTGCCGGGAGGAGGCAGTGGCCATAAATCATATCTCATGGCTATGGACCCCAGAAATTGTATCTACCCTGAGAAATGGGGTTACCCAACCCAAACCCCAAGATCAGGAACAAGACAAAGATGTCTACTCCCGCCACTTCCATGAAACACAGATTCTATAAAGGACAATCAGACAAAAAGATACCCTAGTCCCCTGCAGGAGAACCGAGGTACTACACAGAGGTGGGATTCTCAGTGGGGCCCAGGACTGGACTCAAGAAGGAAACCTTATGTAGAAGGACCAGTGGAAAACAAGAGCCCTACCCCAAGCCCCCAGCAATATGAGGCCTGAGAAAGAGGAACAGGGTGAGATAAAACTAAATGAATACAAAAAGAAATATACTGGAGAAATGCCAGTTTCTCCAATTAAGATATAGTCAACTTCCTGTAAAGTCAAACAGGTGACGAGGGTTTCCGATAAACCTGTCACGGCTGAAGGGGAGTTATATTACATGCTCATTATGTTCAATATAAAACTTCAGAAATTATAATAACAGCTAAGAAAATAAGTGCCCGGAAAATTTTCAAAATGCCATACCTGTGCCTGGAATGTGAGGATAGTCGAAAACAAATTCAAGCCAGATATTAAAAGACAATAAAAGACCTTAAGTTAATACAATAACCTTTGGATGGAGTTCCACCTGAAAAGTTAATTTAATGCAGGTTGAATGTGAATTCTGACATTAAAAAGAACTGCAGTTCAAAGACCACTGATAGCCACCAGACTAAATGACAGTGTCTTTAGGAAGAGGTGTCCGGTGAAGTGTCACAGAGGCCGACAATATGCCCGATAGTCATCAACTCAACTAATTATACGACGAAGGGAATAAGCTTAAATCAATGCAGTTTTCCGCTGCTAGGGAGTGAAGGGTGTCGTCAACATTAGTAAAGATGTGAAATTCAAACTCACCTAAAGGAATGAGGAGTTTAAGCACATTTTACATAAAAATATAATTGCTTCCATGAATGGATAAAATTAGGGAAAGAGCATAACTTAACATGTAGAAATGTGAAGAATCAGTGCATTTATTTGACATGTGTTTGTATATCAAGCTAAAAGGAAAAGGCATACAATTAAATTTGTTATCAAATGACAAAACTGAATGAACTCAGCCTAAAGGGAGGGTCCCAGGATAAGATGTATGTCAGATAATGCATGTGTCTATACTTACGTAGTAACATATTACTTAGGTCTGTAATCAAGCAAGTTAGCAAAGTGCTGACGTGTATCAGTTTGTGTAAAATACACTGAGTGTAGATGGAGTTGGAGACCGAGGGGCGGGGGGATCTGGTCCGGCCCAGGTGTACGTGTAGGTGCCAATCCTCTCCCAGCACCCAGCACCGAGGGCCTGTTCAGATGATTTCACAGCTTCCCCCGCAGGTGACTGCTGTGAGCAGACGCCACTGCATGTTCCCTGTGCTTTTCCACAGCATGGGTCAGAAAACTCAGTCTCATGAATAGTGATAATCATTATAACAATAGCAAGGGGTTGGTCATTCTGTGACGCTAAGAGTTACAGAAAAGTTCTTTACTTGTTTCTCACTTATCTGTGTTAGCATGGTCCCCGTTTTACTCTAGCCAACTGAAATTTGCCGGGCAGTGGTAACTGTCCTTGAATGCTGGTTCGGAAGTATGTCTAATTCTAAAGCCACCTTTTTCCACGACTCAGCAGTCCCTTAACGCACAGCGCGACGGCGAATGGCACGGAGAGCAAGGAAGTAACATGAATTCTATCTACCCGTTACATCACTGACCGCGATTCTAAACTGAAGCCAAGTACACCCCACTCTGTTCTTTAGTGGACAAACCGTGCAAGAACCGTGACCGGTACTTCACAGAGAGACTGCAGCGACAGCACTCTGATGCCCTGTGGGTCTAGGACAGAGTCGGGCCCGTGTTAGTGCTGTGTCCACATTACAGCTAAATTACAACGAGGTCATCTCGCTTCATTTGTCAGCTTCACCTGCGATTTTTCAGAAGGAAAATGACTGACATTTCAGAGAAGAGTAGAAAGTGAAATAACAGGCTGGACTGGGTGCAGGGAGATGAAGCAGGAAGCCGATTTCTCCGGGACCTGATGTTTTTTGCCTAGATGGCTGTGCAACTCATGCTTTGTTTATCTGGGTCCATAAAGCGTGCTATTTGTTCTGAAGTGAGGTGGTTTTACAGGACTAGGACATACCCCTCCTGGATCCCGGTCATGTTTTTAAACTGGATTTCCCTGTCCACAGGAATGTTTTGGCCAAGTCTCCAAGGGAAGGTGGCGCTGTTCTCGTGGTAGCCCCGTGAAACGCTCAGGGGACACAGCGAGAGAGTCTTTGCAAGGACCGGAAGGGAGAGAGGCCAGCAGCAGGGCAAGACCAAGTCTGCAGGGCCCTGAGCTGAACTCATCCTGATCACACTCAGACCTGGCCTCGGAGGAGGCCTCTGTGCATATTGTGGATGGTGAGGAGAATAATACCCCAGCAGTTCCCTCATCAGCCCCTTGGCATCCATGGAAGAAGGCAGGGCCAGGCCAGAATGTCAGCATTCCAGGAGATACTGGTGCAAGACTGTGGCGGGGAGAAGGCAGTGTCTGAGCATCCCTCCTGTCGATTGTAAGTCTCTGTGCTTGGTGTCGGTTGCACACGGCGTCCGTCCTGTTGCGTATTTTGTAGAACACCTCAAATCCCGTCCACCCTGTGTGAGAGGCAGTTGAGGAAGGTGAATGAATTGTCTCCCTGCAGTTCGTGCTCCCTCCCCACCTTTCGGAGAGCAAAGCGAAGGTGGGCATGAGTCACGATATGATGAACAGGGAGAGAGGTTTTATCCTTAATATGCAATTTAATGCTTTGTTAGGATCCAAAAATATAATTTAGCTGATGAGAACTAGAATTCAAAATGCATTACAAAAACAAATCATAAATCACAGAATACCGAGAGAGGAAAATTGATTAATCAATCTGTTGTTGAAAATAACAAACAAACTCCCTCAAAAAGCATCTCTGGAGTGCCAGTGGAGG
Source organism: Tonatia bakeri (assembly GCA_004024845.1). Classification (NCBI taxonomy): domain Eukaryota; kingdom Metazoa; phylum Chordata; class Mammalia; order Chiroptera; family Phyllostomidae; genus Tonatia; species Tonatia bakeri. Next base: position 195,686 of record PVIA01000782.1, read on the forward strand.
GGGGAAAATTGTGATTAATGCCTTACGCTCCTTCACTCAGTGGTACGAAAGAATGGAAGTGTCGGCCTTCCTGACAAGTGAAGAAACTTGAGAAGACGACAGAAGGAAAATGCAAAAACCCTTCGAGAGGGCAGGTGTCCTAATCTTCTGGTCCGCCTAGCAGCTGGGTGCACGATGGGAGGAGCCCTTCTCAGTGGAACGGGGAAAGGTGTGGTTCGTGGAGCCCAGGGTTCGTGCGTTTGGTTCAGAGTGTAAGTGAAGAAAATACACCAGGCAATACCCCCCTTTCCTCCAGGTGGAAGGCTCGTTGGGCATCTTGATGTCCCCTGTTGAATGTGCTTGTCCTTATTACTTTTTCTCACAGTGCATGCTATGTGAGTCATGCCGAGTCTCTTGGTTCTGTCTTTTTATATTTAACCACGACACTGAGAAGAGAGCAGGAGTCACACATTGACCATGTGTGGCATCTTTCAGAAGAAGATGCTGCGGCCTGACCGCCGGCACCTGGCTGGTTCTGTCAACAGGGCTTCAGGTCTGAAGTGCTGTGACCCGAGGAGGTTGGCTATTTCTCTAGAAGCAGCTGTTTTCTAGAACACTGTATGGGGTTTAAGAAAAACAAGGCAAGGCAGGACATGAGCCATATTGGGAAAAGTAATTCAATCACTTAATCTGTCATTTAGAAAAGTGCCACTGCATTCACGGCATCAACAACCGAGCGGTTGTCCGGTGAGCCTCGCTGGGTTGGCGCTGAGCAGAGTTGTTGACTTGCAGCCTCCTGTCAGGACATGCGTTTGGTCATGGAGGGTGGATTTGAGGACACAGTCCATAATCCTCTCTAACCAGGGAAGAAAGTGGCACCTTCCGTTCAGAAGACAAGGCTGCACAGGAAGTGGGTTTATTGGGAATGTGCCCAAACGTGCAGAATCTGACATCCACAATGGAGAGTGAAGGATCGAGGTGCTGGCCCCGAGGATGCTGGGGAAACATGGTGGGGATGGACACCTTCGATGCCCATGGCACGCACTCAACCCAGCTGACGGCCTCTCCCTCTATCCGGGAAGGCTGTGCCACAAGCCAGGTCACTAGTGACATCGACTCCCATGGCTCAGCCACGTGTCCCTCCTGGTTAGACGCCTGCATAGTCCAAGACTTACTGTGGGTTTGCTCACTCTCATCGTCCAGTTGCTGTAGGATTTATTGCCATTCTGCGGCTTGGTCAAGTTCAGAGGAAATGCTGGTGATTGCCTTCTATAGCCCAGGGTCAAGGCCTAGCAGGGTGTATTCAGTCATTCTCTCCTAATATGAATGTTCTCACCCATGGGTTACAGGTCAGGGATTTTTAAAAGAATACATGTAAGGTGGGAGTCCCCGGTTTTCTCACCGAGCATGCGACAGTGGGGAGAAGCAAACGTACCATGAGCAAACTCCAGGGACTCACCAGAAAATCATCCACGGTGAAGGGGAACAATTCACGGTTTGTTGTCATTTCCATGCCCTTCCAGGGCGCTGCGGCTGTTGTGATCCTTTTAAGAGGAACCTCTGGTGACAGACAGATGTCCCACGGCAGCATCGATGCCCCCTTGCATGCTAGAGGATGTCACCCTGAAGAGAAAAGTCACCCTATGGAGGTCAGAGGGGGACTTGGGTGATGGAGACTTTCTGAAAGTCAAGGGTGGCTCTCAACTCAGGCGCCGAAGCACAGGCCTATTGCTGGTGCCCAGAGGAATGCAGCGGCCTCCTCTCTCTCTCTCTCTCTCTCTCTCTCTCTTAAACCAAAGTTCCTACTTCTCTTTCCTTTAGTCTTAACTGTGCTGTTCCTTGTCACCTTGAGTACAGAAGTTCAATACCTTTCCTGGCTCAATATCTTAGAGGTTACGGTTACTTTCACACTTAGTATTTTATTTAATTCTTAAAATGAACTTGAAAGCCAATAGGTATGTTATCACACTCAGGGACATATAGGTACACGTACACATGTATTCACATATGTGACTCTGAACACGTATCTGATAACTGATCCATGCTTTGAAATGTTTATTTCTTTCTAAGTGAGTTTATAAACTATTGGGAAAAGTTTAAATCTGTGTGTATGAAATTATCTGCAACAAAATTGGACATGCGTCAACTCATAGTCGTGTTTTGGGGAACCAACCTTCACTGTTTCCATTCATTTATTTTTAAAGATGAGGTAAATATATAGCCTCCTTTAAAAAATGCAATGGAATTCTCTGAGGGCCAGGAATGTCCCCAATAACAGGGTGGCCGTTCACGAGGCTGAAGCCAGGCGAGGACAAGGAGCGGATTCTCACTGCCTCCTATTCTCCAACAACTTCTGTTCAGATGTCCCTGTTGAGACCTCCTCCTAAACCTCTTTTCTGGGAGTCTCTGTAAGTCTGAAAGAGCATGTTCCACCCAAGGGTATGATTCAGAAGGAAAGAGAATACAGGTCCTCAGAACCCCCTTTTAGTTCCTGAGCTCCGACTTGGGAGATGGTCTGGGCCAAGGCCTTGGTCACCTGAGCATGCCCAGGGCGGGGGTGCTGTACCCCTGGGTTCAGCCCCACAAAACAGAAGGGTGCAGGGGCATCTTCCGCAGGACCAGCCATCCTGGCCCCATGCTAATGGAAGTCCTTCTGTGCTTTCACTCATTTCCGGGCTGTGGATTTTAATAAGCACCTGGTGTCTTAGGGTTTGGGGCCCAGGGGTGCCGGCTGGCTGCCCCATTTACCCACAATACCTGTTCCTGGACCTCTCCCCATGGGGCACGCCAGCCAGGGAAGCTCAGCATGCATCCACCAGGACTGTTTCCCTTGCTCAGTCCCGTCAACCCCAACGCCCATCCCCTGGTTCAACTGTTGTCTGATGGAGTTGGTAGAATTCTTCTGCATGGGGCATTTAAAAGTCGACAAGAGTCACCGAATGCTGCCAGCACGCCCCTCCCCCGCCGAGGTCCTGCTGACTCAGGGCAACCCAGCTGGACACTGCGGAGTTGCTGCCTGGCCAGTCACTGTTCTCCTGGCCAGCTCTCTAGTCAGCCAGCTGTCCTGACGTGGTTCCTTTCCATTGACCCTGCCCCTACCTGTCTCCAAGCCCAGAGCAGCCTGGATACAGGCCTAGGCTAAGAACTCCTCTTCTGTTATTGCATCCCAGTGGTCAGTGTTCTGGGTCTTTCCATGGTCGCCTGTGATGACATGGCCGCTCCCACATTCTTCCTGCTGTAGTGGAGATTTCTTCTTTGCCTCTAAACTGTGAGACTGCTTACATCGACCAACTTGATGTCTAAGCTTTTAAAACAAAAGTAACACTAGCAGAGGGAGGGAGACAAGGTTTTCAGCTTCTCCGGTGACCGCGGGTTCCAGAGGAGTGACTTCAAGGACCAGGCCTCCCAGGACTGGGTGTGGTGGGTACGGAAGGAGCCATGTAAGAGGACACGTTGTCCTCAGCCTCTCTTTGGTGCCTGTGTGTGAGCACTGCAGGGCCACCTGCCCAACGTGACACTCCGCAGCAGCAGACACTTCACTCAGCTATGGCGTGGTGGGAAGAGAACTTTGGGTTCCACAGCGCAGCCTGATGGTTCTTAGGGCCTGGAAATGCTCCAGGTGGTTCCTTTGCTGGGAGGCAGTGTGCTTACTCAGCAGTCACCTGGAACTGGGTCGGGGAGAGCCACCACATTGAAATTCAAAGGCTTCTCCAGAGGCTCGGCCCTTCAGCAATCCTTTTCATCTTTATGGCTCTCGGGGTCCCACTGGAGCTGTTGGCGCTGGAGCCCCACGGGCGGCTGATAGGGATGAAGGTCAGCTGTATTCCCTGCTCTCACTCCCGGGGTGCCGAGGTTCCCAGGTGACACCCTGGGACCTCTGCACACCAGCTCCCCCACCCCTGGCATGGGCATCCAGTTCCCAGCCAGCTCAAAGCCACCAAACCTTCAGCTGCACGCACACACGCGCATGTGCACACATGCACGCATATAGAGCCCTGCCTGGTCCCTGCAGCCTCCTTTGCTGATTGTGATTTACAGACCATATTATAGCCTTTGCCCAATCCACTCACAGAACATAAATATTTCTTAACCTCACAGTTCCAGCAGATAGCGTTTTATTTTATCATCTCACATCCAAGCTTTCCCCGAGGCATCGGCGCACATTTTCGAGGTTTCATCAGGAGGAAACAAAAGCCAGGAACACTGGCCCTCAGATTTGAACCCCCGTTACCCCCTCAACGGGGGGAACAATTTTCTTGACTCCTTTCATCTCCAGTTAGTGTTCAGCACTGAACCCAAGTTGGACTCTCTGTAGTCATAAAATTTCTTAATATCTTTGGGGAAGTCAAGTGGTATAAAAATACTTCAGTGGCTGGCTCTTCAACCTCTGATTTAACTTGCACTTAAATTTAGCTTCTTAAGTATCTTCTTAAGGGAAAGTAGTTCAGCAGGAGCCAAATAAAATTGAAGTGCCTGTTCTCATCGAATGGTAGGGACATCTAGTCTCTATTTCCTTTCCCAAAGCCTTCTTTTCTTTTCTCCTGAGTCCTAACAATTGTTTTAATCTGGATCCCAAAGGAAATCAGAGTGCATGTGCACAGGGGCCAGGTTCTCCCCGACGAGGTGTCTGCTGGGCGTTTCATCGCCGGGTGATAAAAGAGGAGAGAGGGCGGCTTGCGAACACATATGCTACGCCCAGCTCAGGCGATGCATTGGGGTGAGTAATAGGCTGTCCTCCGAGGGACGGTGCGGTCTGCCGGGGAGGTGCACATATCTGCAGCATCGGAGCTTGCGTGCATCAGCTGGATGCTAGTTCAAGAGCTGTGCTTGTTTTAACTCATTTAATCAGCACCGCCATCGTAGGAACCAGACACCATTACCCTCTCTTCCCACATATGCGGGAAGTCGAACATGAGGGGTTAGCCACCTGGTCTTAGGTAGCCGGGTTAGTGAGAGGTAGCGCTGGAGTGAGAATCCAGGGGTTTGATCCAGAACCCAGGCTCTTAGCCACTGTGGTGGACTCCCTCTCCAAGGACAAATGATGTCCATGCAGAAGTATCAGCTGTCCTGACAGCAGGGTTTCAAGGAAGAGACATATCTGTATTCCTTGGCCAGAGCACGGCGACCAGTGTGCAGCTGGGAAGGCATCGGGGTTAATATTCTCCACCAAGTCCTTCTTTCCTAAACATTTCCCAGGAGAGCAGTCCCTGTGAGATTTGAATTCTTCCTCCTCTCCAAGCCTTTGCTACCGGAGATGACCGGTAGTTCCCTCACCTGCACCTGTGCTCCCCCTCGGCTGCCAGCTGCGATGCCCCCACTTCCTTCACGCGTCTTTCCTAGCCCCTCACAGGTGAGCACTGCTGTCTCTTCCCCACTGGCTGCTAATCTTCCTAACTCAGGTCAGTTTGCCTCGGACCAATAGATATTTTGACATAAGACAGGTTTGTGTAAAGGGCACTAAAATCAGGGAGGCAACATTTAAGCTTAATCATCTATTTAATGGAACACTTCCCTGGGGTCATGGGAACTTTCTGAGACATTAAAAACTGTTTAACTGTTGAAGGACCATTAATCTGGACGGCAACACATGCCGAATTTCAGGGACAGATTCAGCAAAGTGGGAGCTGCGTGTGAAGGGGTACTTACAACATTTTCTCGCGGAGAGCACAGTGAGAGAAAAACAAAGAATCACGCAGTACTAATAACTAGAAAAAAACAAGGAAAAAAGAGTTGGCCTCTAGGGACTGGCAAAATGTGTCCAAGTAGAAAAAGCAGATTACTTGCAGACCTTGGCTGAAACCTGACAAGATATTTGAAAAGATTTACTAACTTTTTCATCAGAAATTTGGCAAAATTGGAAGGTGAAAACTCAGAGCCTTACGGGGATTTTTAAGGCCTCCTCCCTAAAGGTAAAGTAAAATTACGTGTTCTGAGGGGAAAAGCAAAGCCGAGATGATGTGGTTGGACAGGCAGGCCAACCTGTGACATCGCGCAAGGTACACCCTGCTTCTTCGGGGAATTGAGAGGAACTGTCTCATCTCACGAATCTCCGTGGAACCAGAAATGAAGCCCCGGAGGAAGCTCAAAGCCCAGCTTCCACGACCAGCCTCGTTTCCTGAGAATGAAGAACAATGTAAGATGGGAATCTTAAACTTACTTTAAAGATTTTATTTATTCATTTTTAGAGAGGAAAGGAGGGAAACGAGAAGAAGGAAAACATTGACGCAGGAGAGAAACGTGGATAGGTTGCCTCCCGGCCCTGATCGAGGACCAAACCCACAACCCAGGCACGTGTCCTGATCAGGAATTGAACTTGTGACCTTTGGCTTTTAGGGACACTGCCCAACTAACTAAGCCACACTGATCAGGGCAGAAAATGAGTTTTTTAAAAGCACAAACTGCTGCTTTGTCTCCAACATCACTGGCCCAGGGCACGTACGAATCTTAACTGTCCTCCCCGCAAATATTTATAAGAAAAAGCCTGAATTGCATGAGTGGGTAAATTTAACTTATTACTCATCTCATGGCTCAACATGTAAAAGAAAGACTAGGAAGTTGCTTTTTGCATCTCTTTGTCTGCTTGTGTGTGTTGTGTGGTGTTTCCTGCCTCTGAATGGCATTGCTAACTTGTAAAAGAGGCCTATTTAGTTGGCATAAACAAGTAAGTACTTATATAGAGATTCTCAAAAGTATAATAGGAACTAACCCAGGTGCTTTTCCAGACCTTGCCATGTGGGAACATATTTGAGACTAAAGCTGGTTACAGTTGGTTTTGTGAAAGAGGCACATCTTTAGAGTTTTTAGTATCTGTGTTATTCTAGGCCATCACAGGCCGTTACAGGGGATTCAGCATTAGATGTCGCAGAGAAAGTATCTGCTTTCATGAAGTTTGTATTTAAAGCAGGCAAGGCTTTACATGATTATTATGATTTGTGGAGGCACCTCAGCCACACCACGAGGGCACTCGGCAAAAACAGGTGCTGCCTGTGAAGTGGGTACTCTGGCGATCCAAAGCTTAGTGGCAGCTGCTTACGTGACCGAACAGAGGCCACAGAATTACTTACCTTAGTCTTTGGCTACTTTTTAAAAAAATCATCAGACTCTGCAGCTTTTTCCATGAGAGGACAGCCACCATGGAAACTGAGCTAGACTGCAATGCGTCAGTCAGGTCCAATGGCCATAACCAAATAACGTAGCCCGGCGACTCAAGAGACACTTGTTTCTCACTGTTTTGGAGGCCGTGTGTCCCATGTTGTATATACGCCATGTATACGATGTACACACACAGACAGACACACAGTTTTCTGATCTGAACTTTACAATGACCTACAGTAGGTAAAACGCCCCTGCTATGCTGATAAAAAAAAAGCAAAAGGTCAGAGAGGCCATGCGGCAAGCACATGGCGGACCCACCTTGTCGCCCCAGGAAGGCCCGCGACATGTAGGTCTAGCTGTAATTAGTTGCACAAGTAATTACTCACTTCACTGACAAAGACTTCTTGTGAACAAGAGTAAGACATCATTAATGCGCATTGTTTTCCTTTGAAAGTGCAGGGAAGACAGTTGTCCTGAAATAAAATGCATGCTTACTCTTCAGCTGCACAGATGTTCTGGAAGTTGTAGGTTAGGTCAAAATTTCGCAATTTTGTATAATTTTAATTAATAACAGGTTTTGCTACTGTTGAGAAAAAGAGGTAAATTTCAGCACTTCCTTGTTGGATGGGTGTCTTCTGTAAACGTAAATGCTGAGGTCAGGATATCATCTTTTTAATTTCATTGTACTTAAAGGACAGACACCAGATTATTTATATTATATCTGTGATATTCTTTAGCTACATGGCTTCGAACTCTACAGAATCTGTAAATACTTCGGGTGGTTTTCTAGGGGACATCCAATTGTCTCTAATCAAACCTGGTACACATTCAAATGTTAAGTAGATCTTATTTCCGATTACTGTACCTGAAGGTTTTTCCTGCCTGCCTGCCGCAAACATAACAAAGTCAAACTTAATTCATTTATTTGAAGTTCAAAGATATCCTCATCTCTACCATTTCAAGGAGTTCATTAGCCCGTCAGCCTCTTCCGCAGGAAGATTGAGATACTTTTCCTTAATTTGCATAATAGCTACACAGTGCAACAGGAGTCACAGTGCAGAAGTGGTGGTGGATGCCCACTGACGCTGTCCAGGAGGTATTTGAGAAAAATTGTCTCATATGCCAAACACAAACCTCTTTTGCATCTCCTGAAATTAAGTCTTTACTACTCTCGATACAGCAATACTTGGGCTTTGAATCATGACCTCCCTGGAGATCCAAGGTGATGAAGACTGAGGCCTGTTTGTTACACTGGGCCCTGGGGCGTTCTTCTGCTCATCCCTCCCATCTCAGCAAACTGGTTGTCAGTTTGGCAGTTCCAAGCCCCGCCCAGAAAAGGAGGAGCTTCATGGGAGCAGATCTGTATGCATATTACCTCATTGTCTCTTCTGCCCTTGGATCCACCCACAACAACCCATGTTACACAGTAACCAGACATACTGTTATCAAAGACAGGTGCCAGAGATGTGACAAACATGACTGTCAGTCCCAGTCCAGAGATTTCTGTCCTCCAGGCTCACACATGAGTCTCTGGTCAGCCTTTGGTTTTCTGGGCTACTTTGGTGCACCCAATCCTCACTGGAATGACATCACTCAGTTGAAGGACTTTCCGAGTTCCTGCGAGCAGGGACATCACTTAGAGTCATGCGTTTTCTGATACTTTCATCTTTGAAATGTTAGCAAATATAAGACAGCACAGCAAATGTGTGTCTAATGCATTATACAGATCATGTATCATAGTGATTTACACTGAAACTCACATGACCCTATCAACCAATGTCATCCCAATGAATTTAACAAATTAAAAACAATTAGGGAATTTTAAAACTTGTAAAAAAAGCAAACAGAAAATAGAAAAGAATTCTTAAAAACCTGCCTCCACCTTCCTAGTAACTGGTCCACAGGAAATTATTTCTGAGAGATATGAACTCATAGCATACACATTCTCTCTCTCACACACACAGGTGAATATCTTTGTAAATGAACTGTTGGGAACTGTCTCCTACTATGTTTTCTTTGCACAGTGTTACTCTTCTGAATCACCTAAACATTTCTGCAGGAAGAAACTAGTTTAACTCCATTTAATGTCATTTAGTTTCCAAACAGTCCTTGGGCCCTGATGAAGGGAGAGATTTTAAAATCTGTCTGCACACGTGTTAAGTTTCTGAGAGCAAAGGAAGCGCAGAGATTGTTGTACTGAACACAGGCTTCACCTAAGGTCAGAAAGAGAGAAGAGTGTGGCTCCCCCGCAAGGAGGTATTGCGGAGCTCCTCCCCTCCCTGGACCAGAGGGAGTCAGATTTGATTCATGGCCATTCTTTTGGGTAGTTCCTTTTTAAATGTCCTGAAAATCATCAACTGATCATTACTTCTCAGGGCTTTATAGAGATTTGTAGAGAATTTTCTGCCCAAGAGGCTTCTTCAACTATTCAGGAGTCATCAGTAAATAGGCACGTAGAGGTTTTGTAAGGTATTGTCACACGGGCAGGACACTGGGTAGCAGTTCAGAGCAGAGACCGAACGAAAGGATACCCGGATTGTGGCGGTGCTCTGAGGTCCCCTTTTGGAGCCTGGTCTGGGCGAGTGGTGGGCAAAGCCAGCCTCCACGGGGAGCCCAGGGGCACTCGGAGGGCTTGCAATTTTGTCCAAGGCAAAGCCAAGGCCTGCCTGAGGTCCCTCCAGGAGAGCGGGGTTGGGCCTCACGGTGACACTTCTTATTTATTGTTTCTTTCTGTTCCTCTGGATAAATATAGGATTTTTGTTGCAAGTGATATTGATCCTTTCAAGCATCATAAATTCCCCCCAAGAAAAGAAACAATTGGAGCAAATAAACTTTACTTTCTCTCTATCATCTAAAAAATAAAAAAGTCTATATATTTTGGAAACAGGACAGTAGTGTACCTTACTCAAAAGGACTGGGAAATGTATATTTGTTTCTGTTTCAAAACATATCTTAACTCTTACATCCAAATGCTAATTAGAACCTAAGGGTTCTGAACAGTTCCCTGTACACACTTTCTGTTATATTAAATTTTATATTATGGGATAAGTGTTTTTTTTAAGGGATGAGATTGCGAATCCAAATGTCTTTTCAAAAAATATGTGGGAACTTTATTTCAACAGTAAGAGTTGGTATTTGCCGGGATATTACACAGCACCGATTATTTGAAAGCATATACTCAGTACTGAAGACTACGCATGTCCACTTATACCAAGTCTGGGACTTTACTGAATGTTCTCACTACTGCTAATGAAAATGCACTGAAATAAAACTTGTAAAAAAATAAGTGAATAAATGACTACACTGAGCTGTTATGGCTTCCTAAGATCCATTTGTGAACGCTATTATTAGGGTTTTGTGAAAGGCCACATTTTAGCACGTATTAACATAAATGCGCCATTAATGAAGCTTTCCGGCCGAGCCTGCAGAACGTCATGTACAGTCATAAAGCCCAGAGAAGGGGAGAGGGCTCAGGCCTCGTCTCAGAGAGCTCGCTGAGGGCCTCTCTCAGGTGGTCGGTGGAGCCACATAACTGGAGGATGTGTCGGGAGTATGAAGGCGGGAAGAAGACAGAATATAAATTAACATCATGCATTGGTGTTTACAGAACCCAAGTTAAGTGTCTCGTTCATGTGGGTTCATGTGATGGTCACGCTCTAGTGAGATGGGGCTCCACTGAGTGACTGTGGAGGAATAAGTTTTAAAGCTTATGGGTTGCATCTCATTTATTAATTTATTATGATGTGCTTATATTTACCTAAATGAATGAGGGTTCTTGTATTTATAAACTTCAGTAATTAATCATGAAAAATTATAGCTTGGCTACCAGTATATTTATGACTAAATAAGTCATAGTATTTTTCTCTCCCATATTTTTTTGTTGTTTGTTTAACCTCAGATTTTGGATTCTTTTAGGAATAAAACAAGCCTTTTATGTTTACAAGGTTATGCCTGAGTTGGAAAATTCTCTCTGTAAGTTTTCTCCCTGTATTGCCATGTTTATGCCCTGTCTGTCCCACCCCCTATTCAATCTTGGCTGCGTCAGTCAGACAGACAGACAACCAGACAGCCCCCTGACACTTGACCTACATCGGGAGCAGAAACTAAGCAGCAGAGAGCTGAGGTGGGCTCGGACAGAAGCATCTGCTTCCTACTTCTTCCAGCCCGACTTGTGCATTACATACTTTTGTCACCAAACACCATGCTACTAAGAAAATATAATTTTCCTATTATGTGCTAAGCTGATACTAACTGGGGTCATATGCTATGCCTAGTACCTGTACTATATACTAGGCCCAGCAAAGTGGTGAGTACAGGAGTGACTCCCAAATACTTGTCCAGTAAGTGGGTAATGAAGAAGCCTTCTCCCCATTATAAGGATGCCCTCATGGAAGCCTGATGTTTATGTGTCTGAGGTTTATATGTCTGACATTTGGTTCATTCAATGGGATCTCTCAAGTTTCCTTGGCTATGTAATAATTAATTTGGATTTTAGATAAATGTTGAACCACCAGAAGTATCTGACAATAGGCACATAATTTACAAGGCAATTAATTACTTTTCACTTTGTTTACTATTCTAGTAAAATACAACTAAATCAAAGTATTTTATGATTGGCCACACATAAAAACTGCACAGAGAGAATAGAGAGGTTACTTTGATAATAAAAGCCTACACTATTTCTTATTTTATGTTTTAAGTAGTTAAATTCCCCTTGATCACAATCAGGATCGTCTCAACCTTGTAACGGATATTTTTGAAATAATCCTTTACATAATTAGAACAAGAGTCACATAAGACATATGGAGATACAGATAGTAAAATAATTTTAAACCCTTTTGAAGAAATGTTCGCTTCCTCTAAACTAGGTCTGCCACAGTTAACTGGGCTTTGTAAGGAGAAGAGTCCAGGCATCCAAACCCGGACATCAGACGCGTCTTCCAGATGTGTGCCTGCTGTAGGGGCGCCAGCCCGGTCTCCTCTCCAAGGGGGCGCCCAGTCACTTACCCGCAGAAAGCCTGGCTCCATGGAAGGGGCCTGGCCCTCTGCCAGGCCCCGGGGTGGGGTCGGCCCCTGCTTAGATTAGGTGATCAGTCCTGCTTCCCTGCTTCTCCACAAAGCCCCTCCTCACCTCACCCAGCACCCCGCCCCCGCCACAGCCCCGTGTGTGGGCAAGTAACCGACCTTTGGCCCAAATAATAGCATAGCGTCTATTTTTAGTGCAGAGATGCAGCGACTGAGAGAATGTCTCCGTGCTTTCCCCAGTGCGGAGACAGGTTTCCCATTGGTGTGCTAGAATATCACTGTCCCCACCTGTGGGGTGGCGCATGCACCCCACTCTTCTGGAGCCTCAGGGAGACAGGCCCTTGTGGGGATCCATATACATATATATGCTGGGGACCCCTGTCTGCTATGAGCCACGTCGTCATGTGGTCCCACCTGCTGGAGTGGGCCAGGGACTTACAAGCAAAATGAGTTTCAAAAGGAAAAGAGCTTGACAATGAAACTAACCTTAGTGACACCTCCTGAGAGGCCGGCAGGTTCTGCGAGTCAGGACGGAGAGGGCGCAGGTCTGGGGAGAGTAACCAAACTTGTTACTTCAGCAGGTTAGTGTCCCAGGAGGCAACGATCACTGTCTCTACCTGTCCCTCCAGCAGGAGCCTCCCGCCCTAATCACTGGGGAGCGTGCGTTCTGCAGGAAGAGGCGTATGCAGCATCTCGCACCGGCTACTACATTCTCTAGTTTGGCAAAAATGCATTTCGCTTCTATTCACAACCTTTCAGCCAGAACTGGTCCCAAGGCCCCAGCCCGCTGGGGACCAGCATTCAGAATGTCTGCAGGGTGTAGACCAGAGACTCCGGCTGGGGGCGGAGTGGCAGTGGCGACAGACTGGAGACCTGGATTTGGACCGTGACAGAAGAACGTCCTGGAACCCTGCGCCCACCCACGCCTTTTGTCCTTGCTTCACCCAGTAGCTCAGGGCACCTCCAAGTGGAAACAGTGCGGCCTGAGCCAAGTTGGCGCTTCTTTTTTATCCCCTAAACCATTTTTTGAATTTAGTTTTCTTTTCCAAGTATATCCAGTGCCTGGCCATATCTATACATATTTACTAAATGGATTAACATGCGCCGAATACTGCGTGCCTGTTGATGACGGAATTTACATTAGTGTGTCTCGTGGAAAATTTTTAGCACAAAAGTACCAAATTAACTTAAAACATGTTTCAATATATATGTCCCCTTAGATATCTATAATGAACACAGTTATAACATTTAATTAAAAATGAAGATTTATATCATATAACATAAGAATTTAAGGAATAGATTTGATAGCCAAATGGTTTATTTTTTAATCTTAATTTTCCCACTAACTGTAGTAAAACATTTTATCTTTCTGGCCCTCAAATCCCTGTAAATGTGTACCATTGACAATAACATATATAGGTTATGTCTTTAGTTAACATATATGTTATATAAAGCCTCTAGGCTAATATCTATGTTATTATAAATAAATGGTAGCTGTGATTACTATAACTGTTATTTTTATTGTTACTGTTTTATAGTATTATAAATCAAGATGAATCTCAAATTCTTCTTGCCAATAGATGGACACAATTTTTATTTAAATTAAAAAATTATTCATATAAAATTCTATAAAATTTCATAATGTATTAAAAGTCATAAAATATCTTTTCAAATTTTATGAGAATAAAATTTCAAACCCTAATTAATGTAATGATGGGTGAGAAGTTTGGCTAAGTTAAATGTATAAAAATAGACACATTCCAATGATAAGTGCAAAAATGAGAACATTATCAGCAACTCATTGAACAGATAAAATTTAAATCTCTTAACACACTGAAAACTCTTGCAATTAATTGTAGTAATAACTAACTAAATACAAAAAAAGGGCAAATGATATAATCAGGCATTTCCAGTTTCAGAGACAGAACAGCAAGTATCTTTTACAAATGTAAAGTTCCTTGTTCTTCGAAAACAGCATCTTACAACCAAGAGGAGGCATCACTTTTCTGCCAGCCTGTCGGTCTCCAGCCCCTGAACGCAAGTCTGACCAAGTCGGCCGGGCAACCCCCACCAGAACCTCTGAGCTCAGAGATGGTGATTGTCACTGGCCACCTGCACAAACAGGTGTCCATTTTCTCCATGACAAAACGCTGTACATGCTGCCTTTTTAAAGACAGTCTTCGGGAAGGAGTCATTGGAATCTCATATGCAAACTGCATGAATACTTAATATGGAAATATTTTCTGAAGTGTGACCAGAGGCTGTAGCTCTCTGGGGTAAAAAATGTGAGCTCTCTACAGAAACAAAAATAAGGATGGCTTAAAATCCAAAATACAGAGCACCGAGAAAACAGGAAAAAATATTAATTAAAATGTTTATAAATTCTATAAAACTGACAAGATGAAGGAAAAACAGGATGACAATAAATGCAAATGGATCAACCTCTCCACATAAAAAGCAGTTAGAGATGGTTTTTAGGAAATGTGGCTGAGACAAGCAGAGGAGTTCATGACATGTAGCACCTTGTACCGTCCAGATGTCAGCCAGCCAGAACCAGAATCACTCAGAACCCATCAGAGAGGCCATCCCGACGTGAGCAGGCTGGTGGCAGCTCTGTCTAGAACAGGATGTGAACCCGGGGGTCACATAGTGCACGATGGGCAGAATGACACCAGACCAGCGGAAACACAGGGATGCATTGCTCTAGAAAATGACAGCTTGAATTTGCACAGAACAGGTGGTTTACATACTCAACATAGATAAAAAATGATAGATAGATAGATAAATAGATGATCTCAGTCCTGGTGACAGTTCCCAGTTTCAATGTCTTCTGAGAGCCACACCCACCCCTAGACCTTTTAGAGAAATAAAACAAGTCAGACTCTATATTTTCCAAAAAAGGAGATGAGTGTATAACTTTTACATCCTGTATTGCATTGCATTTCTGTGTTAAATTGCTGCCCACTTATTTCAAGAAAAAAAAATCTGGATATTGTTTCAAAATGCTTTCTCAGTTTAATATTCATTCAATATTTTTAAACTTATCATTTGTGGTTAATATTTTACATTATGTAAAGATGTTTGCCTGAGTTTTATGTCCCCTCAATGCAAATTTAATTATTCTTGGTATATGCTAGATTCTAATATTTCTTCATTTCTACTCTTGTTATTTCAGAATGTCTTAAAAAGTCTTATGCATTTATTTTATTAATGAATGTCAGAGTATTTTTGGAAAGGTTTTATAATGTATCTCATCAGGCTTTTAATTAGAAGTGCACTCAGTCTAAAACTGAACTTGGAAAGACTGGGCATATCTTCATACATTCTTTGGAGTTACTAGTAGATAATCACGGATGTTCACGCCGGCAACAGACCGTGAAGGATTTCCTTACTGCTCTTTCATGCTCGAGTATTGTGGTCAGGTGTGAACACAATTTCTGCTTTATCACAACATGGGGAGGGGTTTTTGTTGTTTATTTGTCTTAAATCATGTGTTTTCAACAAACAAAAAAATACCATGTAGGGCCTATAGGATGCGTCTTAGGGTTGAGTGAAAATAAAGAAAAGGCTGACTTCACAAAATCTTGTGAAAATGCATGGTTTTAAAATAAATAGCTAGTTTGGAAGGTCTTGAAAGTCTCAGTATACTTGAATTGAAATGTTTTAATTTGCTGAGATAAACCCAGACCGAGTAGGACGGAACAGATAGGGAAAGAATGAGCGATCCTGAAGACAGAAATCTGGAAATGACTCTGGAGAGAGGAGAGAGAGAACTCTCAAAGAACTATCCCAGTTTTCTTCATACATTTTAGTTTCCATTTTTTCTAATTTATCTATTTCCTCATGTCTTTCCTCTTAATACTTCTTTAAAATAAATTGCTCCTTAAAAGTACTAAAACTATTTTTCTTCACAAGAAAAATATTTAACTATTTGACTTATCTCCAAATTGTTTAGGTTTACCTCTAGAAATTGATAGGCAAAGAAGCCATCGGTATTACTATCTCATCTGTTACTCTTACATTTACTATTGTATTCTTGGTTCCTTGCTTTAAAAAAACATGTGTTTTTATTTTCGTCCCAGACATACTCAGCAGTGTCATGCTGTTGAAGACCCCTGCAGTTATGTGAGGTGACGACATTCTGTGTCTCAGCACAAGGAGATTGCCCCACGTACATACTAGCGGTGTGAAAGAAAACGCCAAAGCTGGAAAGCGGTCACTTTCCCAGTTCACTGGTTCTACAGCACAAAGCCATTGTGCCCGGTGGATGCTAGGCAGCGTTCCAGAAGATGAGCAGAGGGATTAACAAGGAAATCCCTCACCCTTACAAAGCTTACATTCCACTGGTGGGATAGAAAATGAACAAGTGGACGGATGGAAGGCTGGTCCAGTTCCGCGCCGATTCATGACATTCAGGCAGCACGAGATCAAGGAGCTCAGATCACTGTGACCAGGTGTGGGATGTGCTGGTCCCACTACCTACCTGCCTTTGATGTGCATGGGATTATCAAACTCATGTGGACGTCCAGGTTAGCAGTGGAGCCAGCTTGAAGAAACTGGACACCACCAGAAGACAAAGAGCATTCTGCCTTCCCGGGCAAACCTCCCGCTAGGGAAGCCAGAGCACAGAAGTCTCTGGAACCTACCCTCAGAGTGGAGCTCAGGTGATGCTGACCAATGTAACAAGACAGAAATCAATGCACAGAGCTGGGCTGAGTGCTAGCCCAGCATCGACCGTGTGTCTCTATCTCCAAATATCTGTGTGTTTGGACAATTGCACTCGTACCGCTCAGGGCTGACACGTGCTGTCCACGGGAACCTTGGCCGGTCCTTTCGCTTCTCAGAAACTGGTCACAAAGAAGAGTTGAAAGGAGGGACTCCCAGGACATTGCAGATGGTGCAGAGCTGCGTCCATGTCTTTGGGGCAAAAGTGAGAAGCTGTAAGATAAATGTGCCAACCGCTGCATGCACTCAGTGGCTTAACGGGAGCTATTTTTATTTTCCTTTTACATGGACATTGATCTCCTTTTTGTCATTTTAGCCTTCGGCCACTAAGCTGTTCCAACAGCCTGCATTGTCTGTTATTCTAACAATCAGGATAAATATTTTTAGAAATGGCCATTAGAAGCAGATGATTTCACAGCCAAAATGTTACTTTCAACCTTCATCAAGATCAGCAAACCCTGCTATATATAAAGACAAACCAGTCCACTTATGTTTTCCCTCTATGAATAAAATGTAAGGATCTGAGAATTCTACCATTTTAACATTAAGAAAAATGACAAGCTTCACTGCCACCAGTAAATCTAGAGCAGCAAATCACTTGTCCTGAAGTGGTTTGAGATGGACTGGCCTCACCCAGCCTGTGTCCTTGGGTCTGGTGGCGGCGGTGTGTCAGATGGCCAGCTAGCAGCAGCAGTCCAGTCCACAGCTCTCGGACTAGGGTCCTGTCTGTGTGAAGCTAGTAAGTTCTCACGGGGTCCAGACTCACTGCAGCAGCCCCCGTGGAGCTGTGTTCCGACTAACCAACCTTCTCGCTAGAGATTCAGCACCCTTTCATACTCTCTCAAGTTGACTGAAGTTTTGACAAAATAGGTGCTTTCCAATGGGCTTGTGATGTTTGAATCTCTGTATGCAGAACAGTCCTGAAACTAATATAGATTAAAATGGTTTTAATCGATGCCCTAAGGATGGGGATGATTGAATAGGAATTGTAAATATCCTTTGCTGTGGTCTATTTAGACAAAGCTATGTGAAGTTCCATCTATCTTTTCATTCCCCAAATTACTTCATCTGTAATTCCTACTTTTTTTAAAGTTATTTCACAGACTTTCATGTTTTGAGTTTTTGTTCTAAGTCTTTAGTACCATTTATGACATCAGTGCTGGCAAACAGTCATTGAGTTTCCTCAGTGGGCGAGCCGCTTAATGGTGTGTTTTATGGACAAGATTTCTAATGCTAAGTGGGTTAAAGGTTGGAGCCTGAGGTGGAATTTATTTATTTTTATTTGACTTTTTTTATTGTTGTTCACATACAGTTGTCTCCATTTACCCCCGCCACTGCCCCCCGCCCCAGCCCTCCCCACTGGTGTTTGCTCACGTGTGGCTTCCAGTTAAAATTTTTTAACTATAGAGTGTTTTTTTCCCTACCACTTGTTTTTGATTTAACTAGTGTCTTAATAGGGACAGGAGTGGGAGTGGGTGGGCGCTCTGAGCTCTCTCTGTCTCAGGGGCCAGGTCCTCAGCCCGCAGCCAGCAGGCATCCCCTGAGAAACAGTTGAACAAGGTGTTTCTGTGGAGCCTCCGGGAGGCCCGCAGGCATGCTATAGCTGCATTGATATACAGTGAAAGAGACAAATTCTTCCCATTTCTATATGGAAATTCACAAGGCGCTAGCATAACAGAATCTCAAGGAATACTGTGCCCTCTTTTCCCCCAGGAGGTTTTTTATTTCCTCAGGAGCACTGATAAATCAACCTTTGCCGCATATTATAAAACCGACACATCCGTCACTAGTTGGGAGCAGGCAGACTCTAACTTTGTATGTCTGAAGGACAAAAACTATCAAAGACGGGGCAAGAATGAAAGAATCTGCAAAGGAGCTGAGTGGCTCAGATGTTACACCGTGGTACGGTCTGAGAAATAACGTCGTGGGCGCTGAAGGTCTTCTGCGGTTCTGCATTTTGAAGGTGACAAGCATTTGTGAAATTTAGGAAGCTGTTGTTAACATTGAGACTTTTTCCACACCCATACTAATAACGCTTAGGAAGACGTGTGTTGTGTTTACCATAATTATATTTTTGTATGAATGTTATTATTCTTTCCATTCAATGTATGTAAAAACTGGGTCCTGAGGTGTCATTCACCTCTCCGTGGCTATGCTGTGGCAGTAAGTGGGGCCTTGCCAGCCTGGCACAGAGGTCCATGTTCAAACAGGCTTCTGCCCCCTCTTTGCTTACACGCTACCACTTCTGTCTCACTGGGTAGGGCTCAGTCCCCCTCGTGGTGCTGAGTTTCTTCCATCTGCTCAAGGCTCAGCTGTGGACTCTGAAGTGCTAGCTCCTGGTGTCGGCTCCATAGAGTTTGTATGAAGCTCTTAACTAACCAAAATGAACTGAAAAACAAGAGAATGTTTGCATAGAAGAATAACTTAAAAAATAGAATCGTTTGTTAAGATTTCCCCGCAGAGATCAATTCCAGACTGAAACAGTTTACTGGACGATTCTATAAAATGCTCAAGATATAAATTATTCAAAATCCTCCAAGTATTCTTAGGTTTGAGAGAAGAGAAACCGTTTCCTTATTTATTTTGTGATCCTGTGTGATACTGATGATAAAACTCGCACAGATATAAGAAAGAAAACAGCGATCTGATCACATGAGTGAACATGGAGGAGAAAATTCTAGATAAAATATTATCCATCAAATTTCAAATATATTAAAAAAGTACTACATCCAGATCAAATTAGATTGATCCCAGGGTTGCAGATTGGTTCCAGATTTGAAAGCCAATTGGTATTAATTTATCACATTAGCAGATGTGGTGATATGAACAAGGTAGAAATATTTAGTAAAATGCAACATTTCTTAATGATAACACAGTTTACTAGGAAGGGAAGATGTGTTTTTAAATTTTACAAAGAGTATCTCACTTCACAAATAACACTGAGATAAGCTAAGTAATGAACAGGTTCGTAATAATTAAAATAGCCCCTTATTTCTATTGGAGTAATCCGGGCGAACCTCGTCCTCGCAAATTCAGAGCCCAGAGGCACTAACGCTGAGTTACATCAGCCTCTGGCACGCCCAGCGTTTCCCGCTTAGAGCCTCAAGCTCCTCAACTTGGGATTAATCACATCTGATGCCTCGTCGAACTTCTCAATTAGTGGTCACTCCTGGCCGAACCCTTCTCCTGGATCTAGGATGATGTCATTCCTTTGTGTTTAAATAAGGAGCAATTGGCATTGTTTTCACATTAATATAGATAGGAAGCTGATTTGTGGCTACTCTGGAGTTAAAATCACTCGTGAAAGCAGGGCTCTCTGTGTCAGTGCTTCTGAAGCATCACTGTGCACCACACTCACTTCAGTCTTGAGAAACACTGATGCCTGATCTCACCCCAGGAAAATCAAATGTGATTGGTCTCGGATGTGAAAAGACCTGAGGAATTTTGAAAGCTGAGTGATTCTAACACACAGTAAAGTCTGAGAATCAGTGCTCCTCATTATCTGCCTTATCGAAATAGCAGCTTTTCCAAATAAATAAATGGCTATTCATTTCTGATGTCCAGTTATTATATCTTGGCATTAAAACAATTAACTAAGCAGTCATAGGATAAAATCACACAGTCATTCCTGAACACGATATCATTAAGGGGGCAGACCCATTTACTCCTTAACTAGGATTTTAAATTTGTGGTTTCTGAATCATTGTGAGTTAGAAGATATAATGTCTATGAATTATTTAATTGATAAGTGACTCTTGACATTGTCCAGAATCTGTCTATGCAGTTCAAGGAAACAGTCTCTTATTTTTGCAAATGTTACGGGCGCCATCAAACCTGGGGACACACACCGTAAAACCCAAGAGTACAAAATTCATTGTAATGTCTGCAGAAGGTCAAATAAAAAAGAGCCCAATTTGGAACAGAAAATAGTTGTCACATTTATCAAATTACCATTTCGTGCTAATTTTAATGATAATAAAATTGCAAATTCTATGTAGCTTTACCCCCTTGTCTTTGGATGGTGCTGATGCTCGCTAAACCTTGGATGTCTTATTTTTGGTTGTCATTAACTATATAAATGAATTGAAAAAATGAGCTAAATACAAAACAATGATAATGGCGGCTCGGTTATTGTCAGCAGAGAACCAGCGAGCTCACCTCCGCGGCAGCAGTTCTGTTCTTCTCCAGAAGGACTTTCCCAAAACAAAACATCCTCACTCACAACTGAGTCGATCAAAAAGGGCATTATGGAAGGTTTTGCTAAATCATTTTTTTACTTCCTAATTTAGATTTTGAAATTATTGTAGATTCACTTGGAGTTATAAGAAATAATACAGAGATTCCATATAACTCTCACCTAGTTTATTTTTTAATGGAAACATCTTGCATATTTTAATACAATGTCACAGCCAGGAAATTGATGACCAACACATACCACCTGCCTTATTCAGATTTTACAAGCAGTCATGCACGTGCAATTTTGTGAAATACATATGTCCCTTTGATCAGCAGCATAGCCAAGGTCCAGACCATTTCTGACACCAAAAGGCTGTCCCATGCCACTCTCTCCCAGGCAGGCTATCTTATCACCTCTTCTTCCCTGCCTCCTGGCGACAGGGGATTTGTCCTCCGTGTCTGCACTTCCATCATTTTAAGAATGTTACACAAATGAAATCATATAGTAGCGTGTTTGAGGTTGTATTTTTTTTCACTTGGTATAATTCCCTTGAGATATATCTAAATTTTTGTGTCTATCAACACTCTTTCCTTTCATTGTCACAAACGTTTCCATGGTGTGAAGCCCCATGGGCTGTTGAAGGATTCATCTGGTATGGGGGTGGGGGTTGTTGCTAACTCAGGGCTATTCAAATAAAGGTGTTGTGAACGTTGTGCACAGGGTTGTGTGTGTGTGTGTGTGTGTGTACATTTTCATTTAGCAGGGTAAATGTCCAAAGGGGA
Source organism: Tonatia bakeri (assembly GCA_004024845.1). NCBI lineage: Eukaryota > Metazoa > Chordata > Mammalia > Chiroptera > Phyllostomidae > Tonatia > Tonatia bakeri. The sequence continues at coordinate 217,469 of PVIA01000782.1, forward strand.
GGTTCCCTGGTCTCGCATGTTTACTTTGGAAGACCCTGTGCCACCTCACACACCCAACACCAATTTATGAGTGCTTACAAGTTCTCGGCCTTCTTGCCCTTGTTTGGGCATTTTCACTGAAATGTTTTCTACGTAAGCCGTTTTTGTTAGGTGTGTTGTGACAGCTTGTCGTGGACTTGATCTGGATCCCCTCATAGCCCGTGATCGTGAAACACACCCGTTCGCTAACTTGCCATCTGCATATCTCCTTGGTGTATTGTCTCCCCTGCTTTCTTAAGTTATGTTTTTGCAAAATTTCTAAATGGATTATTGTGTTTTATTTGTTTATTTTCCTATTGTTGAGGATATAGACATTTATTAAGATTTCACTTCATTATAATAATTTCTGAAGTTCAAACACTGTGTTTATCAGACTTCACTATCAGATAGCCTTTTTCTCCAAATTTCCATGTGGTGGACTGCATATAAAAAAAAGTCTAGGTATATAGCACACAACAATTTAAAGATGCAGAGAAGCCTTTATAAGAGTAGAACTGTATGGCCTTGCAGTACAGTTTAGCATAATTTCTCCAAATTTGTTCTTCTTTTCCAACATCACTCTTGCTAGTTGGGATCTTTCATGGTTCCATGTACATTTTTTGAATATTTGTTCTAGTTCTGTGAAATAGGCCATTGGTATTATCATGGGAATTGTGCAGACTCTAAAGATTGCTTCAGGTCATATGGACACTTTAATGATGAAAAAAATCAAAGCATGGTCGTCATGGGGACCATGGCCTACAGGTTTTAGGTGGAAGCTGCTAATGTCACGCAGCTGTTAGATTTGAAGCTCTTCGTGGAAGCTGTATATTTTTGAATCTTGGCTGCTTTTGAAGAATTCTCAAACCTTGTTTTAGTTGTAAACCTCCAGACAAAAGAGTAGTATAGGCATTGAAGGTTGTCCTTTTTGTGTTGTTTTGTTTGGGAGGCATGAATTGACGAATCTACACCTTCATATTTAACTGCTGTAAAATTGGTCAGAAGAAACTCCCATGGTTGTTTTCAATGGGGTTCCAGGATATAAGCCTTCTTAAGAGGACTGAAGGAAAGAAAGACAGCACATCCCTGACGGTAATGAGGCTGAGGGTATTACTTGAGTTCCTCACAGTACCTGGCCGTGTCTGCCTGAAGTGGGGTGTAATTGAAAATCCAGGAGACGTGTACATTGTAGGACGACCTGTAATAAGTTCACACGACAACCACCATCGTGGGCTGGAGCGCGATCCACCCAAGGTCGTGAGAGCCAGAAATCACACTCTCGGTCAGCAAAGCTCCAGAGTGCCAGGTCATTTTACAGTTTTGCTACTTGGCGCTTTAACAGGGCATTGCCTCACTTTGCTTTCTCAGGATTGAGGGTGACCGGGTCATAGAAACAATCAAGTTTCTTCACAAAGTTCTCTATTACTAGGGCCCACTAAGAGTGGCTATATCAAGGCCAGCATTTGGAATTCCTCAGGAAAACAAAAGATAAACGGTTTTTGTTTGTTCATTTGCTTTGTTTCTTTTCTTTTTTTTTTTTTCTAATGTCAGAACTGTACTAGCTCTCTACCAAGGAAAGGTTTCAATCCACTCTCAGGACAAATCATCAGCAGTCGGGTCCCACAGAAAGAGGTACTATGGGGCTGCACCTCCAGGGGACCAAGATTCTGGTTCTTATTTGCTTCCCACCTTTATAGTTACTTAGGAGTTATGCGAGTGACACGAAAGAATAGCTCCATGAAAATTTTAAGGATTAATCTCACACATTTAAGAAACAAAATTGGTTCCAATAACTCTTTGTTGGATTTAAAAGATGACGTTTAAAATGATTTTAATATTTTACTTATTTTTATGTAATTTTTCTATTTTAAATTCTTTTCGTAACATCTTTGATTCGCTCCAAAAATCAGACTTCTTGAGGGATTCTGGGACCCAGGGTCTTGTTAGAAGTTGCTTACTTAGAGAATTATAAGGACAAAGCACACTTCCTTATGTCTCCTTCTTACCCCTGTTCGAATGGGCTTTTTTAACAGTCACTATCTTCAAAGATATTAGAATATTTTTGACAGTTCTTTGAAACATTGACAAATTTTAATTTGTGTCCTGCTGAAGCTCCAAACGTTTGTTACCATGGCGTGTCAAGGTCATGGACTTCTCCGCAGGCATGCCTGTTATCTGTGGTTGTAGGACGCCTTCTCTCAGCAGTCTGTGGAGAAAGAGAGGTTCTGCCATATAAACCGATTTTACATTGGCTCGGGTTCCTATTCCAGGGATGAGTTGAAATCTGTTAAGCCATGTCTCGCCTGACTGTTTCTGATTTCAGTCTTAAGATATGACCTGTCAAAAAACAAGGTTAAATCTGGGGTTTGTGGGAGATGTCTTATGGATCCGCTCAAGGCTTAGCCAGCCCTCAGTCAGAGAAGAGAGTCATGCAGCTCTGCGGGCAGGAGAGAAGAACAGCAGAATTTATGACCTTAGCCCACGGGAGAGAAATGCATAGAAAATATAATATTAAGTTCCATAAGAGCTGAACCTGCATGCTGAAAAATGTAAAGTTTCAGTAAGCAACAAGAATTACATAGCGTAAGGGGACACAGTGCTGAAAAGACATCCTAAAACCAGATCAGTGGGGACTTCCACTTATTTGTCTGCTGCTACAATATCATTGGCCAAGGTAAGCAGGATTTTGCTCTTAGATCTAAAAAACAAACAAACAAACAAACAAAAAAAAACCCTGAAGAAACTGATATATCCATATTATTTTAAAGTTGAGTCAGAACCAAGGTTTTGTCCAGATGGATCTTGTAGAAATAAGTATAAAAACTCACAATAATGAAGGAGGGAAGTGTGGGAAGATGTTGAACACCTGAATTTTAAATCACAAAATACCATTCCCATTTAGGTTCCAGGGAGAGAGTTAAACATCAAGAATTGACGATTATAGGAAGATTGGAAAGCCTTTGGCTACAGTAGCCATTGAGAAAAACAAACAAACAAACAAAACTCTTAACGACTTATTAATAAGCAGCCTAAAATATTTTGGTGACTTCTAATTTATCAGGTTGGAGGCGTTGAACTCTTTGGGATTGTCGTGGTTCAGGATTTGTAGAACAGATCACCACTGACTTGGTGGCTTAGGACCAATGAAGTCCAAGGCCAGGGTGCCAGCATGGCTGGGCAACGGCCTTCTGGGTGGCAGATTTCTCGTTATATCCTCAGTCCTCACATGTGGAAGGGGTTGGGGTTCTGTGCAATCTCTTCAATTCGAGCACTACCCGCATTCACGAGGGCTCCATTCAGAGGACCACTTCTCAAGGGCTCCCTCTGTTCACACCGTCTCACTAGAATTTAGGATTTAAACATATGAATTTTGTGGAGACACAAATGTTCAGACCATATCAAGGATTAATTATGACCTATAACATATTTATTCAGATAAAATTGTACATGTTTAAATATATATACATGTGTGTGTATGTATATGTATACTGAGAGAGATTAGCATTAAATCTTAGGAATCATTTTATCTTTAGAATATAGCAAAAAAGTTTAAAGATTTTATTTATTTATTTTTAAAGAGGGGGAAGAGAAACATCAATGTGTGGTTGCCTCTCGCATGCCCCCTACTGGGGACCTGGCCCACAACCCAGGCATATGCCCTAGACTGGGAATCAAACCAGCAACCCTTTGACTCACAGGCCAGCACTCAATCCACTGAGCTATACCAGCCAGGATGTAAAATTTTATTCACACATTACGTAAGTGTAGAATTATGAGAATATTTAGGACCCACGATAGTCCTGGTTCACAACCTATGAGTAAGAGTGGACGCCTCAGTCCAGCTTGGAGGAATCACTGTTGCGATGAATTCTTGAGCCTCATAAACAAAGTCGAGCAGTCATTGATCCCCTTGATCTAAGCGGCACTGAAGAGAGCAAAGCGGAGATCTGTAACAATAAAACGTGCAGCCTCAGACGGTACGGAATGCAAACTCGTAGAGTGTTTTTTCCGCAGCACACCTCCCAGCCTGTGAAGATCTTGAAACTGCACTTGATCTGGACACACATATAGCAGAATCCGATGTCTAGATTAGCTGCACGCTGATTATGAATAAGAGAGTACTCAAGGATCTTGAAAAATGCCCTCGCAGGAGCATTTGTTTTGGAGAGTCTGCTTGCCTGGTAAACTGCAATCCATTAATCCAGCAGAAGCGACACCACAGGAGCAAAGCGTGCCTATGGGAGGGTCTGGTGGGGACAGGCACTCGATGCGGAGGGCGATCTGTGGGATGGCGTCAGGGCGTGTGGTGGGTCCTGCGTACTTGTATCATAACATGTTTGCCAGGTGTCTTTTAATACTCACAGGGATTTCTCCTTGTGAGTTTCAAGGTCAAAGAGGGACCTGGATTGTGACTTCTTCTTAGAGAAAGATAAACTTCATTTATCACCCTTAAATGTAAACCTTCATTAACCTCCTTTTTCAGTTTTTCCCTTCAGATTTTTAGCTAGCATTGGACAATTCTTTTTCAATGTCCTTTTGTTTATTTTATTTACAGGTGTTTTTCCTAAGCATTTCCCTTTCACTGTTGCTTAGTGACTCAGGGGGGAGGACCTAGTACTAGCTCTACAAGGTCATCAGTATTTTGTGAGGGTTTTATTTTATTTTATTTTATTTTTGCTTTTGTTCTAAATTTCTATGGAGCTGTTCTGTGAGGATTTTAACAACATCACCTTTTAAAAATATTATAGTATTTTTTGTATACTTAATCCCTTATTTTGGGTATGAGGTCATTCACCAAAAGTGAATAAAGAGCCGAGTTCACATTTCTTCATAATCTTTTCCTAATTGTTATATAAAGCTTAAAGATCTTATCCCCAAAGACTCTAAAGAACTTTTAGTCATGGATTAGTGTTCAATATGTTTTCACGAGGAAGATTTTGAAAACAGCCTGCAAAATATGTCATCCAACAGCTGTAGCTTTTCCAAATCTCTCTGAATTTCTCATCATCTCCCCGTTCTACATTTGCCACCTATTTTTTTCACATCTGATGTTCCTACTAACATCTGAAACCACCCATAGATCTCTGATAGTCTTGGATTACGTGTTCTGAAGGCTATTCCAAATTTCTCTGTAAACATTTGTTTTTCTTAGTTAGGCTCTGAAAGTCTTTGATGTAAGCTGTCAGCTCAGAGGGAGACCAGGGCTGAAAACACCCATAGGGACTCAGCGTGTTAGAAAGGAGATTTAAATATAAGAACCTATTAAGCTTCGCAGGTTCCTGGCTGAGCCAGAGAAGGAAGTAGATGAAGAAAAGTGACGGGAATAGAAAAATTGACAAGCATAAGATGAAGGTAGAAAAATAGTTGACTGATGGTCACCAAGGTTACGTGATCTTTTGGGGTAATCTAAAAAAATAGCTTTACATATTTTACATTTTTATTTCCCCTTGCTAAAACATTTTATAATGAAGTGAGTTGTGTATCTGAATTTCATTTAGAAGCTTCTTTATTCCACTAAAAGTGCAGACCAAGGAATGGAATTTTATTTGTGTTTTGTTTTAAAGAGCCTCTCTAAAAAAAAGTTTTGTGGACCAGTTTCCAGTGTGGGGGTGTTGTTCACCCCACACCAACAAACAACCCTCGGGCACCAGCAGGGTGCCCAGGAGTTCCACTGGAGTCTGACAGTACCCAGGGAGAGCATCTGATTCCAAAGTTTGAAGGGATTCAGCCCCGCGAGACTCCTTATTTCCTTCACCTTCCCTGACCTCAGGTATCAGTCACAAGCCCAAGTTATTACCCGTTTTTCTGATCAACTGGCTACAGAATGGAGACCCCAGCAATGCCCTCCAACTCAGCACTGCCAGTCACAAGTCCAGGTAGCCCACTGTGCTCCTGATCAGCTGGCTGCAGATCAGAGGTTCCCAATACACCTTCTCTGGGATCAATTAACTTGCTAGAGTGGGTAACAGCTCAGAGAAACATTTTACTTACTAGACTAGCAGTTTCTATGACTCAGGAACAGCCAGATAGAATTCATGAACAGGCCAAGGTGAGGGGGAGGACGTGGAGCTTCTGTGTGATTTCTTCCCAAACCTCCATGTGTTCACCAACCTACAAGCTCTCCAAACCCACCCTTCTTGGTTTTATGGAGGCTTCACTACATCGGCATCATTGATCGGCCACTGGGCATCGACAATTCATTCGACCACTAACCGCTTTCCCCTCCCTGGTGGTTAGGGGGTGGGACTAAAATGTCCCACCCACTAATCATCATATGGTTGGCTCCATTGGCAACCAGCCCTCATCCTTAGGTGCTTTCCAAAAGTCACTCATTAAATAAGGACACTTTATCACTCTCAAAATTTCGGAAATTCCAAACCTTTTGGGAATTATAAGCCAGGAACTGTGGATGAAGACCAAATATGTATGAGAAATATACTTTGGGTATCTGAATGATCAAACATACATCTCTTATAAATCACAATATCATACACTCATATAAACAAAGGTAATTCTAACAGAAGTAGAAATTCTACCCATCGATGTTTCTTCCCCCCCACCTTTCTCTCTCTCCCTCTCTCTCCCCCCTCCCTCCCTCCCCCATCCCCTCCTCCCTCTCTACAATCAATAAAACATTTCCCTGGGTAAGGATTTTAAAAAAGAAGCAGGAGCAGCCAACTGCTCTTCAGTACACAATGACACATCCGAACAGAGAACGGACCACCCAATAAAGTAGGATGACAGTAAGAAATGCGAGTCTGACATAGCCTGGTAATTACACAATTTGAAACACCATCAAAAGTCCTTAACACTCCTAGAGACATAAAGCTGGTGATGTAAGCAGCATTGATAGATCACTAATGATAAATGATTTACATACGAGGCATGCGTTCTTGTCAGCAGCACTGGACAGAGGACATTGATGTAACAGCTCCTTCAAAATTCTTAGGGAAAAGGATTTTTAATACATAAACTCAAATGAGCAATTAAAGATAATACATGCATTTTTATATTTAGATTCTTAGCATATTACTTTTTAAATAGATTTGTTTGTGTATATATGTATATTGACAGGTTCTTTCTCGGATCACTCAACATTTGTGTAACCCACGTGTTAGCTGAGGTCACTCAGTTCTTCGCAGTTTGAATTCAGTTGGCTCTATTCCCCAACTCTTCTGGGACTTAACTCATTTCACAGTGTTTCCTGATTCCTCCTTTCCTGTTTCAGCTGGCCTCTTAACCTCACTCTGGCTGTATTTCGGTTGGGTGTCATGTCTCTTTTTCATGCAGAGAAATTGAGCTTTTCGCTTTGTACTTGTATTGTGTCTATCATTGTCTATCAAAAGACTCTTTAATGCTTCTGCTAAAACAAAGGGCTATGGGTGCTGGGCCTCACTTCCGAGCAATAAGAAAGAAACGCCAGAGCTTTGAAATGTGCCGCTTTTATCCTCTCCTCCTTTTCCTGTCTCTGTGGGGGGATGAAAACACTGTAGGTGGAGGGGAAGTTCCAAGATGTACGGAATGACGTCACCCACCAGCATCCTCTATCCTCTAGAAGACAGAAGAAGCATCAGTCAGCTTCTCTTTTACAAATAGTGTTGTCCATTGGATTACTGATTAATTAATGCATGAGTAATGCTTACACGTCAGTTTTTGTATGAAAATGTACCAAGGTTTTCACCAAGTGGCACCTCGTCAGTGTCTGGGTGAATCCATCTGATAAGCTGGTTTTGACGTCCACTGTAGTGTGAAGCTGTGGAGATTTCTCGGAGAGAATCCATTTTAGGGAAGGACAGAATCGGACAGACCAGCAAGGTCAAGTAGCAAATCTTAGTGTTAGCAGAGAAGGGCTAACCCCAAGCTTAGCACATGCTGAACAGTCCACAAGTACTTGTGTGAAGGGATTGCACTGAGTTCAGACTTCCCGTCTCGCTCACCATCTCCTGTGATGAATTCTCAACCAGAGTGGGGTGTGTTCAAGCAAGCAGACTGGACCCAAGCTGCAGCCGCTGGTGCTAATCTCTCATCCGTAAACCAAAACTTGACTAAGCTTCTAGGCTGGCTTCACCCAGAAGAGAAACACCGGAGTCAACCAATCATCCCTTGGCTGCTCAGCACCAGTGAGCTGACCCGGTGCCAAGGCTTCCCTTGTGCCCCGTCAGGAACGGAGCCCTACTCCAGCCAGTCAGCATGCGCCCGGGGTGGCGGCTGTGTCCTGCTCACCTAGGTCTACAGAAGTCACTTTCCTCGTATGGTCCTTCAGAACCCCTTTCTGCCACCTATGTTCGATGCTGCCCAATTCATGATCACTGAACAAAGCCAGTGAGATCTTTAAAGTTTGATCGGTTAAATAATTTTTTTTTAAACAAGTGTGAGGAGTCAGGCAGTGTAGACCTCAGAGGGCAGGACAGAAGCGTGTGCAGTGAACAGTGCCTGTTCTGATGCTTCTCACGAGCAGGGCGGGCATCCTCATGCCCCAGGTCCCGTCCCGAGGCTGTGGTGTCTCCCAAAAGAAGCGTGTTACCCGCTTCCCGTCATGCAAACCCCTGCTGGCAGTGAGGAGGCAGTTTTCTAGCGTTCCTCCCCCACCTGATATAGACTGTTGCACTTTGATACCAAGCACAGTGTTTTGGGCATAGTTTTAAAACACCACTACATTTTAAAAGAAACTCACGCTTTTGTATTCATTAGAACCACAGTATGTTTCACAAAATGAGAGTTGATATTCACTAAAATGACTAAATGTTCTGGACAAAAAGTAAATACTTCTGACACTGAGATTAAACAATTTAATGTGGGAAGACAAATATGAATACAACTCCTAACATTTGATAAATCATACCCAGGATATAAGATTCAATTCTATTTTTCTTTTTAAAAGATATATATGTCAAAAGATCTTCATCCCTATATATCTAAACATTCTCCTGGAAAAAAAATTTAGGTGTTTCATTTTCCAGAACGCAAACTTTATGTCAGGTAAATAAATTCGTTGAATATCTTACACATGATGAAACATAATAATGACTATAATAGCCATGAGACACCACGGGCCAGGAACTATTCTAAGTTTTGAAGGTAAATTTACTCCCAGGATTTCTGTATTACTTTGATTAGGCACGTGCTGATACTGCCTCCATTTGCACATGTGAACTCTGAGTGACAGAGCACAGGCATGTGGGTCCAGAGTCCAAGCCCCTGAGCGCTGAGTCATGGGTGGGCTTAAAACCAGAGCGCGCGTGCCTCCCGCACACTGAAGGGACAGACGTGCAGGACGGGTTCAATTGGAAGCCACGGGTGACGTCAGCCAGTGAAAGTTTTGTCCTTAGAGAAGAAAGTGTAAGGGGCAGAACGGGGGTGAGGTGGCTCACCTAAGTGATTGCTTCTAACCGCACCTTCCACTCTGTAGGGGAGAGGGAAACACCGCAGGAGCCGGACGAGCTGCCGTCTCCTGCGTGCAGCGTCCGGCCAGACGTCAGTGGTTCCGGGGACACGGACCTTCAGATCCAGTTCTCTCTGGTGCTTTCCTCCTCTTGAACCGGGAGTGTTCTAGTACTGAGATAGGAACTAGGGACTGTTTCTCCTGAAGATCTTTCAACAAGTGTATTTCATTTGAAATTGTAAATATCTCGATTATGTTTTCTGAGCAGCTAATCTAGTATCTCAAATAAAAACAAAACAAAACTAAACTGCTAAAAATTTTATTTTCATTCAGTTATTGGCATACCTTTGGGAGGCAATCGTTCTACCCCTTTCATATAAGAGGAGGATTGCATAAAATTACTTCTTACCTTTCTGCACACAAATAAATAAAAAGTACACTAAAACTTCTATGATAGCCACAAGAAATTATAGGAGCAACTTTTTTTAGGAAAAACAGAAGATTTTTTTGAATTAAGTAATAATGACTTTCAAATAACGTTACTAAAGTTTATTTTTTTTCAGTGAAGCAGATATACTTTGTTTAAAATTATAATATAGTATTTCAAGAGAATTTGGCTGCTAATATCCAAGGTCAAAAAATAGCAGAACTGCAGAGAAGGAAGATTCACTGTATCTGTCAAAAATATAAAATTTACCATGAAAAATTACTTATCGCTAATTGCTTTGAAACACTGAAACATTAAGCATATGTTCAGCGGGGCTTACACATCAAAACTCTGCACACAATCTGTCCCTGGGAATTGCTAATGGACGACTCTGGAGTGATGAGGTGGGTGTGCTTCATGGCAATGACTTTCAGGAGCTGTTTGGGCATGAAAAGAGCCCAGGCCTGGAGGCCTAGGCAACGAGAAATGTAAACATTCAGACTGAAGTTCAAACGGGAGGTGGATTCGTTTTCAACACTCTCCTACCCCTCCCGTTCTCTCTGTGGAATTCTGGCGAATGGGTCGACGGCACCTCATTTCCAAAAATGCCTGTCAAGGCCACGTTCATGGAGAATCGACAGGGAGGGTGAATCGCTACACACCGAAGGAAAAATCTGAAGAAACTGGATATGTTTTCTCCATTTAAGACTCTTAACTCACTGATCAGTGGCATGAACTTTCTTCCATGCAGCAAGTCTCGGAGTGCCCTCACTGCATTTCCAACGTAAGAATTGAATCCAAATCAAAGTACGGGCAGAACCTTGGATTTTAGCTGTGGCACTGCCCTTCAGTGGCTGAATGATTTTGTACAACTTGCCTATACTTTAAAACAGTGCAAAATTGATCTATAAATTGAAAACACCTCATGTGTGAAGTTCACTGCAGGCTTGGGATTCTAGAGTCGGGTGGCGCTCTGTGAGACTGCAGACCATTTAACTCACAGGGGTTTGTTTTCCGAGGTTGAAGGCATCGAGCGTCTGGGCAGACGCGCCTGTCCAGCAGACAGGATCGTAGGCATTTCCGCCAGAGGGTATTTACTACAGCGAATAGTGACACGGGTGTTCAATGGCAACAGGGGGCTGGATCGCTGTGCTCGGGCCTTTAAAGATGGCATGTTTTTACAAAGAAAGCCAGTGAAGCCCAGCATAACAAAACACTCAAAGAAACACCAGACTTTACAGCCGCTAGAACCTCCTGTCCAGGAATGAGAACCCTGGGCAGGAGAGAAGTGCCTGCTGCCTTTCCCCTCCTGGTGTCCCTCTGGGCTCCCCCCATGGCAAACTCTGCAGGAAGCTGATTGCTGGGGGAGTGTGGGATTTGGGGTTTGCGGAATCCAGTCCAGCCTTGCAGAAGGTGGGGTTCCTGCTGAGAAAGGCTAGGTACACCACCCCAGGGTGGTGGGGGAGGATGCAACTCTTCTCCAATGAGTCTACCTAAGGATTACTGTCCAGAACATTCTGTGTTGCCTTGTGTGAAAACAGGGGGCCGGATATGACAAGTCATGAATAAGGGACAGAGCATGCCGGCACAGAGTGGTCTCCAGGGCATGTCACACACTGCGACGGTCACGGCTAATGTGACCATCTCTGTCCCCACAGGCCGCACTAGATCAAATGCACATGTGATGTAAATGATCTCTTACTGAAAGGGACAGAGGGAGAGTGGCAGGTAAGAGCGTGTAAACCGCGTAAGGCCGATGTGTCTGGTTACGCAGGGGCGCCATCTGCTCCAGGTAGCCTGCTGAAGAGCATCATTTGTGGAAAGATTACAGAGTTCTCATCAAAAAGTTGTTTAAAGGAGTGAAGTCAAGTCATTAGTAACAGGCTGAGGGAATAGCTCATGACAAGAAGACTGTGCCCGGCTGATTACTGAGAAGGAAGAAGAAATGTTTATTCTTAATGACCAGCTGATAAACAACCACGTGGACTTACACAGGGACCGAGGTTTGTGCCTCGCCCGCCAGCCCACGGCCTCCTGGTGCTGCCCCCGCCGATGAGCTGACTTCACGTCTTTTGTTTCTAAAGGCCCTTTACTCTTTCTGGAATGCATTACCCTAATATCTGGTTTCATCGTTTTCTTTTTCTTTTGGCTCATTGACTTTGACATGAACAGTCACACGATATTTGTTGTGTTAGAAAGCATTTTTATTGGGGGGGAGGTGTGAGACAGCATCTTATGCAGCAATGAAATACATGAAACTAAGCAAATTTTAAATACCAGTGAAAGCGGCAGGCTGTGTGTGCCCGTCCTCCCAGTTGCCCCTGACAACCCCCTCCCTCAGTCTTCCTCTGAGCCTGAGGGAGGTGAGGACACAGCTTAGGGGGCAGGTCTGTTTCACGGAGATCATGCGATGTCCTGGTTCTCAGCACGCTGTTCTATTTCCTTCTTTACCTTTAATATTTGGAATTCTTCTGCACAAAGGATTTCTACCCATTGACTTATCTTATTTACTTATTCACTCATCTGTTGCTCTCCACGTAGACTCATGGTATTTGTTTCTAGTCTCTGTATTATAATCCAGAACTATCATCATTTTAAAAATTGATTTTACATATTTATTATTGTTCTTACTGTGTAAGTTCTAAGATGTATTAAAAGCAGACCTTTATTTCTCCTGAGAAACCACCATATGCAGAAGCAGCTCAGAAGGGGAATTGGGAGAGAGAAGGAAAAAATGGGGCGGGGAATTCATGGCAAGTTCTGGAAGTTCACATCTGCAGTCCACGGTTCTTGCCAGCTTATCGCAAAACTACTTGACAGCTTCTGACAGTTCCTAAAATGCAGAATGTTTAAAACAGTTTCATTATGATCACCATTCTCTTGTACTTGCATCAGAAACCAGGAAGCCCACGGGACCCCCTTTTCTTCCTTACCACCAACACCTTGACCTAGATCATTTGTTAGACCATCCATACCCTTCCAGTAACAGGAGATGTGAGATTAGATTTGGGTGGTAAAATTAAATGTCAGCCATGATATTGTTGATACTATATAAAGTCACATTAATGAAGACAACATAAAATACCCTAGAAGAAAGCTAAGAAGTTAGAAAGGAAAACCAAAAGTATTCCTGGGCAAGACAAATTTTTAAGTAAAAATGAAGTTCAAAAACAGGGCAAGGGGGAAAACAGTTCTGAGAAAATTATGAGACAGATGCTCGAAGGGTTTTGGCATTTCCTACTCCCATTCCCTGATCAGCAGGCTCGGAGCCTGGGATAGGGCAAGGGTTTCAGTAACGCTTGGAGGATGGTGGGAAGTACGAATTGATTATTAAATCACTTCACTTTATGACAGTTATGGATATTCTGTTGACACTAAAGAAGCAAGCCAGGAGGCAAACTTTAATTCAGAAACCCCGTTTTTCCAGCTTTAGAACTTACCGGTGGCACAGACCTACTTCAAGGGGCACCTTCTGCAGCCCATCCCATGCCAACCAGGGGTGAATCAGCTCCAAGAAGGAGCAAAGGAGTGGGCAGCTCGGCTGCAGCTGCCCCTGACAAAACCCACTGCACTCCTGCCTGGGTTCGTTCTAGAAATTTTCCAGTGTTCAGAAACTGCCTCAGGCTCCAATCAAATCTTATTGAATTCAATTAGATTTTAGGCAATCTCTGATTACTTGATTACATTTATCTCAAGAAGGTGTTCATTTCGAAAGAGGAGCTTGTCAAAGATGTAACTTAATCGGAAAGGTACATTTGGAGATATTTTTGAACAGCATGGCTATTTATATAAACTCCGAATGTGTAAATTCCTAGCCTGTCTCTTTCAGGGCATTCCAAGAAGTATCTTGAAAAGGTAGAGACAAGGATGTCCTAAAATTTCAATAAAGTCTTGTTGCTTTCTTATTTTTTAAAATGACATTTATAAAAATTATTTTATTTTCCTAGTTGTTGTGACCTGAAAATAGCTGAGTTACAGAGTTGATAGAATGGCCCACCATGAATACGGGCTGAGTGAGTCATAATGGTGATTTCCTGAAGGCAAACTTTTTGGGACATCTTATGAGAGAGAGAAGAGTGGAATCTATCTAGAGCCCAAAACATAGGTGACCCCTGGGTCTCAGATCCACTGACAATGAGGAGAATTGAGAGTGGCTGCTGGGCAGGTTTTCCCCAGAAAGACAATGGACCCTGGGGAATGGACTCTGTGTTTGTCTGAAACACAGAAGCACACACACTGGTTACCCAACTCTCCCAGCCAAATAAATTCTCTGTAATCCATATCACACTATGAAGAAAATCAGAATGTCTCTGCAAAATATCTCTTTGACACAAGAATTCTTTGGAACTGAAGGAAATTAAGGATCAGAAAATTAAAAAAAAGGGATACCTGTCTTCTGTCTATGTGCCTTCGGGCAGAACACACATTTACCGACCTGTCCCTCCTCCTCTCCACCAGCAAGAAGTGAATCACCTGAGACGGTTTGAGACTCCTGTCACCTGCAGAGGGCGCCAGAGAAATCTAAATCACAAACCAGCCCAACTTCCTCTACGATTATTGAATAGCTTCCCATATATTTGCCTTCCCACTATTTGCTGCTCCTAGAAAATCAAGGTCATTTTCCTTTGTTCGCCACTTCTCTGAAAACTCATTGCTCTTTGTTAAGAATGTCATGTAAGCCTGAATCCTAAGCCGCCTATTAGTCTCGCTCATTCCTGATTTCTCCCAGGTGCAGGGAGAGCTTCCTGTCAATAAACTTCTGTTTATTTTTCCCTTCCTCATATGTCTCCTGATGTAGGGCCCCCGCTGAGGGCCTGAGATGAGTAGCCAAATGCCGTTGCCTCCAGCAACTTTCCTTTGTCGGGGTGTTCCAGAGTGTTTCATGTGGTTTGACCATTTTTGCCCCCATGCTCCACCACCCAGATGCTGCAGGGAGCTGGGCTCTCAGGCACTCAGTTCTCCACTTTCATAAGTGTCCCTACATGTGTTTAGGGGCAAACAAATAACATTTTTGTCAGAGTCCAGGCTTTTGTTTTGTTTCTGTTTTTTTTCCCCCAAAGCTAAGAGTCTTATTTTTAAAAGTTCCTCTCTTTCCGTGGGGGAAAAATAGATTATTCTGCCACGTGAGCCCATGGCGAGTTAGCACATTTTTATTATCCTGAACAACCTTAACATCAACAGCTGGGAAATTAAATTCAAACTTTTTTTAATGTACAAACATTAAGCAAAAAGAGCACTGAGTTGCTTCTTGTACACGACCAGTGTGGAGACATTCTGAAGTTTGTCCCTGGCCTAGAGCAAAGTCGTGCAGGCGCGCACGGGTGCACCGCGCTGCGGACGGCGAGAGTGCCAGCAGTGGGGCAGGCGGCCCGGGGAGCTGTGGTGGTGGAAAGTGTGTGGCTGTCGTTTTCCCAAAGAATTGATTGTAGAGAAAGAGCATAATCAAGACAGAGGTTGATGAGTTGTGGGGAAGAGAGAGCCAGGTATTGTGACCAATGAGGAAGTTGAAGAAAGATAGACATATTGAAAGAAACAGGACATTTTGTGAAGGGACTTAGCAAAGAAAACACAACTCATAGCCACAGACAACAGCATGGTGACGACCAAACAGACAGGGGGCGGGGAGGTAGAAGAGGGCGAAGGGGGATAAATGGTGATGGGAGGAGACTTGACTTGGGGAGGCGAACACACAATACGATACGCACACGATGTATCGTAGAATTGTGCACTTGAAACCCATATAGTTTTATTAACTGATGTTACTCCAATACATCAGTATTAACATGTATTAAGTTAAAATAAATACATGTAAGAGAAAGAATTGAAAATAAAGTTTTAAACATAAGAGACAGTGTTAGAGTCAGCAAAATTAATTGTCCTAAGTAAATTGAATAAAATAATATGGTTTGTGTCAATAAGAATAAGCAGTTTATGTTACTTTTAAGTTCACACTGCTTATTTAGGCCAGCTGGTTCTTTCTGAAGAGCTGGGTTAAGGGGAGTACTATCTTAGGTAATTAAAGTATGTAGGAGAGAAAAAAGATCGCCTTTTTCCCTTTTAAGCTTTTGGCTGAGAATCCTGTAACAAAAGGCAGTCTAAAAAGAAAAAAAAAAAACAACGAAGTTTGTTAACATGTATATCACCTGGGCACTGAGAAAGGAGTAAACTTAATGAGATAGCTCAGAATTCAGGCTTATATAGGACAGCCACTTCAACAACAACAAAAACAATAAATCTGTAAGAAATGGTTGGACAAATAAAAAGCAGTTTTAAAGCTTCCAAAGGTGATAACGTATAAAAAACTAAATCTACATGAAACTAATGGTACAGAAAGCCTAGTTGGTAAAGGTGGTTGTTTAGATTCCTTTGGTCCTGAAGTTGTCTCCAGAGGTTAACATCTGTCTTTCCTGGGAGAAAGGGGTCAGGGGAGACCCTTTGAAAATCTCTGTCTCACTTTAAGGCAAATAGGGGAGGGCTGGGTGCTGTCCTCGGGTCTGCTTCTTCTCAATTGCCTTCAACTCCAAATAATCTCTATGTGAACGTGGCGTATTTTGGGTGACATCTTCTGCTACCCTTCAATTACCTGGAAATTCAGCCTACAAAGTAACTTCAGAATATTAATGTAAACCTGCTCACATTGAGAAATTTATTACAATGATATAAATCCTTTCATATTTAGGTGGAAAACAAGTGGAAGTAGGAAGATATATCATGAATGCAGCTTTTGCTGATATTTTTGTCACTGATTGAGTTATTCCCAAGTGTAACTTCATAAATACTGAACTCAGAATATGAATGATTCGACTGGTTTTAAATTCAGATGACTTCCATAGTTTGATGCTTGGCATGCTTTAATCCTAGTGAAAATGAAAACTGTACATGGTTAGAAACAGGAGCTTCAGACTGATGGAACGCTCACTGGATACTAGCGACTGTGCAGGAAGGGGCGTAAGTAGAGGACCGGTATCCAAGCTATGCAGTCCAAGGGGCCATAGCCTCAGAAAGCGGTGCAGAAGTGTGAGTCACAGGCAGCCCTTCTGTGGAGACTGAAAACCCTTACAGAACATTTTACGTGGGTTCTAGTCCAGAAAAGACGTTTTAAAGGAAGGATAAGCTTTCTCCATAGTTGGGGAGGGGATTACTAGGCTCAAAATAATTTACCACTTCCTACTTCTTAGAAAAATAATTCCCCAAATTAGAAAAATATTTTGGTCAAGCCACCTGACCATTTTATTGGTGGTTTATACAATACCTGTGAAGGCAAAACATCTTCAAACACCGTTTCATTTGGAAGAAATGCTTCACTAAACAGTTGTGAAGCCACCATGAATTCAGAGTCACGAACTAGAGAGGAGCATGGGACACGCAGGAAGAAAGAACATGTCTGTCCAAGGGAGCCCAGTCACAGGACATCATCAGAAGCTATTAAAGTATCAGTCAAGTCACACTGTCTCTTCCATACTGACCTGCAGGTCACTTTATCATCTGTATTCAAGAATTGTAACTGTAGATGGTACTTTTCATTGGCAGGTTCAAGAGAGCAAATTACATTGCAGGAAATAAAGTCAAGATCTTATACTGAAATAAACACCAATACACCTGTTAATAGTACCCAAAGTCAGGTGGAAAGTTTAATGTCACTACCATAAAATGTTGAGTCTGGGAAGACACAGATTCCGAATGAGGGTTAAAGATTGGAGGGTTAAAGTGTCAGCACAAGGCTGGCTTAGTTGCTGGGCGGTAAGTGCAATCCCTGGGTCACTTATCTCAGCCAGATTGTCCGCCCTGAGCACTCACTCCACACACATATATTTCTTGGATAAAGAGAGACATGATGATCAATCTCTGCATCATAACCAGAACTTGTCTGGGTAAAGGGTTATTAAAACGTGTTAGAATGTAGGGTAAGGGCGAGACTAGCACCGGAATGTCAGGGATTCAGGGCATAAGAACACTCAGGTTCACAAGTCATGTCTCAAAAATGACAAACCCAGGAACAGAGGCTAAACCACTGCTGTTTTGGATATGTGAGCATCGGACCCTCCTGCCTGATAACATAGGACATTGACCCCTGTGACCTGAAAAACGGCACCTGGCACTAACACAGACACGCCTCCAAGACAACAAAAGAGAAGCAGGTTTTATCCTCTTGCACAATCCTGTACACCCCGGTTACCTGGACAGCAGGGGCCGCGCCCACCTGCCGTGGCAGCGGCTGATACTGGATGCTCCCTTCCGTCTGCAGTCTGGCAGTGGCCTGGCCGGACACTGTGTGTTTTCCTGTGATCCGTCAGAGCAGCCACAGTCTCTAGATGAACAGACACATGCACAGGTGTTCAGGGATCACTAAGAACAGTGGTTTCCTGCTAATGCACTGACACGCACAAACTAGAGCACAGCACAACCCACCTGAAAAGGAAATAAACCATTTGCCAGAACTAGGGCCAGGGAATTCCATTTGTGGGAGCAAACATTTTGAACAGAGTTCTTATTTACCTCTGATATCCCTTTCCAGGTGACTCTCCAGGCATCAGGTGGCAAACTCCAATACTGTACAGCATTCCTGAGTAAGAAGGTCCTTGGAATTCTTGAGCAACTGCTAAGCCAAGGCTGTCTGCTGCCCAGAATACCAATTCTGATGTGTGTCTGCTCTGCTCCTTCAAGCTGATAGCAACGGGGTTGAATTATGTAAGGCCAGAATAAGAGTGGGTGAACATTTCTACACCAAGAAGAGACAGGCGAAAAACCAGTCTTCTGGCTTGTGATAACCAAGTCTGGGGCTTTCAGGGAAAGACAAGTTTTGACAGCCCGAGAAACCGAGGACAGCTCCAGACTCTCTGAGACAGGATCAAAATTAGACCGAGAACAGGAACAGCGGGTCTTCAGCAGTGGCTCTGAGAACTGTTGATATTTTTGGTTCCCTAGCATGGAAATCAATGTTAGTCTTAATCTTGACTTTACATGGGAATAACTAGAGAAGCTTTGAGAAAAATGGGACTTCAACATGATTAATCAGAGGGCCATCACAAAAAAAATCTCCAAGTAGTTCTGCTGTGTGGTAGGATGAAGATCCGTCAGTTCAAAGAGATGGAAGTATTTAGCAAATCCCCACTTGGATGGGAATGCCAACTCCGTGGCAAGGTTTCCCTTGCTCACACAAGTTTATTCAACTCTTTGGCGGTGATGTTCATTTAATTACTAAAGTTGCTCTGTTACTTCAGCACCTATCCCAGACGAGTGATCCTGTATGTTCAAGGTTCTCATCCCCTTAAGATATTTCCAGACAGACAAAAGCTGAGGGAATTTGTTTCCATTAAACATGCCATGCAAAAGAAATGCTCAAGTGAGTTTTGCAGAGTGAAATCAAGTGACAGTGGACATGTGGGGTGCACATACTTAAAGCCATATGAAGAAATAAAGGCACCACGAAGGGTAAATGCACGGGCAATGGTAAAAGTTTGTATAAGCAAACAACATTTTGTAACTCAACTGTTGTTTTCTACATAATACGACATAACAATGCTTTGAAAGAGTTATTACTTTACGTTTTGGGGGACACAGTAAATACTGTATTTTTGGGGCATCAGCAACCGAAAGGTGTCGAGCTGAATGCATAAAGGAGAAGATGTTTTATAGATTATGAAGTTAAGTTGTTATAAATTTAAGTCAGTGTCAGAACTCTAGGGTGTTAAATGTAGCCGTAGAAAACACAAAGAAAGTAGCCATAGAAAATACCCCCAAAGAAAGGAGAAAGAAATTTAAGTTTTTTTACACACTAAATAAACCCTAAACACACAAAAAAGGCATAATTGAGAAAATGAGGGACCAAAAAGCTATGAGACAACTGCAAACAAAGTAACAAAATGACAGTTCCGCTTTACCTGTAATTACATTGCACGTAAATGAACTAGACTCTGCAATGAAAAAAAATCAGATCGACAGAGTGGACAAAAGCACATGACTCAACTACATACAGTTTATGGGAAAGTCGCCTTGGACCCAAAGACGAACACAGCGTAAAGGTGAAAGGATGGCCCACTGTGTGTGACACAAGTCACCAAGAGGGAGCAGGAGTGACTATTTTAATATCAGACAAAATAGACTTCCAATAAAAAGTTTAGAAAAGACAAAGAAAAAGATCATATATTAATAAAAACTTCAGTGGAGCCAGAAAATACAACAATCATGTTTAGTAGCAGGCTATCCAAATTCATAAAGCAAAAATGGGCATAATTGTTAAAGTGAGAAATGAAACGGTTCTACAGTAATAGTTGGAAACTTTAAGGCCTCATCTTCCATAACAAATAGACAACAGGCAGAAGAGGAGAAAATGGAAACCTTGAAAACCACAATCCAACACGCAGGTCTAACAAACTTGTAGAGAAAACACTGTCCAATGGCAACAGCAAATGCCTCCTTCTCAACGGTGCATTGGATATTTCCCCGGGTAGACCAGGTATTAGGTCAGAAATTAAGTCTTTGTTTTTGGATGCAATGTAACCCAAGTGTTCATTAACAGATGAATGAATAAGCAAAATGTAATACATACGTGTATAGAACCAAACTAAAACAGAGTCACTTAGGTCAAGAACAAAATGGAAACTCTAAATACAGGCACATAAAAAAAAACAAAACAACAAAAACAAACAAACAAACAAAAACCCTCCAAACAGACAAAACCACCTTCACCTGACCTTCCAGGAATGCATAGCCCTTCTCAGAAATCAACAGATGAAGCTAGCCAGTGGTCAAAGTGAATCTGTTGGTGTATCTCTGGACTCCTTGTTTCTGTGACTCAGCCACCCTGATCCAAGTGAGAAAACCCATTAGGTAGCCAATCAGCTGAAAAGCCTAATGCCTTCCACATTTGCCCATAAATACACCTTAGTCTGTGACTCCGAACTCACCCCTCCAGTAGCCTTGAATTTCCCAGCCTGCAGATCGAGAGCCTGGCAATTAACTCATTTTCTCTTTATTTTATTCAATATGCAGAGTTCGGTTGTGGTCACACATAATGGACGATTATTAAGACTTAAAAAGGAAAGAAATGTTGACGTAGGCTACAACCTGGGTGAATTCCAGTAAGAGAAATACGGCGGTCACAAAACCCGAACACTGTGCGATTGCACTTGAGGGAGGTGCTCTGGGCAGTCAAATGAGAGAGAAAGGAGAGTGGTGCTTGCTGGAGACCGGAGGGAGAGGGTCCGAGGAGCTGTGGTTTCATGGAGATCGAGTTGCAGTTTCATAAGATGAAATGAGCCCTGGAAACGGAAGGTGGTGAGGATCACACATTATAAATGTATTGAGTACCACTGAACTCTACACTTAAAAGGGTAAATTTTATGTCTGTGTATCTCACCACAATAAAACAAATGGAAAAAAGCATTATAGTTTTTTTCTGAGTAGCACACTATTCTGCTTGATGACTTTCAAAATTACCAAGACAAAATGAAAACACAAAATGAGTCATTCTAGAAAAAATAAATAAACTCACCAAGAATGAGAAAGGGGAAATGTGCGGACGTGTCTCCTTACTGGGGCAAAATTGTGTATTGACTCCCCTAGCAAAAATGGTCCTTGGGTTTCTTTACTTCAGGAAATATCTGTGAAAAGGCCAGTACCACCAAGTAATTTAGATCCATCAAAAGAACTCTAGTACAGAATGGCAGCTGGCGAGCAGCCTTTCCTAAAACCTCTTCCAAATTCCAAATAAAACAGGCCATACAGAAGAAAAATTTGGAAAATAAAACGCTCAAAAATAGCTTGCCAGTCACCCTAATGGCCGAATACTGGCCCTGAGGCCGCTGTTAGGCAGATGGCGCGGAATGGGAAGCAAACTCTCTGCTCTGCCCCCATGGAGCTGGGCTTCGTCTTGGAAACTGGGGCCTGTCCCCAGAACAGCAATGGCTCCCTCTTGGGACACATGTCGGAGTTCTGTGCTCCCGCATCTTCCTCTGGCCATCTCGCCACCACCATTCCCTTCCCACAATGTCATTATGTCCCCAGGTATTTATAAAAGTCCAGCGTTTACTTGCATTTTAAAAAAGATTTTATTGATTCATTTTTAGAGAGAGGGGAAAGGAGAAAGAGGGAGGAAAACATCAATGTGCGGTTGCCTCTTGAGTGGCCCCTACTGGGGACTTGGCCCACAAGCCAGGCATGTGCCCTGACTGGGAATCAAACCAGCAACCCTTTGGTTCAAAGGCTGGCACTCAGTCCACTGAGCCACACCAGCCGAGGTTTTATTTGCATTTCTTATTAGTGTATCTTACCATGGCTACTGCCTCTACCCACAATACTCTGAACTCGTTCTGTAATACTATGCATACTACTCCCAGAACCATATTTAGTTTTACAGATCAATTTCCTCCTGAGAGAGCTCCTGGCCTCGGGGAGAATGTGTGGGTTGTCCCGGCCAGTGTGACCAGGTGGGCCCTGGCACCGCCTCTGAGGGCAGTTAGTTTAGAAGGCTGGCAGTTACACAGTCTGTCTTTGCCCCTTGGGGATGTCAGTCCCCTCCCACCCAGAGCTGTTTTCTCCAGGACCCGGAAGGCATCTCTCTAAAGTGCAAACGTGAGTGTGGACAGACAGCTTCCCTCGGGCTCCCAGCCCTGGGAGAGGGTGTGAACCCACCGGCCTATCCTCGGGGCGGCCTTGCTCTGACTAGGCCATGGCATCTTGTCACAAAGACATGGAAAGCGTAGTTCTCCTCCGTGGAAGTGCCAATCGAAAAACCCACTCTGCCCTCGCCGTGTTTCCCTCGGCACACCCTAGCACTTGAAAACTCTCCTGTCTTTGTTTTGGAAGAGTTGACCTCAGGTTATAGTGGTTATTGCCCAACTGCAATAGTTATTATCGGATAAAAATCTCTCTTTATCACCTTCAAATGGTGTTTGGCTTCTGTTTTCTCTGACAGTGGAAATTTTTATTTGAGTTAATGCCTCAATATCTGTCCCAGGACTCCCTCCAAAGAGCTGATCGAATTCCTTTAGAGAAACATCTTCCAATATTTTGCCTAAGCAATAAAAACCTGCCTGCAGTCCACTCTGCTTCGGACATGGAGGGGCCGGGGTCAGGGGTGACCACTCTGTGGACGGCATTGGATTTCAAATCTCAGTTTATAGTCTGTGTCTCATTCTTCCACATGCTTTTTTAACATTTCTGCCTTCAGTCCTCTCTGTCCCTTCAAGCCACCAGTGCCCCTTCTCATGCACGGGCAGGCTCTGTGAGCACAGAACACACAGAGTGAACCTGAATGTGAGCTATGACCTTGGCTGATTATGACGGGTCAATGACATCGTTGTGTGAGATGAGTCAGCAGGAGGGAAGGCTGCCGTCCTGCCCTGTGAGCCACTCGGAGAGCCTGGCTGTGAGTGGGGAAGATGCCCCAGCTGCGCACGGAGCATGGCTGTTCTCTGGATGCACGGTTTTCAGAACAACTTTTGCGCCCACCCCATCTCCTGAGTCTGGTGGAGATTTCCATTGTAAAGAAGTGACTGTTCATTGCCTTTTCTGGGAACCTTCTGAAAGAGTCACCAGGAGACTCGGAGAGGATTTTGCTGTGGCCTGGGGGTTGCAGAGCCTGCCGAGCCCGAGTCCAGGGGAGGTTGACCATGGGACAGGTCCTCTCTGGGGTGTCGCTAATAGCTCAGGGGTCTGTAGGTCATTGGCAGTTACATGGGTGGTTGTGTAGACCCCAGCCTCCAGGCAAGGGAAGGCATCAAGCGGAGCCCTACAGGCTGCCAGCACAGTGGCCCCTGAGCATGAGGACCACTGGCCGTGACTCTCAAGAAGGGGCAACACCAGCGGGCGCCTGCACAAGGTGGAAAGTACCAGGAATTAAATTAAGCAGGACATGCAGAGCCGTAAGATATTTGATGTTTTTCTTCTAAATGTTGTTTGTTTGCTTGCTTCATGCAGAGAAAGACTGCCTACGGCAGTGGGAGGAAGAGGGCCAGGCGGCTGTGGGACCCGGCGAAGGCTTGCGAGGAGCGCTGGAGTAAAGGAGAGACCACCCTCTGTGCCCCAGGGAGAACTTGCCACCATTCCATACCTGTCAGCCTCCTCAGATTTGTGTGTATATATCTCCTTTCCAATAAAACTCTCCATGTTATGTTTTTTTTCTGTTCCTGAGAAAATAATTGCAAAATCCATGTTGAAGAGTAAATATGTGAGTGTTGTCATGAGAATATTGATCAGGAGGAAGACTGTGTTACGGCCCAAAGACAAGGTTATAGCTCCATAAAGCCCCGATTGGGATTGCTTCACGGAGATTTAAGACCCAGAGATGGAGCAGTGCACCTTGCCGGGGGTGCGTGCCTGGAGGCAGGGACTTTCCTGTTCCCCTCGCCTGCTCGCTCCCTCCCTCTCTCTCTCTGTACGTGCATGTAAACACACACACGCACACACACACACACACATACAAAAAGAATAAATAGCAATAACAGAAAGGCAAAGATCATGTCGTCATTTTATTTAGCCGTGTACAGGAGATAGGTAATGATGTTAAAATATATGTTTTAAAACAACAATAATTGAAATATAGTTACTACTTCAGAAAATGCTCATGATATCCATTAAGATACAACATATTTTAAATTTCTAATGAACAGAAAGCACAAAATCCCAATTAAAAGGAAGACGGGATATAAGTATCAATTCACAAAAGCCAACAACATAAAAAAGACATCAACAACAATATTTTAGTGTTGCTGAGTTTACAGGTATATGGACATGTATAAACATTTCTGGCAGAAAGAGTTTTAAACTGTCAAAATGTTTAAGTTGCACATTTTCCCTGATTCAGCCATCCCACTTTTAGAATCCAATCCCGTATTAGTGGCCTAGCAAAGACAAAGATTCACCCGTGTGGGGCATTATAATGTTAAAATGACATTTTTCTTTGAATGAAAACAACCCAATTGTCAAAAAAAACAAAACAAAAAACAAAACCCACTATGACTAATTAAGCTACCATGTAGCACAATTACTATGAATTCCTTAACAGTGATTAAAATACTAACTTTAAATGCCTTCCCTTGGGAGAAGCACTCTAACTTTATTTTCTTTTGTTGTCAATCTTTCTTTGTTTTGAGATGATTTACCGTGAACATTCAGTATTTTCTGAAAACTTTTAATCAGTGGACACCTGTGGTGTATCTGTCCAAACTTATTTTTCCCTCGAAGGCACATATCTCAGACTTAATATATTGAGTTGTGGCAAACTGTGAACTTAAAAATCCAACACATACAAATTGTTGGATGCTTCCGTGTTAACAGGAAATTTAAAATGGCTCCTTGTCTGAGTTACATGAAGATCTACTGAATAATTAAATTCACGGCAATCAGTCCTCACGGGTTTGCTCTCTGCTTTTACCCTTGTTGCAACTTTCCACAACGGCTTTGTCAGCTGGACATGCAGGGACCCCTGTCTTTCCTCTGCATTGAACACTTAGCAGGCACTAGAAAAGGTTATTCTCTTAGAATCACACCACGAAATTGCTACTTTTTATGCATTCTGTTTTCAAAAGTTTATCTACTTAATATCGGCCATTCAATTGCAGGGCTGCAGATGGAGATGGTGGCAGCCTACAGATGAAAAGTATAAAATGGTTTACCTAATAGTCTTAAAATCACCACCATTTGCTGCCAGCAAATATTACCCACTGCAGTGTTTTAATCTTCTCTACAAGTACAGTAAAGTGTGAAGACACTATTTTTTAGCCTAAAGTATCACAGAAATATATCCAGCAGAAAAAAAGTATCTGATTCTACTGTGTGTCTTATTTTTAGTTACATGGGATGTTCACTTGCTTGTGATGAAGTTTATTTCTCTCCTTAAATTGACACT
Source organism: Tonatia bakeri (assembly GCA_004024845.1). Lineage (NCBI taxonomy): Eukaryota > Metazoa > Chordata > Mammalia > Chiroptera > Phyllostomidae > Tonatia > Tonatia bakeri. The sequence goes on from PVIA01000782.1 coordinate 243,146, forward strand.
ATGTGGCCTGTGCAAACCTTTTTTGGCTAATGTGTCAAATAATTACAATTGTCTTATATATTTGAGTGCTATATTTTATAAATACCCAGCATACTCACAAATATTCATTACATTACATGTAATTTATATTATGAACTATAAACACAAATCTATTAACACGTGAACATAAATTGCAATCATCATATATAATTTGACTTATATTGTCTCAAGCATCATAACAACTCATTCTAACCCTAACTCTACAAAGGCTGCTTCTACCATCTGTTCGAGATGTGCTGTGAGGGAGCATGGCTGTCTGTTTCAGAAAGAGGACCGGGTGGGAGGCCAGCTGCTCAGAAGCAAGTCCTTAGGTGGACAGCCACCCACGGGACCCAGCCGTCCCCTTGAGCACTAAGGCTTTTCCATCTGCAGCATACTAGTGTGAAATCTTTGCAGTTCCCCGTTTTCTGTATCGCTATCATTCTGCATTGACTTGGTGCAGCTGCTGTGACAAATCAGCACACACTTAGTGCCTTAAAACAACAGCAAGGTTCTCCCTCGCAGCCCTAGAGGTCAGAAGTCTGACATGGCCCTCACTGGATAAAGATTAGGACATAGGAAGGCTCCGTCCAGAGGATTCAGCACATTTTGTTGCTTTTTCCAGCGTGTAGTGACCGCCTGTATCCCTGATCGAGGGCCCTCCCTTCAGTCTCTGGAGCCAGCAGTGCGGCCCAGGTGCTCCTCCTGCTGCCGTGTTTGTGGCTGTCTTCTGAGTCTCCCTTTCACTTTACAGACCCGATTTGTCCCGTTGGGTCTGCCTGGATTGCGAGGGAGAACTGTCTTATCTTAAGATCAGACGATTAGAAATCTTACTTCTACCCGCAGCCTGAAACCCCCTGCGGCCTGCTCTCTGACATGATCACACTTCGTGAGCATTAGAAAGGAGACCTCTTTGGGAAGACAATGACTCTGCACGGGACGATGTAAATTATTTCTGTAATTTTTTTAGGATGGAAATGTTGACTTTTATTGATAGAAATATCATACACCTAGGCATATACAAGCATGTAAATATACAAAATATTGCTAGATGCCGTGGGAATTTGACTAGAGATAACAGGTCTTCATTTAAAACACTTGCCTCTTGAAAGTGGGGTACGTGTTATGAGGAAGAAGTTAAAGAACATACTGAGGTAAAACTGACTGAGGAAAAGGACAACGTTGGAATTGAAGAGGTGAGACCATGTTAGGTCTGCACCGCTTCTTTAGGGGCTGACTGAGGGTTTCAGTAGATGGTTTACTTCTATTTTTAAATCTTGACAGTATTAGTCATGACACGAATAACTATGCACTTTACAAGTGAGCAAATTGAGGCTGTGAGATAAAATAGTTTGCCCCACACCACATCGCTAAAAGGGGTGCTGAATAAGGCTCGCGCCGTGATCCCCTGGTTTCCCAGGCTGCGCCTGGCCGCGGCCGACCAGCTGCGGTGCAGCGGAAACTCAGCCTCCATCCTGCCTCCGTCGGACGTGCTCTGGGTACTGCAGAGAGATGAGACAAAGCTGGGCTAAGATGAGTTCAAACTACTCTCGGAGACACCGGAAAACAACAAACACGCGTTTCTGGGGACTGCACCCACGCAGAAAGGGGTGGGAGAGTGTCCTTCAGATCGGCTCTTCCCAGAGCCCAGGGAGAAACACGGGGCATCCAGGAGCAAGGGGCACGGCCGCCCCGGTGGGAGGTCTTCCTGGGAAAGTGTTTCTCTCGAGCCGTTCTGTTCACGGGTGTCGCCTCCTCATGGGTGAGCCCCAGCACGGCTCCACTCTTGTGTTGGAAGGAGGACCTTGCCTCCCACTGGGGTCCCTTCCACCAGATCCTTCAAACGTAAAGCAGCCTCGGTGATGGGTTAAAACGCTGGCCGGTGCTTCGAAGGCCTGGGCTTGCAGAGCGCTCTCGGGCAATGTCGCGGCCATTGCCTCCAGATGCTTCGACAGACAAGCCATCCTTCTCACCTTTAGAGCCTTCGGCTGTCACTGTACACGGCTGGTCGTCGGGCCTTGGTGACCGGCTTCCTTTTCCACATCTGCTGTTGGTAAAATGCGCTTTACGTAGACTTCACCCACAAGCGTTGTGGGGGTGAAAAGAGCAGCAGCGGGGTGTGGGCACACTGCAGAGCCGGTCCTGTCTCCTGCCCGAACGCTGCTGGTGTGTGTGTGAAAGTCTCGAGTGGGAACAAGCGCTCCCTCCCAGGGAACTTTGCTTCTCCAAGAGAAGAAAATGCACCTGCGGAGTCCGTGCTCTGTTTGACTTACTTCACCATTTCCACGCCGCTTCTGCCGCTGCCCTGCAGGGCTGGGGGAAAGGTTCTGTTTAATCCACTGGAGCAAATTTAGAACTCTGTAAACACGATCTTCCCCCTTACATTCATTACCACCGTTTCGGTGCAATTCAAGGAGCACTTATTTGTACAGTGACGCCCACGTGTAAAATATTCATGACTCCCTGCCTTACCCGGCGAGGCTAATGTTGCGCTTCCCTCCGTGCCCTGGCCGAGGCGGCTTTGAGTGCTTAAAATGCGGACCACTTTTCTGGACTTTGTAAATTGGTTCTCAGCCTGTTCAAACTGGCCTGCATAAATCGGGAAGACTGAGGCGTTTAAGCTATCAAATGCTTCTAAGGCCTACCACTATGGAGCCAGGCAGCTGGAGAATCCAGGTGGAGGTGAGTCATGGTTGTAGACCAGGTGCCTTAAAAAGAAGGTCAGGCATTTCCAGAGACAGTCCCTGGGAGCTTTCTCATTTCTGCCACCGAATGACCTCTCAGTGGTCCTTATTTGACAGCCCGCCCTTACCTGCAACACCACGCATTTGCCCAGCAAAGCAGTGGGAGGGAGCATTTCACGGGGCTCTTCTCGCCTCAGCCTTCTGACCTCAAGCAGGGCTGTGGAGGTGGTGGGTGGGGGTGGGGGGAAAGATAGCGGAGAGTCTCCATCCTAAGGAAGCAGACACACCCAAAACCTCGCGGACTGACTTCTCTGAACCTACTGTCACCACGGTCCTTTGCATCCTCTGAGTGTCCTCCCTTATTCTCTGTTCTCACCCCACCCTATAACTCCACCTGCTCCCTAACCCTGTTCTAATGTGCATGCAGTTTCTGCTGCCTTAAACTCCCATTTTCAGTCCTGATTTGACTTCTTGGATGTACCAGTGCAAAACAGCTTCTGTGATTTGAGGCCCCCAGGACAGTTCACCCCAATGCCTATGGTCTCTCTCCACTCCTTCCAGTGCCTATGAGCACAGCTTATCCAAATCTTTTCTCAAGGAGGCTGCCTTTGTCTCCATGGAAATCTCCTTCCCTAAGCAAGCTGGAAACACCAGCCTGTTTGGTGCAAGTTGTTTCCCCAAACCTTGCCATTTTCTCAATGCAGGACCCTGTGTGTAGCCCAGCTGTCCATAAGGTGAAAGGCGGAGAGCCCACAGAGTCACTCCCTGAAAAAGAGCAGAGGGCAGCGGGGCTGGGAAGGGGGACACTGAGGTGACCTGCACAGCTCCACCCAGGGCGATCCTGGGGCCAGAGGGGTGCTGCTGGAGAGAAACAGAAGATGTTCGCAGGAGGACGAGAGTGTGGGTGAAGATTCAGAGACACTGGGGGGCACACAAGAAAATGACAAACTGAAATAAGCCTTGGGGTTTTATTTGTATGTGTAATGATACAATTTAAATGAACATTTTCCTCTATTGTCTTCTGTGTCTGCCTCTGATTCTCTGCTTCCCTCCTTTTACTCTGTGTATATCTGCCCTTTTCTCCCTATTTCTGCACTTGGGTCTTTTGAGTCATCTTTTATTTTTAATTTAACCGTCTGTCTTGTCAACTCTTACACACACCTAGCCAAGCAATCTAATGAATATTGTTTCTGTTTCATTTTGATCTACTTATTCGCTAATCCAAAGATAATACAAGGACCTGATTTTGAATTATCAATTGTAGTTTAACCTTTGCACAAATGAAAGAAGAGTCTCTTTAATGTAAGCCTGATCTCCCATCCAATAACTGAAAAGCAATGTCATGCTTAAATTGACTCTCCCTAATCCTCCAAATGAGGCAGAGAGATTACACAGGACGGGAATTAATAGATCATGGATGTGGAGTGAGTAAAATGTTCTTTGCTTTAATTCATACCTCAGCTCTGATGGATTCTGACAGCATTTGGCAGCTTAGGAGTGGAGAAGTACAAAGGATAGAAACATGTCTGATAATAGCTTTGAAGTTTAACATCACAGAGACAAAAGGGAGGGGGGGACTACTATACTGAATTATAATGTACAGACCAGAGAGAAACAAAGAGTGATGTTTTTAAAAATACTGGTTGGGATATTCTGCTGATTTCAGCTCAGAATATAATAACAAATAAGATATATATGGCAAACCACACTCTTCTTAACAAATATTTCAGATGGTGCCAAGAAAAAGAAGGAGACTTCAGAAAAAAACACGGTCTTGATATTTAAGGATGATATGTAGATTTCACACCCAACAGCACTTCCGCTTTCAAGGAGGCTATCTCCACATTATGCTGGTGGGCACCGAGGTAGTATTCCTGCTTCTGCAATTGCTTAAGATATTGCAGAAACGTACTGTATTATGTGAATTTCAACTGGAGTTATGGTTAAATGTTAAATGATTTTCAATATCCATTTTTATTATTAGGAGACTATAGTTTATGGTATACTCTATGTATGTGGCATTTTAGTAAACATTTAAATGAAATGTAATCAGAAATAAATCATGATGCTAACTTGTCACTCAAATATCTGGGGCATGTGGATTGGTTGGTTTAGTCTGAAGTCAAGTGTTTCTGAAGAGAATGAGATTGTCCTTCTCTGAAGTGTAAACAACCTTGACCTTATTTTGTCAGTGAGACTTCAAGCACTTCCATGTGTTATACCATCATGTAAAAGAAGAGGCAAAAAAAAAAGGAAAAAAGGAAGCATGCATTTGGAACCAGTGGAATGTGGACTCAAAACCTCGGTGTGCAGAATGATTCCAGGTGCAGCCTGCGAGCTGACTTCCCTGTGGGCTTCAGTATCATCATAATAAATTCAATAGAGTAAAACCCTTGGAGATTTCAACTTGAATTCTGTATATTAAAGTTTATTTACCAGGCAACGAGATTTTTAAAAATCTTTGAATGGCCCTAATCTGCATATTGCTCTGCAAGCAGGGTAATCTGAGACCGTATCTTTCCTACTCTTTTCCAGAACATGACGAAAGGAACAAGGTGGATGGTGGGCGGGCTGTAAAAACATTTAATGACCACCAAGTCCTACAGAGATTGTGCAGATCTACCGGGAAACGCCCACTGGAGAAGATGCGGGTGTTAAGAAGGGAGATGCCGGGAAGAACCAGCAGCACAGACGAGGAGGAACGTAGTGGAGATTAGGTAACATCGTGAAGGGGCAGATGCAACAGATTCGCAGCGGACTATGTGTGAAAGGTGTGGGTGAAAGGTGTGGACTGCGTGAGACGTGGTTGACATGCCACCTCGTATCCCCTGAGATGTCCCCTTGGCCCCCCTCTGAGTGTTCTGCAACAAGGGGAACCGTTACCAGCACTTCGTTTGCTAGTAGGCCAACTTAATTACCTCCATCTTCCTGGTTCTATTCCTCAGTGTCTGAGAGCTTGCCTTAGGAACTCGCCCATTCCTTCCCCAGGACAGCCCAGAAATGCAGGGTGCTGCACCTTGAGGGGCTACCTTCAAGCATTTCCTTATCCCTCCACTTTTTCAATGTGTCTCCCTGGTAGCACTGAGTGGACAAGCCCACCTTGTCCAGCGACAGGTGTTTTCCTGGTGGCCTCTCTCTGGAGAACAGAGAAGTGTGATTCACCAGGACTAATAAGAAAAATAGCCATTATCTATCACAATTGCTTAAGAATATTATTATCTTTTAAGACAGTAACAAGGATATTAGAAATTTAACATAAAGAAATAAAGGCATGATTAGAAAATTATGAACAAAAACATTCTTTAAAAATGATGTAAAGCAGCAGAATCTGAAATTTAGAAAGCTCAATGGAATACAATAGAGACATTTAATTATTGTTTCAAAGAATACTTGCAATCATTCATATAAACACCCTATATTGCTAAAAGAGAGACTGTGAGCTATGGTCGATGTGTGTGGGGACACTGAGTCAGGCTTCTGGTTAGGATCCCACCTCCAACATGCACTGATTTTGGGGAGTTACTTCATCTCTCTTCCGTTAAATAAGGATGATACAAGTTGATGAGTTAACTTTGAAGTTCTGATTAACAAATATATGTTTGTTTTTAGTTTAAATGTGTTCCATGCAACCTTTTGGAAAAACTTAACCTACAAAAAAGCAATTCATTGTTTATCTGAAATTTAATTGAACTGAATGTCTACTATAGACTGAATATTTACGTGCCCCTAAAATCCACATGTGGAAATCTCAGGGTGGTGGTGTTTGCAGGTAGAGATTTGGGAAGCTGACTAGGTCATGAGGGTGGAGCCCTCGTGAGTGAGAGCAGTGCCCTGATAAACATGACCCCAGAGAGACCCCTTGTGCCTTCCACCTCGTAAGGACAGAGGAGAAGAGTCTGTCTATGGAATAAGAAGTGGGCAGGCCCTTAGCATAAGACATCAAGTTACAGCAGCCTGAAGGGTGACGAAGATAGCGTTCTCTGGGAGGCCTGTCTTGAAACCCTTCTGTTCCGGAGATTTGACACAAAGCCTTCCAGGAAGAACTTCTTAGAGCTATTTTTCAAAATTTTAATCTTTTCTATTTTTCTATGGAAGTTTTGAAAATCACTGCCTGCGTCAGAGAGACAGTTCTGGTATCTTACTATCAGGCATCGATCTGTGTCTTAGATGGTGCGAGGCGGACGGGAGATACTTAATCAATATTCACAGAGTGAGTGGAATCGAGCGGACACCTCAGAGCCGTGCCAGGTGGACCTCGCCGCACACGTCCCTAAGAGAACAAGTTCGTGTGTGAGGAGCAGCGACCACCAACCTGGTGCTGACCCATGAGCTCACTTTGGAGCCTGCTGGGGAGGGAGGGGCTACTCCCCTGCTCCCTCACGCACAGACCTGCAGCGAACGCTCTTCCTGTTTGTGGGGAATTGTTGCATTATTCTGTCAGCATGAAACCTCATGTGATTTTAGTTGCACCGGACCAGGAGAGACCCCCCATGCCACTTCTGGCTGGTTGTGGCAGTTTCTTGAGCTTGTGCACGGACCTTGAGGAGATGGTGTACTAGCTCATCCACAGAACCAGACCCCGCAGGGGAGCTTGGTTCACTGCAGGTGATAGAGTCTCACATGAAGCTGAAAAGCTTAAAGAGTTGGATGGACATAACATTTGGAATCAGACACAATACAATTTAAATCCTGGCTTTGCTACTTAATAGCTGGGTATCTTAAAACAATTACACAACTTTTCCTGTAAATTAAAAATAGCTGTTTTACATAGCTTCCAAGATTCTTATAAGGATCAAACATAATGTACATAAAGAAGTAATAAGTGCTTATTATATATATGAAAACACATATTCATTGAAAAATAGGATGCGTTCATGTCTTCATGTGATAAAAGCAATAGCAACAAAAGCATAATGGAGTTGTAAGGTTGTATCATTGTGTGTGTGTATACATCACGTATAGCAAGGTCACGCACTCACACACAAATGAACTGAACACAACCCCCGCCCCCGCACATGTGCACAAAGGCGACCTGCTGCACGTGTGCCTCTCAGGTTTCCTGTGGTGGTGACGTCTGTGCAGGGCGGACACCGCTGACCCGAGCTGCCAGCTGAGTTCCGGCACTCTCTCTCTCCTGCTCTGTTTCAAGTACAAACTCCATCTCAACGGGGATCTGCACACTTTAGATATCGTTCCAAACGTAGGATAATTGGAAAAAGTGGTGCACTGAATTCCCATACACCCTTTACCAAACTCACTGACCACTTAGGTTTTTCACAATTTGTCTTCTCAAGTTCCCTCTCTCTCTGGAGCATTTTAGAGTGATTTGGAGAGTATAGACCCCTTTTCTCCGAAACTTCAGTGTATATTTACTAAGAACAAGAACAAAGATGTCCTCTTGTAGATTCCTATAAATTGCTGCTTCTAAACAGCCATCAGGAGCCACTTGCTTTAAAAACACTTGAGAGGAAACTGCTGATCTGAGTGAGCCTGCACATTCCTGGCCCCTGCCCCCCTCCGCAGCTTAGCTCTAAATGAGGATCTCCAGGGTGGGGTCCAGGAACCTTAGCAAGGTTCCATCAGAGGTGGACACACGAGGCTTCTAGTGTGAAAAGCTCCGAATCACTCTTTTTACAGCTTAGTATCACAACAATTAAATGTATGTGATTGCCAATATAGTAGAATCCTTAAAAGTTAATCCACGCAAAAGAATTTAAATTGTTAACTCTTTTCGATTCTTTTATTTTCTGGAGTCATTCTCTTCCAGCCTGGAATACAAGAGGCACTTCCATCAACAGCTGTCATTTCTGTGGTGGAGTTTGCGACCCGGCATCACCAGCACTGCCTGGGAGTGCACAAAACATTCACACACTGTGTTTTGCCAGGTTCCTCTATGTCCACTGAGACAGAAGAAGGAAAAGTGGATTTGGTCTGCCATATCCAGCATTCGGTCGGATTTAGCACCCACTCTGGGGGGCTAGAATTAGATTGTTTTCAAAATAAAAGCGCCATCTGCGAGAGCTGTCTGCCGCCGACTGAGGGCTGGATTCACCAACTCGATCTAGGAAAGTTTTGCTCTAAAGTGCTAGCACACTTGACAGAGGGAGATTTTGCCACCCCTCTCGTTTCCCTCCACGTCTCTAGGCAATAAGGGTTTCCTCGGTGCACACTCAAACGAAGAGTTTTGGGAATGGGAGGACCATGATGTGTACTGATCACATGGGCCCAGGACCCCGGGTTCGCCAGCGTGGGTCAGGCCTGTATACAGCCGGCGCTCAGCAAATGTTTGCAGAGTCACGGCAATGAATTCATGGTGTGTGGATTTCTCACCAGATTTACGTTTGCTCTGAAGTTATTTATGACAAAGGAAAATTTCCACTACAGGCTTTTTTAATAGTGGCTTTAAATCTTCCATGCCTAAAAGGAGAGCTTTTTATTTCTGGACATATTCTATATTTCATATTGTTTTACATTCACATGTAGGTGTGTCTTTCATTTATAATGTTTAAGGATTTTGATAGGAAAGTTAATAGACATTATTTACTTCACTTCTTTTGAAAACTCTAAAGCTTCTACTTTGGGATTTGACACCACGTTAAACTTCGTCATATCTCTGGATTTCTTGTTTTTTTAAAGCATATCTTTGTTGACTCCATGTAACGAGCCTGTCAATAGCACTCAGTATACTTGTTTTTGCTTATGGAGTCCAACCTAGGTCTGCCACTCTGTCAGTCCAGTTCTGAATTTGATTATCCTTTTTTCGGAAACAAATGAATAGTTAACAGATTCTGGGTACACATTTATTATTTTATAAATGTTTATCAAACCCATTTGTGTTCTGTGTTTTGTGCAGGGTTATTGTTTTTGTGAGGGAAGAGGAAATATGGGTCACACATTTTTAAAAAGACATTTTAAACTGTGGTACTTAAAGGCGATGCTGTTGGTTTGTACATGAGGCATGTGGTGTGCGGTTGGTGGTAGTGTGTCCGCATTGCAGATGTGGTGGCATATTTGCCTTTGGTGAGAAGCAGCTATGCAACTGCATTTCCAGAGGCCAGTTTGCGTCACCACGTCAGAACTGGGCTGTGTCATCTTCAAGCTCCTGGGAGCAGAGTTGTACTTTAATGGCAAACGGCAGAAAAAGAGATACTGTCAGTCTGACTTTGCCAGGATGCCACCCCTCAGGGTGAGAGAAGGCTCATGGTGAAACAGTGAAGGGGTCTTCAGTGGGTCACACCCGCAGCACCTGTACCTGCCCACGCTCTACCATGGTCCTTCCCACCACTTCACCTCTGAGAGAGGTGCAGAGTCCTGGGTTTATTTCTTGAGTGCTTGCTTATCAAAAGAGAAGAAAACAAGCTGAAAGATAAGGCTTAATTGGGGGAGTTGAGCCAATTAGGTACCAAGTGCACAAGACAGTTTGGGGCATGGACATTGTCTGAATAATGTCCTACGGGAATGACAGCAGTCATGACTCAGGTTTAAGAAGCGTCTCACCATGCCCCCCTCAACACAGCGCTGGTCTGTGCAGGCTGCCAAGATGAAGTGCCACGGGCTGGGTGGTTTAAACTGCAGGCAGCAAGGGATTCCGCACGGCAGAGTCCTCAGTCAATGTCCAAGGGGGCCGGGTGTCTGGTCAGAGCTCTCCTCCCCACGCAGAGAGGTGGCAGGTTTGTCCTCACATGCCCTTCACACGCCCGCAGGGAGAGTGGCCTCTAGTGTCTCTTTGTGTAAGGACACCAATCTCACCAGATAAGGGCCTGGTTTTATGACCTCATTTAACTTTAAATTAAGTTCTTAGAGGTCCCATCTCTCCAAGCACAGCCACTTTAGGACTTATGGCTTCAACCTATGAATGGGGGGGGGGTGCATTCCATTCATAACAAGAAACTAATTTTGTGTTTTCGTGAATTGGGAGATTTCAAGGATTTTAAAGCAGTGATCTGAACCACATTTTCTATGTTATAGACTAGTAGTATGATTAAATCCACGAACATCAACACCAGTGATCTCTTCTTACCGGTGTAAGGAAGCGTAGCTACCATTTCAGAGGATCACAGCTGACCAGAAGTGTGCCAAGGCCACTCCCTCGCCCAGCGGTGACAACTCCAGGTTAATTATCTCCAAGGTCCCTCACACTGCAGCAGGGGGCACTGCTGAACACCAAGAACTACCCAGCAATTCAAAGCTGAAAATACTAATGGGAAAACTAAAACCCAATCAATGATTTGCTTAAATGACCTAATTAATCAACAGTTGGCCAGCTGATATTAGAAATAAATTTTGCTATTGTAAATCCCCAGGATCCTGTCCTCACTGGAGTCGCTGAAAAACGTGTGATGATAAAAGCCGGGCTGTTCCGACACTCACGCTGCAAGAATCACACTCTTGGCTGCAGTTGTCCTGACAGAGGGCAGTTTACCAGACGGCACAGTCGGCAAACCTAACGTGATCGCCTTAGCACAAGAAACATCATCATTTGTTTGCTGAAGTCAAAACAAACCTTTTTAAAAAAATTTTACTAACACTGGGGTGGGACAGGGTAATGGGAGAAAAGTGGAGACGACTATGCTTGAAAAACAATAAAGTAATAAATAATAAATAATTTAATAAATACTATTTATTGCTTTAAATATTTAATAAATAATATTATTTTGATAATAAATAATAAAAAAATAAAAATAAACAAAAAATCTAACCCTATGAAAACGTACAGGTAGTTTTTTCAAACTGCATACATTTCAAAAAACAATCTGTGTTCTGATGTTTATCTTTTGTTGCTATGCAAATATCTGTATAATACAGTAGCAGCACTTAGCATAGTACATGCTGTTCTGCTAATTACTAAAGTATGAACACGTTTTATCTGTTGATTTACATAACCTGTCGCTAACAACATGAACTGTCTGCTCAGAGTCCTCAGAGACACCCGCCTCAAGGGTAACACTGTGGGGGGAGCGAGGGGTGCGAGAGAGAGCAAGCCTCCGACCCCCTTCTTGTTTCAGGGGTGCAGCAAGGGTCTGCAGCGCTTCCTCCTGCGACAGACTTAAATGTATACGCAGTCCTGACGCTAGCTGCATTAATTTGAAATAACGTGTAAACTTAACTCTTGTGGAAATTGTAATGTCATTTCTGGAAGCTGAAGCAAATAAAGAACGGCTCAGAAGTGCGCTCACTGAAGGTTCTAAGAAACTGGGACACTGCGCAGCCGCAGGGCCCGGGGGAGGGGCTCCCTGGGCCCCGAGGGGTGGAGCTCACTGCCTCAGAGTGAGTGACAGACGCTTCCTGGGTGGTCTGAGCGCTTGAGATCTGTAGTGTGGGATGTGGGGTCATCCCTTCTCAGCCAGGGTTTTTGTCATTGGGCCTGATGTAGTTGCTAGGACATCACTGTATCTACAGAAGTGGCCCTCTGTGGTCGCTGGACAGTCTGGGGTAGCCACTCCTGGGCCCAGGTCTCCTCCCTGGGCTCCCTGCCCTAGCCCCTCGTAGCCATTTACGAAAAGTCACAGCAGAACTAATCGAATATCTGTGACACTCCAATAGCAGCCCGCCTACCTGTGGGCAGGGAGAAGCAGCACGTCACCGGAGCAGGTGGTGGGGGAGGGAATGCACAGCAGCTGTCGTGTGTCCTACTGCTAAGATCTCTGGGTGGAGGAGGGATCGGGTTTGGACAGAGGAATGGCCATTTGTCAATGCTATTGGATAGCAGGGTTTCGGGGAGTCTATACCTCAACCCTGGTCCTCGCCATCTTGCGTAGCGGGGATCCCCCAACCCCAACGAAGTGGACAGATGCCCCAGTAAAAGCGCTGCCGTCACAGCTGAGAAGCCCGTGGCCCCGGTACCCCAACAGCTACCCTCGGCAGTGTTCAGGCCTTCGAGGGCAAGGCTCCCGCGAGGCCGCTGGGGCTTCGGCTCAGACCTGAGACTAAGCAGGTCTCTGCCTGGTCACCGAGGTGCCAGAGGACCCTCAGCGAGACAATGAATGTCCTTGAGCTCCAGCGTCCTGGCCTTCAAACACAACCAATGAGCGCAAGCTGTCTGATAAATGTTCCCTGAGGATTAAATGAAGACATACCCACAAGGCACTTAATAGATGCCTGTTTTTCATGCAGCAGGAAGGAGAAGAGCTTCATAGGACACTAGCCCAGGGTACCTTCTCCAAAAGGAGCACTTACCACCACTGTCACCGTCGCCATGGTAACTCCTGGATCCTGACCTGAACTGCCACAGCTGAAGAAGTTGTACTGACCTTGGCCACCAAAAGTAGCCTGAAGGCAAAGGCCTGAGTCACTGATTTCAAAAGGTATAATACATGTACTGCTTTAAACAAAAGCTGTATTTATCTGTGGAAGAGTGGGAGTGGGTATGAATAATAGTTGCATTCATCATCATAATCTATTTTGAGAGAGAGAGAAAATATCAAGTTGTATCTTCCAGATGAATGATTGTAATCAAAACTTAAATTCATATACTCTGAATTAAAGTCAGCTTCCTATAAAAAAGTTATATTTGAAAAAAAGACTGTTAGATGATACTTTGCAAAATATAATTTAGAAAATATATGTAAATGGACATAATAAAAGTTGTGTCTTAATCAAAAATAAGGCTATCATTATTTCATGTTACTTAATAGCAATTTATGTTCTACACAGTCTCAGCTGGAAATACTATGTAGCATTATATTTGGAATTAGTGTTTATGATTAAAAACATATGAATATCAGAAATGTTGTGTTTTGAGTTCCCAAAAAAAGTAGTAAAATTCATTGCAAAGTACATGAATTATTAATGATTTTTGAATTATCATTGCCCTCAGGTTTCTCAAATTTGCTGAACATTCTCACATTTTGTAAATCCTTGACACTTCATTTGCAAAATGTGGCATTTCGGATGAACTCAGCCCTCAGCACGTCCTCTGGGCCCACGCAGGTGATGTGCTGATCCTGCCACACTCTCTCCTGCCCAAGTGGACACTGGACAGTTCACGTGCAGAGCCTCCAGGGACCAGGGAGAGTGCGCCAGCACTATAGGGGCCGACAGCTGCAGAGGAGCCACTGACCACTGGCTGGTCCCAGGACACGACTTCCTCTTTCGGCTTCTGCCGGAGCTGGCGTCACCTCTGGCTTCCTGCGTTTCCATTTTGCTGGGACAGTTTCCAGTTTCATTGTGAGGAAAGCAGTGACTTTCTTAAGACTGATGTAAGTTGACTTTGTCGATGCACTTGAACTTTCCCAGTGCGATGTGCTTTCAAAGTTGCTAGTAGTCTACTGTTTAATTATAGTTTTCATTGTCAATTGTTACTCAAATCATGCCGCACACCGCTCCTCAATATTTGGGGAGCGGAGGAGGCTTGCGGGGCACATTTCTCAGTGCGCCCACGTGAGGTGGACTCTCCACACGCTGCACCACGAGCTTTGGGCCACAACTCCCTCATCCTTCATCATTACTCCCGGGTTCATTGGTATGCATCTGGTATGTGTCCAACTCACCTCTTCGCACTCAGCAGGGAGTTTCTATTGTGAAGCTAAAAAGGTAAATATTTTTAAAATGCAGTGTTCTGCTCAGCTGCCCCCCGGAGCCCAGGGCAGGTCCTTGCTGCAGAGCCATTACAGATCAGTGTCCTTAAGGCCGTACACATTGGGCCAAGATGCAATCTAGCAGCTCGAGTTGTGTCTTCATTCACCTTAATGCACCAAAGCCGTCTGCAGGGGATGAATGTACTGGGCTGGCGGAAAAGTTTGTTTAGTTTTTTTTCTGTAAAATAAGACATTTTTCATTTTCACCAACATCTCTATTGATTTGAATATTGTGAGTATATTGGCTATCTCCCATGTGGTATAATGTTGATTGTCCTCAATTAATGCCTCCATTTGATCACTATCAATTTCAATTGATCTACCCGACCACGGAGCATCGCCCAGCGAGAAATCCACAGCAGGAAGCTTCGCAAACCACACTTGACACGTTCGATCAGTCACAGCACCTTCTCCACACTCTGCTCCCATCCTTTGTTCCCCGTGTTTCAGTTGTATTTTTACCTTTCTTGAAATAATAAAGCACAATATGCCAAAAATGGTGCATATTTTTCCATCTTCAATATTAAAATGGCTACACAAAACTTCACCAATCTCAGTAAGTTTTTAAAAAATGCATGTTGATATGACAGCTGTCACGATGCAGTCTAACAAAATTGTTTCAAATGAAGTTACAGACAACTAAACGTTACTAGGGTCATCGTATGGAAAAGGCCAAACGAACTTTTTGGCCAACTCAATAATAATGTGAAACTTAATAATCACGGAAAAGTCATTTTGCCCTAAAGTCTAACCCCAAAATCTGGATTTAGGTAAACCTAAAGCTTTTGGCTTCTCTCGATCCAAACAAAAATGTTTCTTTAACAAAAATATTGGCTCTTAATTTTAGAGTAGGGCAAAATGTCTTTTACCTCAGTGTCATGTGGAAAAAAACACACCCTCGATCATGTCAGGAGGAATCCACTCTGAGCAGAAGCCTGTCACTCTCTCCTTGTACCTTGCCTCTCTAGAAGTTGAGATTTAAATGTTGTGTCCAAACCTTGTATCTCAGAAACGACCTCTGTTTCTGCTGATTCTGAGCCTTAGTTCATCTTCTGAAAAAGTAGGTCTAAAGGAAGAGCTTCCTCCTTGCTCTGCTGTAGAGTCATCAACTTGTGGATGACAAGCTGCCGGAGGGACAGACACAAAATATCAACAAGCATTAGCCTTTCAGAGGACGACCCAGTGACAGGGGACGCCAAGTCGTCACACCGAATGTCATCATTTGCATTCCCCAGGTCAAAGGGAGGAAACTTGGGTCATATACCTGCCGCTTGCCCTCCCGCTTCCCGCAGAACCTCACGGTCCAGCAGCGATCGTTGGCATGGTTGTACTGTCACCCTCTCGTTAGGGTCAAAACTGGCAGTCACATGAGGGTCAGCTTTTCCTTCACCTGAGCTGTAATGGCTTCCTGGAGGTCACGGCACCCATTTTTAGCTAATGAAAGTCACAGTGATTTCATTCACTACTATTAATTGGCGCTATTCAATTAATAGTATCAGATACCACAAACCACCCCAGGCGTTTTTAAAAAATTATTCATTTGTATTAGTATTTTTTATTGATTGATTTTGAGAAAGAGAGAGAAACATCAGTTTGTTGTTCCACTTACCAATGCATTCGTTGTTTGCTTCTTGTCTGTGCCCCTAATGGGGACCAAACCTGCGACCTTGGTGTATCAGGAGGATGCTCTGACCCATGGAGCTACCTAGCCAGGATCACAGTGAGGCTTTTTAAACATAAGTACTTCATGTTATATGGGTTCTTTTTTGATGCGTATATACATATACATATATATGTGTGTGTGTGTGTGTGTATATATATATATACACGATGCATCTGTGACAGTGATCTGAATTTATGTTGTTGACACTTGCTGTTGGATTTGTGTTGTTGCCCTTGGCTGCATGCGCAGAACTCAGATATTCCCGCCCTGTTCGCATCACAGCCTCCCTGGCAGCATGTCCCCTTACCATGCAGAGAAGAGCCTGCTCACAGGGCAGGGCCTGCTCCCCAGCCCACCCCTTCTTCTCAGCAGCCTGTCTGCAGCACCCACATGGGCTCCTTGGGCCCACCCGGCTCCCCCCACCTCGGCAAACATTTGTTCCCTCCGCCTTACCGGGAGGTACGCTGTGAAATACTTCCTTTCCGCAGAAGCCAAACAAGTCATGTTTTCTTTTTATTTTACAAAACTCCTTTTCCCAGTTGTATTTTCCACGAGTATAGCCTGTCTTGAAGCCCTGCATGACCTTGGCAAGATTTAGAGTCGCAGAATCTTATCACTCACCAGGACCTGCGTGGGCGTCCGGTTGAACCCAATACAGCAACTCTCTCTCCACCACTCCTGACAAATGGCCGTGCGGCCCTCGCACGTACTTCGGCGGTGACAGGGTCCTCAATAACTCATGAGGCAGCAAATCTCCTTGCTGATAGCCCTGAGCGCATCTTATATTTAGCCAATGCACGCCTCCCTACACGGTTTCCCAGGCAGGAACTCAGGACCAAGGGACTGAAAGCATAGGAACTCTGCTTCCCCTCGCTGCAGGCAGACCTCACTGCGTGGGACCTCCACCCTTACTACTCGGGGCTCTGTGCGATAGTGGGGCGTGGCTTCCATGGGGCAGGGCTCCCACGGGGCACTCACCAGGACTTCTACAGACTTACACGCTATCCATCTAGCATGGTTCTCAGGCTTCATTGGTTTTATTATTAATTGTTTACTTCATTTGTTCTCTATTCACTTTACAGAGTTGTCTCCTCTGAAGTCTGGTGCTAACGAAAATAAATTAGAGCAGGTCACCGTTTCCTCGTGTGGAAAAGGGGAAGACAGGGTCCAGCTCCGACTTCACATCACAGAGGACGTCATTTCAGTCTTAACGTGCACAACAGGCCCCTCAGCTCCTCGAGATATTGTTTAAAATCACATTACATGGCATGTGTGTATGCACTAACTAATGAAATTTTAATATTTCCCATCCAAGTAAAATGCTAAAAATTATGCCCGATGACAGTAGTAGCTAACCTTCATTGTCAGTGGTTTATAAATATTGACCCAGGTAATCCACATGCAAACCTGCTGGGAAAGAACCACTCTTGCCTTCCCTTTAGGGACGCAGAAAACTGGTAGATGGAGAGAAAAGTAGCCCAGGTGAGGCTGGAAAGCAGACTTTTGGGTTCTGATGACCCTGTCTTCCTGCTGTCCTGCTGGACCTTTCATGTACAGACCATACCAGGGCTGAGTTCTTCCGGGTCAGGAGGAAGTGAGCTGGGAGTTTAGGATAAGAAAACTGAGCAGCTGGCAATTCTAGTGGGTGCACATAAAATACAAGACAGTTTGTGAGGTTTTTCTCAGAAAACTTCCCACCTTGCCTGTTCAGTAGCAGAGGCTGCTGCTCTGTTCGGGCTGTTTTTTTGGTAAATAACAGAGTCCCAGATACACATCCCTTTCCTCAAATGTTCCTCGGAACTGGAAATCTCTGAAGATCACTTGAAAGATGTTTAGAAACAGAGAACTTGACACAAATTTTGGCGATTAAAATGACAAAGACAGTTCTCAACAGAAGTGTGTGGGGGGTTATTAGGACATTTTCAGGCTTTGGGTAGAGTGCCTGTAATAGAAGGCAGGTAGTGAAGTTTTGGTGTTCAAGGCTCCCTTCAGTTGCATAGTGCAAAGTTGAATTTTTTTCTCCAAAAGTTGAAATCACAGAAGGTCTTATTTGGGAGAAATCACCTAAGAGGGGTGTTCTACTGGCAGGCTGCAGGCTCCTAAAACTAGATGTAATGGGGTTTGTGTCACTGCCTTGTCCTGGAGTACCAACTATGCCTTTCAACATCACTGAAGGGACACCTCGGTTGGTGACGGTGCAGGATAACCTTCCTAATATGGTCCCTGTGCACATGTAGCAGGCAGTAACACAGAGCCACCTGGGTGCATAACCCAGCTGTGCGTTCTGGCTTCTGTTGTGCTGCGCATCCAAGGAGCAGCACTTCAGACCCTTGAGTTTAGTGTCCGTGACTTTATCAGGAGCCAGGAAGGGGGTTCCTCTAGGTCAGTGTTAAATATACTCTGAGTGCACAGTCAGGGTGTTAAATCTGAGCTGAGCACACAGTCAGGCCATCCCAGTGCCTCACCATCGAGTTTCAGAAGGATCGGCTTCGCTGCCAAGTGACCTTTGATCGGGACACGCCCGTCTTTGTGCACCATTTTCCTCACCCACTGGCATCTGCCCTGCGAGGGGGTTCCTCGTGCTCTTCTCCATTAAAGAGGACTTTCAGAAGGTGCAGAGGCAGACGGTACAGGAAAACCTCCACACTGTGGCTCCAAATGGCTATGTAAATGCTTTCAAAATCAGCGGTGTTCTAAGGCAATAAATACATTTAAATAAATAAATAAGACAAGCCGAAGGTGAATTGTGCTACATTGCTTGCTTGATGTTTTGGAAAATACAAAATTAAAATGATATAATGATATTCCTAGCTGTTATGTATGTATCTACCATACAAGAGAGGCCTCTTTGATTTTAGTATTAAATACTATTCAAGCAGTTAGAGACTCTCAGATCTCTCCATGGGCACTACACATATTTGCTTAGCTTCTGGGGGTGCTGCCAGATGAAAGGTCTCAGGGAAAGTCTTCTTGGGTGGGGGCACAGGTCCAAGCTTCCCATTCCTTTCACAAGCAGCCGGTCTTCAGTGTCAGAACAATGTGAGTGGTAAAGGCCCAGACTCCTCAGCCCAACTCCAGACAACTCAGCGTTACTCAGGGACACTCAGGGGTACTCAGGGATCCTCAGTCCTTGAGCTGCCGCGGGTGTGGCTTAAGTCACTAAGGGCTGCACCACCACTCAACCACTCTCTCAGCCCATACCTCCCATCTCTTTCAAGGTATTGGTCCCAGTCACATTCCCTAATGAGCACACTACATGTGAATAGTCTCAGAGTTCACTGCCCAGGGACCTCCATCATGGCAGTTGGTGCCAGGACCTGTCCAATGAAGGAGAGGTGAAAGCGAAATTTTTGACCTGGACCAGGTGTCACCCAGCTGGCGATAAAGGCTGGCAGGTGGGGCACTGTGAGGCCCTGGTGCAAGACTACAATGCAATCGCTAAACCTTCCACTGTTTATGAACTGCAGTGTTATACCATGGGTGAGAAGTGCATTAGCTGGTGGAACTTGGCATTTGAGAAATGCAGGGTAAATAGCAACAGGAAGAATAATGGGATCACGTGGCTATCACTAAGCTCAGGAGTGATGGGTTGGTAATTAAACACTAGGTGTGGGGGCAGGAGGGCCTCACTAACTGCATATAAAGAGAAGCTGGAAGACAGAGAAAGCTGAAGAAATGGTCCAGGGCCTAATGGTGAGAGTAGCTGAGCTTCAGGGAAGTGGGTCCCCCAACCGGGGAAGTTCTTTCACGCCGAGGGCAGGACCCCGGGTAAAGAAGAATGGACAGGTGGAATGAGGACTTCTGGGTAGATGCCTCTTGAATCTCCAGATTTCCTTGGACCCTCTTATCTTGCACAGTGACTTATTTGTCTGCATTAAGCAAATGCTTTGCAGTAAGTTCAGGAAACTGCCTGTTGATTAATGACATGTCTCTATCTTGCAAGACAACAAGCACGTCTCATAGGTTCTGCCCCCACCTTTCCTCCTGGCATCTAGGTAGATGAAGCTGGTAATATTCCAGGCTCACTAGAGGATGAAAGGAACTTTGATGTACAGGAGCTGAAGGGCTAGCATGCAAATACTGGTAAGGTCTGGGAAATACGGTAGAGGAGGAAAAAATAAGTCCTCTCTGTCCTTCTAGGTTCTTGGCTGAGACGCTCCTGTAATAAAAACAGAGACAAACAGAAAAACCAGTTTGATTGTTTATGTCTGTGTGGGGCCCCCACAAAGATCAGAGACTCAAGAAGTGGCCCGAGCAGGAGACTGTCATATGTTTCACACAGACAAACATTAAACTTGTGAACAATTAATGAGATGAAGGGGTTTGAATGAAGTGCCATTTTTTCCCTTTGCCAACTGGAAACATTTGCTCACTATGTAACTTCATCAGAGTTTCACGTCTGATAAGAGACATTGGACTAAATGGCAGGAAAATGAGGCTATTTCCTTCTTCCACTTCCCTGCAAAGGTGTTTGCTCAGAAGATGGGACTTGTTCTGAAAAGCCAGTAGATCAGGATGATCTCAAATGGGCAAGACGCCGCACCCAGAGGCAAGAGCAGCTGCCGCCTCCTTTACGTGGGCACCGGATCCTCTCCATTCCCCAAAGACCGCTTGTACCCAAGAACAGTGCTCACGAATAGGTTTGCTTCCCCCGTGTGTTCATAGCATGTTAAGCAGAAAGTTGTTTATCTCCGTGTGTCATTTTTTTAGAAAAGCATTCTGTGTTGCCACACGTGTAGCACGCCTCATGTCCCCAGTCTGGAGCAAACCCTGCAATGAAGCCAGAGCCAGAGCTGGAGTGGCGGTGGATGAACAAGGACAGACGGTGGGGGAACTGCTGCCTCCAGCACTCCCGCCGAGGGCGACCCCGTCCGAGAAGCCACACGCTGCCTACACATCGCAGAAATCTGAGTCTATAAACACCCTGTTTGTTTTCCTGCGGGTGGAAAACATCATTGTGTCTCACTGGCTTCTTCTGATATGTTGGGTGCAAATAGCCATCACAGAACCCATTTGTGATTTCAACATGAGAACGCAGGTCTTTTCCAAAGAAGAAAGGACCCTGGAGGGTCGATTTGCAAACCCTCTGCACAAGATCTTAGCTTTGGATAAAGCAGCACCTCCACTTTCACGGATGATGCATACAAGACATTTGAATTTAGGAGAATCGTGTAACTTCTTGGAGGCTCTGACTTGGGCTCTGAAAACAGAGATGGTAATGTCTTGCCATATTTCATTAGGACTGGGTTTTATAATTTATGTAAAAGACTTCGCACAGTGTCAGCTACGTTAGAATCACTCAGTGCATGGGAGATATTATCATCTTATTGCTGGCACTGGTTTTGTTTTAGCGTTTTCTTATGAAGTCCGCATGACAATGTTCTTCCACAAACACGAACGGGACAGACCACATCAGGGGCTCCGCAGCAATTTGTGTTTTTAGAACAAGAATTCTTTTCCAAAGTGGGCAACAGAGTACGAGTTATGCATGTGACTTAAGAAAAAATATTTTTATACTTAAAAGCCCCATTTAAACTCATATCCGTATGCTAAGAAATGAAAACTATCTGCCTACTCCACTAGTTCATTTTAAAATATTTACTTTATCTGAAAACTAAGCTCTTTTGTACATGCCTTATTTTTCTAAAAGTAAGATAAATAACTAATAATTATAACTATGATGACACATTCTTTATATATTATAGTTATGAATAAAAATTATATGTATAATTGTATTTAGCATATATGTTTTATATAGAAATCAACATAAGAAATATTTTGCAAACTGAGAAAGGTTAATATTTTCAGGATTTGGTATATTGTTATTTACCAAAAATATATACAGTTCTTTAAAGAGAAATTGAATATTGGACCAATTTTTAATGTCTACAGAAATATTTCGTTGCCATAGGTGTCATATTAGTTCCCAGAGCTGCTGTAACAAATTATCACAAACTGGGCGGTTTAAAACAAACAAACAAACAAAAAGCCCTTTATTCTCTCTCAGGTTTAGAACCTAGTAGTGCAATCAAAGTATCCACGCAGTCTGCTCCCCCAGGGGCTTCAGAGGACAATTGTCCCTTTCCTCCTCCTGCTTTGTGGGCGCTAGCATTCCTCAGCTTGTGGCTGCATCTCTGCTCATCCTCATAGGGGTCTTCTCTGTGCGTCTGTCTTAGAAGAGTACTTGTCATTGGATTTTGGACCCACTTGGACAATCCAAGATGACTTCTCCTTTCAAGATCTATAACAAGTACATCTACAAAGACCTTTACTCCAAATAAGGCACCTTTTATAAGTTCTGGGGGTTGGGACACAGGCATATTTGTTTGGGGCCATTATCCAACTCATTCCAGATGCCACTGGGTGTCACTTTGCCAGAGAGTTTTAAAATCATGAAACACGTTGTTGCCCCCAGTAAGATTCCTGTGGTCAAGAAATGACTCATTCTGAAGGAAAGAAATGGCCTAACCCTACTTAAAAGTAGAACAGATCAGCCCTGGCTGGTGTAGCTCAGTGGATTGAGTGCGGGCTGCGGGCCAGGCATCACAGGTTCGATTCCCAGTCAGGGCACATGCCTGGGTTGCGGGCCATGTCCCCCAGCAACCACACATTGATGTTTCTCTCTCTCCCTCTCCCTTCCCTCTCTAAAAATAAATAAATAAAATCTTAAAAAAAATTTTTTTTAAAAAGTAGAACGGATCAAATTTATTGTCCCTAAATATGTTTCTTAAACAAAATATTTACACACTCATATTTCAAAGAATATATTTTCAGCAGTGCCAATTAACATTCATACGCACAAGTAGAACACACATATACATTAAAACACATGTACAAATACAGACTCATCTTACCAGAGAATCTCTGGCAGATTTTAAAAATAAATTCATCAGTAAAAAAGATTTATGAATATGGGTAGGTAAAATCCTTCAAATAGTCAAAGTCCCTAATGATTATTGAAGATTGTAATGTGCTGTTGTGCTCAATCAGATCTTTGATTGACATCGAATCCTAGTGAGCAACTTCCTTAGTGAATGGGATCAGAAGGAACACTTCTAATGCACGTTCTGTGATGCAAAAGATAGGCTTTGCTTCCCCCCTTAATTTTTATTTTGACATTCCTCATTCTGAACATAGTTGCTCAGTTTTCATCAAGGACCCTTCAGACTGGTCTGCCACAGACACATTCATGTAGGCAAAGAGACCCTATGTCTTTCTGTGGTGGATTGTTGGTCAGTAGGGAGGAACTTGGGTGTTTCACTGCATCAGCCAAGTCATCTGTTACCCATCAATGCTTCTGATCATTCTCTGCCTCAAGCTCCTATACTCTCAGCGTTTTTCAGTCTCTTCAATATAGGATGATGCTAACAGTTTTTCAAGGGCAGAGATAATGGGAAGTCTGCCCTTACCCACCTCTTCACAATAAGATTTTGACTTCTTTTTCCTGTGATTTGTGTTCTCAGTGTGGAGCATAGCTAACAAGGTCATTAAAGATAGGCAGCAATTGAAAAATAGTGGTAATATAACATTTGTATTATAGAAGAGATTTTAAAAAATGTTATTTATTTATTTTTAGGGAAAGGGGAAGGGAGGGAGAAAGAGAGAGAGAGAAACATCTATGTATGGTTGCCTCTTGCCCACCCCCAGCTGGGGACCTGGCCTGCAACCCAGGCTTGTGCCCCGACTAGGAATCAAAGCAGCAACACTTTGGTTCATAGGCTGGCACTCAATCTACTGAGTCACACTAGCAAGGGCTATAGGAGAGATTTTAAACAATACTTTCTGAGTGGCTTCTACATAATTCAGTGCAGCCAGTGCTGGTGGAATGGGGAATTGCAGAAATGAAGGACCAGTTTGATGGAATTGCACGCAGCCCTGCAGTAGGCTACCGAGATACAGAAGAGTTTGTCGTTCCTGTCCAGCAACGGCTCAAGCTCAGGCCAAGAGACAATGGAATACATAAAAAATGAACATGACTGATAAAGGTGTGACACTTCACTTGCCCCTATGTCCCCTCCAAAACTCTGACTGATCAGCATGCCCAGACACTCAGTAGCCTCACAGAAACCAGCTGGTCATTTAGTTTGTCTGTGCAAACACAGCATGACTTTGCAGCCCACAACCCAAAATGACAAAATTTTCTGGGCCTAAGGCCAAAGGAGAAGTTACTGTTCTGTTTCTGAATTTAGCACCTGGGCACACATAAACAGGTATGCCTTCAAAGACAGGCAGAATGGTCACTGTGCACCCAGATTACAAAGTGGACAACTATAAAGCCACATAGAGGTGAAACAGAAAAAGCCACGTACTCTTCTAATAGCTTGGGCTACTAGGCAATTTCTTGAAAATATAGCACTGTCAACTTAGAATAGCTTCTGTTTGTTGTTCGTTCAATAGCTTGTTTTGTTGTTCATTTTCTCTTTTTCTTTTTCTTTCCAGCCAATGGCTCTCTAATATGGCCCCAGTGAAAACAGGAAGTAAATAACTATGAGGGCACCGTGAGGAAGAGCTTTGCAAAGAGTTTCGTTTTCCATTTACAGAATTCTTCAGAATATGTAGGCAATATGTAATGTCCAACGACATTTAAGAAATGTCGCACATCTTTATTTTTCAAAATCAAAGCAAATTTGGCTCTGAGTGAGAAGACCCATTTCCCTCCTTTTTTTCCTGAGCCACGGGGATGCTGTCTATGGGTGTTGGGTGGGACACTGCACAGTTTCACAGTCTGCCACTCATCTGAGCCACTCGGGTCTTGTCCTTGGGTGCTGAGTGATGCCATGGCCCTGGCTGGTCTCCTCTGCCTGCCCTCTGCTGTGAGGGCCCAGTGGGGTCTCCTGCCCAGCTTTGGGGTGGGAAGTCAGTGAGATGGCAGAAGCTGGGATGAACAATATAACCCCATTTCCTCCAGGCCACCACATGGCTCCTCCATTGCCCCATGCCCTGCACTGTGAGCTGGGTCCAGGTCTCTGTCCTGGGACAACAGCATCAGCCCCACCTGCCAGCCCTCCTGGGGCCTCACCCCTCCGATTCACTCTGGTTTTCTTGGTCTTACTTCTTTGGATTGATGGTTTGTGCGAACTTTGTTGTCTATTCAGATATGAGGACCTTGAATTTAGGGAAAGGTCACCTTTCGCCAAGGCAGTAACTCGTTTTCCAACTCTGAAAAACAAAGGACATACTTTCCTCAAAAAGAGAAAATGCTATCTGTGTGATTAGTCACACTTGCTGCATTAAATTTTCAATAGTTCCTCTTTAAAAATATGTCTAAATGAAAATAAAAATCTTACGTGCTAGAGGAGAAATATTTTCAAATGTATTATTTTTATTGCTGGTTAAAATAGTTGATGAATGGTTATTTAAAAGTACACACACACATACACCACACATGGCATGGCAGTCTGAAGTTGATATGTTTAGCCATAACAATGCAGGGTCTAAGGTATTGAATAATGCAATATGCTAGAATTACTTCCATTTTCTGAATGATAAATTCAATTTAATTAAGTCTGACTTTGAATGCTGTGGACTTCAAATGAGTTTTTAAAAATATCTTCCAACTGCTCTTCCACCCTATGTAGTGTGTCATATTTTGAGTGCTTTGTTCTCAAAGGATATCAAATTTATTATCCAAAGCATTTGCACAAAAGAAGAAACTTTCTTCTTCACTAAATCACTCCAAGCAAAGATCATTTCCAAGCTAATGAAGTCTTCATATTTTCCAAACAAGGCTTAGAGAAACATCGAGGGAAAAAGCAATAAATTCCCACGTGTGTAGAATGTTATTGAATGTAAATAGTACTCACTAGATATTCCTAAAGATAGCAATTGCATATGAATAGACACCCACCAGCTTAAAACCTCATTATTCAAAGGACTCTCACATCACACCGAATTATAATTTCAAGGAATGCCAGACAGCTACTAATAAATTGTGTGGGTCAGAATGATGTGTTTTCAAGAATACTGGTAATTAAAAAAACAAAAAGTAGGTTATGTGGAGTCATTGCATGACCCCAAAGCTCGAAACTTCCCCCAGGATCGTTTTCGCTGGGGCGGGATGAGATCACTGTTCATCCAGGCTGCGTTCTCAGAGGAAATGTAGGGGCAGGGTCACGAAGAAAGTTAATGAAAACATTCCTGGCGACTCGAGAGGTTCTCATCGTGGCATGGTTCAAACTGAGTGATGCCTCGTGAGACTCGTTAATTATAGAGAAAACTAAAAATGTGTAACTCTTGAAGACCGTTTAATAGCACCTCTACAGCGTGATTGTCTAAAACATCCAAATCTTTCACTGCACGCCAGGCTGCAGGAGCACAGCCCAGTGCATTCTGGGTTAGGAGCCTTAAGACCTGCGTTTCTCCTTCTGCCATTTATGAGGATTATAGACTGAACTGGAGCGAGACGAGACAAGGGTACTGTATATTCAGCCTACACTACGCGGCAAGTTCTGTTTTAACATCGTAAGTGAAGCTCTGAATTCTGTCAGCACTCCCATATAACAATATTAATCTCATTGTTAGAAGAGGAGGCAAGTTCAGAAGGACTCAAATGTACCCCGAGGTGATTCAGCTCTCGAAGGAGGCAGCTCATGGCCAGCTGAGTCTTTACCTAGCTTCCATTCATTGTCAGCAAACTGAAATGACAACACCACCCTTAGTAGGTGTTAGAAGATTCCACAAGGCTATATATGTGTGACAGTGCCTGGTCGCCAGTAGGATGAATCGAATACAGCTTGAATATAATGGAGATCATATTCTTAAAATCAGAATATTCAAGGTGCATTGTACCATAAAGCTCAATACCTTTATTTACTAGACAGCTGATGGGAGGGATCCCCATATAGTATGTACAATAGTGCTGAGTTTGGGATTTGCCTGTGCCAGGGCTTGAACTTCTGCGGTCACAGTAGCTGAAGGGCTGAGTCCCAGGCAGGTAGCCATAACTCCAGCCAGGGGCCAGCAAGAATGGGCCTGTGAGATTTAAAGCAACAAGTAAACTACACATCA
The DNA here is from genome assembly GCA_004024845.1 of Tonatia bakeri. Classification (NCBI taxonomy): domain Eukaryota; kingdom Metazoa; phylum Chordata; class Mammalia; order Chiroptera; family Phyllostomidae; genus Tonatia; species Tonatia bakeri. The sequence goes on from PVIA01000782.1 coordinate 270,094, forward strand.
AAGCAGAAAGGTGCTCATAACAAGGGGCAGAATGGCTCTCAGCCCAGCAATGTGGGGACGAACACGGACACATGGTCTTAATAAATAGGAAGAAAGAGAAATTCGTCAGAGGAGTTTGGTCAGCCCTGAGGGCACAGCAGGCAGAGTCACCGAGACCAAAGTGGTTGTTGGAATTCATGTTCCGATGGGGATGGTGAGATGCCAGAGGGTGGACACTCGGCCCTGCAGGGCTGTCTCAGTCTGATGTGTGATGCAGCGATGCTGTCAACACGTGTTTAGTCTGCTTTCAAGTTCACTGCGGTATCGCCATGCCAACAGTGATGAACACTCGGGCCTTGTGGTTTGGCACCCTGGGTAGACGTTCTGGTTTGCTTGGTCAGGCGCTCCGGTTGCAAATATCTGTTCCATTCGCAGGCTTGGGATAGTAGGAGCTTCTTCATGAGGTCGTTTTAAGCGTGTATGAAGAACGTTTGTTTAAGGCTCAGCGAAGCCTGGGGAAACAGAAAAACATTCCTAGTTCTTTCTCACACCAGCACCACCAACAGAAAAGTGTGCCAAGCAACTCTGGGTACATCCAGCAGACACCATGTGTATTCTTAAAGAAAATTACCACACTGCAAGGAAATCCATGCGGTCTGAGTTTGCAGATCAGGTGAGGAAGCATTATCATCGATTCCAGTGAAATTTCCAAGGTGAACACAATGATTGTTTCCTTGCCTGCTCTCTTGCACCCGGTGCAGACAGCCCTGTGGGTCAGAGCCTCAGGATGATGAAGATACCTGTGCATATGGTTGATGGTTACCTACACAAATTCCTCGATACACTGTTCGCCAACACTAGCTCCAAGCATAACAAAGCACATCTCCACATGGTAGCCAGGCCTCTGTCTTTCATCGTTCCCGGCGGCAGGTGGGTGAGAATTGCTGTGCTCCTGGCGGGAAACAGGGGCTCCAGGGGAAGCCTACCCATGGCCAGGTACCTGCTCAGGTTGTGTTCCCGGTAGCTGTTTGACATGGAATCGAAAGCACTGGCATTTAGCTTTTTTTCTTTTAAATGCATTTTCCTGAGAGTAAATTTCCTTCTAAGCACAACTTTAAATGCATTTCACTAATACTGATATGTCTTCTTTTTGTTGTCATTCAGCTCACATAGTATATAATATCAATTATGACTTGCTAATTGACTCAGAAATGATTGGGGAGTATATGGACTATTTTGCATACATTTGGAAAATTTCAATTGCCTTTTTGATATTGATTTCTATTCTAATTCCACGGTGGTCAGACACATACAGAGATTGATTTTAATGTTTTTAAATTTCTGAGGCTTGTTTTCTTGCCCAGAATATATTTTCTGTAAATCTCAGGTGCATCCAATTAAGTATTCTACTCTTCAAATATACAAGTCTATATCCCTCATTTATATCAAGTTTTCAAGTCACATAGTTTAAATCTTCTGTTTCCTTACTAATAGGCCAATGTAATCAGCTACCACAACTGTGTATGTGTCTATTTCTCCTTTAGTTCTATAACCTCTTCACGTTATATTTTACTTTCCATTTTAATTTATATTACTTCCATTTTATATTGTTACTGTTACATTTAAGTTATACTGTTATAGCGGATGCATATAAGTTTAGAACTATCATATCCTTCTCTTCAGCTAATAATTTAGTCCTTAAATGTTCCTCTTCAACTCCAGCGATGCTTTTTTGGCCTTAACATCCACTTTTAGACAGTGTGTCTGCAGCATACCTTTCTATCCTTTTATTTTCAGTGTATCTACCTCCATTTATTTAGAGTAACCTCTGTGTAAACAATGTGTTATATGTTTCTGTAAACATCCAGTTTCACAATCTTTGTCATTAATTTGAGTCCTAATTCTAAGTACATTTAACACTAACACTAGTGTAGTTGTGAATAAATCCACCATGTTGCCTTTTTAATATTATAGTATAGTCTTTATTATTTTTACTTTATTATTATTTAGAAGTTTACAACCATTTATGGGCACAAAGCACCATGGTCCTACTGTACCTGTCAGCATGTCTGTGTTATAATCTATCCATGATTTCACAATAATTGTTTTGCATGCAAAATTAAGAGCTGAAAGCATCACTAATTATTGTTGCATTTTTCCCTCAAAATAAGATAAAAAAATACTTCAACTAATAGAATTACAACGGATCAGGTAAATTAGAGCCGCCCCACTGCAGGCGCTATCTGTAATGCTCTGTTACATTTGACAATGAAAGGTGCGTTAACCTCTTTCCTGCAGAGAACGCAGCTCCTTCGTCCCGGCGGTCTGGTTGGCCAGAAGACAGAGGCAGGCCCTTCGCGTGCATCGAATCCTGTTTGCTGTAACGCAGAGGGCAGACAGGAAGCCTGTGCGCACACCGAGTTCAACGGCTCTGAGGAATAAGTCAGTGGGAAAAGTTACGTGTCGGCTTTGTAGACTCCTGAACCTTGAGGTCTGCGCAGAGGTGAATAGTTCAGTCGTGTGACAAGGAACAATGAAGGCCCAGGAACGTTCCCTATGAACTCCTAAAGGAGAGCCCCCAAAATGATGTCTGGCCTTCCGGAAAATGTGCTGGAATTTAAAGTATGAACATTCAAATAAGGAACAAAGTTCTCTACAAGTGCACTTGACCTGTCTAACCATAGAGCACAATGAATTGACTTTCGGTACTTCTCCTAGCCTGTGTCATTTTTAATGCCTTTTCCCTAATCCTTAGAATAACTCCGTAAGGAAAACATGCAGAGATAAAAAGTAAATCTTTGGATTTAAAACATTTTCTCAGAATGTTCACAATACTTTTAAAAAGCAATACACAGAGAGAGTTGAAATATTCAGGTGCTCATGGGAAAGGAAAAGTTTAAATCCCAACATCCAGAGATAAGTGGTTCGGGTGTGTCCTTGGTGATCACACACACACACACACACACACACACACACACAGAACTGGTTAACACTTCTCCCATAATCAATCTGCCTTTAGAACTGGGCTCAGTATTTTACATGATGTATCTCACTTTTTCTGCAAAATAACCACAGAAAAGAGGAGCTCTCTTCAACCTCATCTGAAGAAAGCAAAACCAGAAACATAACTCGAACAATTTTCCCAAATTGGGCAAAAGGTAACTTAGAACTGGAATTTGAAGAAAGTGAGAAACTCAGAGAACAGCGTGCTGAGTCTTCCACACGTGCCTCCCCCTCCATGTGTTCATTTAGGTCATTCTGCTCTCGCTTCACCGCTGCTCTTCCCCTTCGTTACTTCATCTGGATGAAACGCCTGTGTGTCTGTGCTTCAGATACGCTCACCTCTGCTTCCTTACTCCTTGTGGCTGCTGGCCGTGTCTGTGCTCAGGACTCATTGTCTTGCTCGCGTGCACGTGCTTTGAGGGTGAATAGCTGAGCTCTTCTTAGATGAATCCGCTGCTATTTCTCGTTGGAAGTGATGTAATTGGACTTACTTTTTCCAGTCTTGTTTCATTGTTTTTAATTTCCTCCTATTTATGTCAGCAACGTGGGAGCTGTGCTTAGCAAGAATACCTTTATCTTTCAAAAATATAACTGGATCATTTTTTGGCGATGGCCTGTGTTAATAATTAAATGTGGTTTTTTTTTTTTCAGAATATGCGTGTACTAACCCATGACATTGGTTTAATTATAAATTGAGCCTTTCCTTCTGTTATCTGTCTCTCTCCCTATGTATTTGGTCCTCTGGCTTTCTGGCTCTCAGCCTCCAGTGGCAGCAGCATACGGTGGCTGTTGAGTTACACACTGGGCTTATTCAGGAACTCACCACTAACCACTGGCTGCAGTGTCCCCCGTATCTGGGTGGACGAGAAGGAGTGTCCTTTCTCAAATCATTTTCACTCATTTACTCTCTCATGCTATGAACAAGAGACAAAATAAACTCAACATAATATTACCGGAGAATACTCAAAAGAGATCACCTAAATTGCATTGTAGAGGTCATGGTTTCAAAAAGCACTCTGAGAAACAGAATCCTGATGGATTAGCAAGATTATATAATAAATTGTTTTTAAAGTAGAAAAGTTATAGTGACTAAATAAGAATTGTCATGCATTTAATAGGCACTCTTGGTTGGCCCAGAGAGTTTTGTTTGCAAAGATGCACAGACCTTTCCAGAGGATCTGGCATTTGAATTGGATTTCAAAGGATGAATACTCCGTCTCCAGGGACCCTGGTCTGATGGCTTCACCACTTGGAAGCATGCTATGTGCCGTCCCCATCTAGATAAATATCTAACTAGACCTGCGTGGTTTCAGTTATTTACTTATTTCTTATAAACCTGTCAACTTTTTAAATTGGATGAGTATATCGCTGTCCAAATGGACGCTTAAGCTCCTGAAGCAGGTCATCGCTAGTTGACTCCCCATTGTGGTACCCAGATGACCAAAGCCGTCCTTACTCCACCTCCTAAACATCATCCCACGTTAGTGTCTTCTTCATCGCCTTCTGCTGTGGAGAAGTTCATGTTTCTTTGTAAAGTGATTTAGGTTTCACCAAGCTCTGCCTGCTGTGGCTTCTCCTTTGCTCTCTCACATTTCTCAAGAGGAGCTTCAGCCATCTGGTTCTACGAGAAGGTGCGCCATGGTACCTTCCCAGTGAATTAGTAAACAGTGATCTACCAGACAGCTTAAAATCCTGGAGTTGGCATCTCAAACGCACTTGAATGTAAATCTCTGTTCTTAACACTAACATTTTGCAAGTACCTTCCTAGTGGAAACACGCCATTGGGAAAAACAATCTGTTTTGCTAATACTTTAAGTTCTTCAGAGGGCAATTTCTGTGGTTTATATGCATGGCTTGGTTTCTATCTTATCGTGTAGGGAAGTAGAGAGAAATCTGTTCCTGCGCGCTGTTATAAATGTGGTCAAAGAAAAACTGACAGCTGAACCATGTTCTACTAACTTAAAAAAAAACCTCTGTTAGAATGATCCTGCCTTGGATCCTGCCTGGTGTCCATGGAGAATGCGGTTAAAATGGGGATGATTTCTTTAAGTAACTGAGTTATCTTCTCCACTGATTTCTTTTTCATTCTCTCATGGTGTAATTCAATTATTATAATGTAGTTTCTTTCCTAATTTCAGAACTTTCTTTTTTCTCTGAATGGAAATGTTAGAGAGCCGTGTGTACGTGGATAATCGCAGCGGATGGAGCAGGAGAGGCCGCGTCCACGGCTCCTCCAGGCTGGGGAGTTTTACAGGAATGTTTACGAGGACTCTGCCCGCCGTGCCGTGAACTGACAGGCTGTGTCCAGACTGGCGGGGAAAAGAAGCTGTGCTCGGCATAGAGCATCTTCGTTAACTCTGGTAAGGAAAGAAAATAGCGAGTCACCTTGAATTGTTCGTTTTTATTCCAAAGATTCTGAGGGAAGACTGGAGCACAGGGACTCTCCCAAAAAAATAAAATCTGAGGGCCCCAGAGAGCGAAGGCGGCCAGGAGTGGAGCGCCTCTGGCCTGTGGCCGCAGAGGCCGAGGGGGCTGTCCGTCGGCCTGCACATTGTGCAGACCCGCGGGAGTCAGGAGCCCCATTGACACCTCAGACTGGCTCGCCAGGTTGCCTTTGGCTACTGCCTGCCGAGAGCTTCACTTTGCTCTGTCCCTTTCTGTCCTTACACCAACCTGAAGACCCACGTGTCATTGTGAACTCCCTTTTGAAATTAGTGCATGAGGAAGTAGATTTAGTTATTCCTCCCCCCAAATCATACTGTCAATAAGAAGTAAAATGCAGCCCTGGCTGGCGTAGCTCAGTGGATTGAGCGCGGGCTGCGAACCAGGCATCGCAGGTTCGATTCCCAGTCAGGGCACATGCCTAGGTTGCAGGCCATGTCCCCCAGCAACTGCACATTGATGTTTCTCTCTCTCCCTCTCCCTTCCCTCTCTAAAAAAAAATAAATAAAATAAAAAAAAGAAGTAAAATGCAAAACTGTACATGTACCTGGAGTTCTCTCATTTCTTTCAGCCGCACCAACAGATATAAACAAATGGGTTCCTGGGTAACTAGTGACTCTTGCCACGTCACTAATTAAAACAACTTAAGTTAACCATTTTGCTTTATTCCCAACTTGGTCAGGGATCGTGTGAGAAGGCTCATCTGGGACATATTTGCTTGGGATCTCTTGTCATTTCAGCAGGACATGGACTGGGGACTGCGGTCATCTCAAAGCTCAGCTGGGCTGGACCAAGACAGCCCTTCCGTCCACCGTGAAATGGTTCGGCCTGTGTGCCGAGAGCTCAGGATGGTGAGTGGAGTAGAAGGGTCTCGTGGCGACTCTTTGACACGAGTCCCTCAGCTTCTTCCACGTGCTCTGACTCCTTCCAGAGCAGGCGTCCCCAGAGAAATAGGAGGAAGGTGCAACGTATTTTATGAGCTCTCTTCAAAATTACATAACATTTCAGTCATTCTCAATTAATCAAAGTCGTCACAAGCTCACCCGTGTCATCAGGGTGAGGTATAAATTGCACATCTTAATGGGAAGGATGTCAAAATACATTTTTACTTTGCCAAAATGTAGAAGAGTGTGTTGACCTCATTAACATCGATACTTTGTCCAGTCACCAATAATTTATTATGGGCCTGGTACACTCAAGGCAATGTTGAAATTATATCATTTTCCTTAATTCTTTAGGTTTACATGCAAATTGAGTGTACTCTGAAAGATTGCGTACACATGAGTTAAATTAAGGTTGTTTGGTATAGATCTATTCATGTGTGGGTATATTTACTTCTATCTGTGTCTATGTCTGTGTGTATCATCTCTATATTTTTTCTCACACTGATGACAAACCGTGCCAGAGCTGGCTTCAGTTTCCATTACTGACCATCAGCCACAGAGCCAGCTACTTGGGCAGAACTAATGGTAAAATGCCATTAACATATATAGTCTTCACCTGGACATATCTAACTGCTCTTTTCTTACAGTGCTTCGCACTATGTCAGGAATCGACAAGAATGTCTCCTCTTTGTCTTGATTACACTGAACATCAGTGCATTTCAAAATGTTTTCTTTTGATGGAATTAGTAATGTTTTATAATTTGATGTCAACCTTCAGGAACTGTTGAATCAGAATGTGGAAACAGTTCCACTTGTCTGCAGGCCTGTGCTTCTTTCTGCAGATTTTGGGGACAGTCTGTTCCCTTGTCTTTACTAGCTTCTACGGACTATCCATGTTTCTTGGTGAATGACCCTTTGCTCCATCTTTAAAGCCATTAATGACCATTGAGTCTTTGTCACATTGCGTTACTTTGACACCGATTTTATAGTTGCATCTTGTACTCTGTCCTCTTGCGCCCACCTCTTCCACTTTTGAAAAAACTCATTTCACGTGGGTCCACCCGGGTTATCCAGTCTATGGTAATCTCCATTTGAGCTCAGCTGATTACCAAACTTCATTCCCCTTACGGTGTAACATAAGATATTCACAAATCCTAAAGATCTGGACAAAGGCCACAGGGGATGGGGGAAGATACTCAAATGCTTCCTCACTGAATTTTAGATTCAAAATAAAACTGGATGATAAAGCTCAAGGAACACTAATTCCTACTTTATTTATACATAAATATTTATTCTTAATCAAATCAAAACATGAACATTTTTTGTCTCAAATACGATTAACATTATTCTATCTACCACACCTCTGTTTTTGCTAGAATTTCTCATTTCTTTTTCTTTCTTTCTTGTTAGAATTTATTACAGACTCAACTATTCCAAACTCTCCTGCACCTAGTCCATAGAATCACTTTATTTCTAGAACCAGCCTTCCTTTGGCTGTTCAGTCTCACAGTATAAATAGTCTAGTGATTAGAAATATTAAGTATTGATTCAGGAAACAGATGCTAAAAAATTCAAGCTTTGATTGAGATGCATAAGATATTTACAAAAATTCTACCAAAGATGGAAAATCTGGGATGCTAAGAAGAGTTATATAAGGAACTACATGTCTAAAAAAGAAAGTATTCATTCCTTGACAAGTGGCTTGCCCTTTGGAGTGGAGGGTGAGTGGTAAATCAGGTAATTGTGGAATGTGGAGGGACTAAAATGTGTCCAGACTGTCTAGTCTCAGAGAACCCTTCCTTTCTAGGGTCAACCAGAGCTCATTAGATTGTTCTCAAATGGTTATACTCACAAGTGTTCAAATAGAACTGAACGTGGCCCAGTTTATCAAAGCTGAGTTAGCAAACCTTTGTTAAAAAAATTGGAGATGGGATAGCATTGGTGCATAGTATTTTCTTCAGCTAAGTTAATTCGGTCAACCTCTTCAGCATGTCTCTTCTTTAGAAATGTAAGTTCCAGAATACTATAAAATAATTTAGGTACTTAATAAAAAGGTTTAAAAATTATTTTCACATTGCCCACTTACATTGCTGTCATTGCCACAGGGATGCATATTTTAAGACAAAGTTCCAAAGGTAGTGAACGTTGACATGGCGTGATTCATGCTCTGAACATAGGAAACATGAGTTAACATGAGTTAACATGAGTTAACCCCCGCATCGCTGAGACATCCTCCTGCCACTGTTCTGGTAAGTGACCCAAGTCCACATCCTGCTCGAAAACATGTCGGTTCAACTTTGAGAAGTGTTTCTGATGGTCACTTGCAGGGACAGTTAGGGAACTCTACTGAAAATTCCGTAAAAATAAATTAAAAAAAATCAAATGGATTTCTAAGCAATGAAGAGGAATATGGACAGCAGAAAAAGTCAGCCTGCCTGCCCGGAATTTCTGCTGCCCATACCCGGAGGGCTGATGTTTAACCTTTATCTCCTTAGTTGGCTTGAGGCTAAGAAATGCTTGGTTTTAATTCTACATTTTAAGTGCTCTCCGAAGCGCTCGTGGCCCACTTTCTTTTTGTCCTAAAATGCTGCCATTCTGCTGCAGGACATTCCCGCTACTGCAAAGTGCCTTTTGGCAAAGCGTGCGGAGCCCCTTGTGGAAAACACGGAGAACCTGTGCACACACAGCCCCGGCCTTGGGAGGGAGGGAAGGCCAGGCGAAGATTCGGATCCTGCGTCTCCTCGCGCCGTTCTTCCCCAGCTTGGCATCGTCTGGCTTCCACGCGAAGGTGGTCTGAGTGAGGAATATTTTCCCACGTCACTGCAGGTTCACATTTATTTCCTCCCAGCAGCCTACTCCACAGTCAGCCACAGTGAAGATGAAATTATCTTGTCAGAAACTGTAACATTAAATTACTCTAGGGAAGCATGCAGGTGCAAAACATGTTGTTTTTTAATGCAAATTCTCGGATTCTAATCCAAACACAACCTCCTTGCTTAGCTACCCCACAGACTAAAATAAAACTGATGCATTCAAGAGAGTGTGTGCGTGTATTTAAATTCAGTGCAGTGAAAAAGGTACCTTCCAGATAAGAATAGCGATGTCTCACTTTTTTTTTTTAATGTTCTGGACCTTGGTAATGTACCCACTCATCATAATCAAGGGCACATTTAATGTCAGGAAAAACGAGTGTTTGAAATACGAATATGATATCACACCAATTGCATTTAACAATGAAAATATGACGAATGTTGCCATAGGAAAAAAATATTCAAAGTTCAGTGAGCTATATTCTTTGAATACCATGGATTCATTTTATAGTGTTTTTCTGCAATGTTTTCAAAAGGTTCTTATTGCTTGTGAAATCATTAAAAAATCCAAAATATATGTGTAGCTCATTGTCATGGTCTAAATGTCATTTCATTTTTTAAAAAATCTTCCCGAGGACACCTCATGCTTCTCTCTCTCTAGATATAAGGTTATTCAATATGAATTACATGAAACCAGCCCTTAGAAACTCAAGATTTAGGAAAAAAAACAGCATGTGTCTCTCCAGGAGTCCCTCCACAATGTAAAACAGCTGAGACTTTTGGTGAAGTCTGCAAGTTTTAATTCTTGTGTCATCTGCTCTGAGTAGAGTCTTTAGCCTGACATTAAAGGAGGAAACTTGAGATATGGGTGTTGTGCACCTCAAGGGATATTTCACACTCCCCTTGAGGGCACAGTGAAGGTTAACTGAGGAGAAAAGTGATTCAGCCTTCACAGCTCAAAACTGGTGACTGGTGGAAGACACGGAGAATTGGGGCAGGTGGGCGGAACAGCAGTAAGGGTCCAAATGGGGCGTGTATGGGCACACGATTTTACCTTAGGGATAATCTAACTGTAAGAGAGAGGGAAAGAAATATTGTGTTGAAACATCTCCTAAACTCTCAGAACATAAAGGTTTTAGTTAGAAAAAGCTAAACATGATATAAAATCACCAATAACAAAAATAAAGATGAGAACATATCATTATATCAATATTTAAAAATAAATTTTTTCCCATTAAAACAACCTTAAAAAAACTGAAATTGAAGGGAGTCAAAAGAATGAGAAAGGTGGGATAGACGGTCCTGGCGACTTGGGAGGCATGGGGAGAAAGAGAAGTGTATTTCTTGTTTGCACTAGACGATTCTATGGAAATATTTTGTATTGTCATGGCCCCAGCATTGACTTTGTACACTGAAAAGGTTAAAACTAATACCAAATAAATAGGTGTAAGTCATGTATATATCAGTAATAAGATTGCAAGATGAACAAGAAATTGACTTATTCCAGTTTTCTGCCCCTGAAGTCAGTACGGAAACATAGAAGTCAAAGGAAGTAAATTGAACCGATATGATTGAATCATGCTACTGACAATGCCGCAGAGATAATGAGTAAACAGAACAATAGACATGAGAAAATTGCTCAGAATAAAGCACAAAGATATAAAGATACGAAAACATGAAAGAAAGTGAGGAGAAGGGCGGAAGAGACGGCGAAGTGCTGACACGTATTTTAAAGAGGTCAGAAGGAGAGGACAGAGATAAAGTCAAGGGGGCGATAGAACGGGCAAGAAAGGTAAATTTCCCCCAACTTGATCAAATGCATCATCTTCAGGTTGAAGAATTACATTAAATCCCAGGGAAGGATAAATAAAAGGTATCCTGTGAGAGAACCTGCAGAACCAAAAAACAAAGAGAAAAATCTTTCAAGTAAAGAGAAAGAAATGAGGGGGTGACTTTCATAATTTAAGAAAAAAATTAAGCAGATTTTTCAAGAGCAAGAAGCAAAATACATGCTACAAAAAAGCATTGAGAGAGGAAAAAATAAAAACTACTGAAGAATTCTCTACTCAACTGTTCCTATTAACTTCTCTTTCATGTGTTCAAATAAATTACAGGTAATTTTTAGGCAAGCAACTAGGCAGAGATTTTTTCCTCCAATAGATATTTTCTAAAAAAACTGGTATGTGTACTTCAACAGTCAGGAGTTTGATCGAAGAGGGAAACAGAAGGTTCTAAGGAGCAATAGTGGCCCTGGCTGGATAGCTCAGTGATTAGAGAGTCGTCCCATAGGCCAAGGTTGCAGGTTCGATCCTGGGTCAGGGCACACACAAGACTCAACTGATGAATGCATAAATTAGTGGAACAACAAATCAATGTTTTTCTCTCTCAGATAAATAAGTTAAAAAAATGAAGCAATGGTGAACAAAGAGATTAAAACATTTACAAAACATGCCACATCTTAATACTAAGAAGGTCTCAGGTATTTGAAAATAGTTAATTCACTCACAAAGGACCAGAATTAAATATCTACATGCATCATGTACATTGTATTATTATTTTCAAACATTTTTATATGTTTTTGTATACATGTTCACATACATTACTGATTAAACAACAATAAAAAGTGGAGGGAAATATCTAATTAACTTAGAGACTATAAATATAAAATGTTCAATAAATAAATACAAAGGAGAATAATTAATAAACATGAATTAAAATAAAAATGTCACTTTGAAAACTTCATGGAACAAAAAGTAACAGAGTCCAACAATAACAAGTGTCAATGGCATGGCAAAGGAAAACTCTCAGGCGCCCTAGTCAGGACTGTAAATGGACATGTCTACTTTAGGGACAACTTGGCCTTGCCCAGGAATCTGCAGACGCACATAGTCTATCATCCAGCCCTTTCCCTGGAGACTTGCCTTGTTCAAACTTTTTAACAAGGACGCATGTGCAAGATTGTTCGTTGCAGCATAAACACAGCACATTGTAAACACCCAGATTTGAATCAAATGAGGGTGCAATAGCATCACAATTATGTGAAGATTCTTACTACCCCCGAATTTACTAATATTGTGTGTGTGTGTGTGAGAGAGAGAGAGAGAGAGAGAAAGAGAGGGAGGTGAAAGGTGTGAATATTTATCCAGCCACAGCAAGATAAGTACGAATGTGACTGAAGACGGTAGAGAAATAAGTGTGATGAGAATACAAAGGAGGGCTCACCATGAGCACCATACACAACACAGTCTATATGATATTTTAAATTATTCCTTAATAAAAGATGTAAGAACTGCATACAGAAAAAAGCTTTTGTTAAATATATATTCTCTATGTTGAGTATGTTATAAAAAACTTATACCTCAATGTTATGTTATTTTTACATTATTTTTATATCCTGTTGTTAAAATTTTTGGTGTAATTTTGTGAAAAAATATATGAATATTTTCATTCTATGATCACGTTTTCTCTGAACATTGGTAATGCCCTCTTTGCTCCTTTTTAGACATCCTGGGGATAATGTTTTATCTGAATCCTCTGGTTAGATAGAACAGGATCAGTTCAGTTCCGTCCCGTCGTCACTCCCTCCCCATGAATGTCTTGACCTGTGCGGTGAACACAGGTGAGAACATTAACGTGAAGGCCGTGCGCAACCGCCACGGAGACGCACGTTTCTAGGCGGCGTCACTGATGGGATGTATCCCCAGGGAATCTGCAGGTGAAAATCCAGTCACTCTTCATGACGTCAGTCGGTGAGTGAAATATGAGTGGTGACCGGCAGCCGCAGAAATAAAAACTAACGTTGATGTTCATATGTGAAATTTTCTTGCTGAGCGTTGCTTTTAGGAGCACTTATACCCTCCCTGTACTTGCAATACTGAATATGTGAACGCGTATGGGAAGAAAATCAAGTCTCATTCTTTACAAAAGTCCAATTCTTTCTTTTTTAATCAATTGTGCTTCTTCTAACCGAAACTAGTAGTGTTTGGTGTCCCATTATTTATACAACATACCTTTTTTTATATTCAACCTTCTTTTATTTCAAATACAGCGTAATGATTTATTTTTTCATATTAACCTTTTCTTGTCCTTTGTTTCCCTCCTCCCTCCTCCCCCCCATCAATTCTCTCTTTTCCTCTGTATCTGTAAAAGGAAATTACTTTGAATGCTGGGGCCACTACCTTTCTGCAAAACAGAAGAGTTTTCTAAATTTTCAATTTTCTTCATGTAACCTGAGTCACACACCAAAGAAGCCAGTTATCCTGAATTTACCCCGGACAGAGGTGTTACCCTTGAACAAAAGTGGATCAAATTGAAAACAAATAATGTGTAATTCTGGACAGCAAAACACGAGGAGGAAAGACCAATTTATCAATAGTTAAAGAGAGCGAACATATATAACAAACAAGGAAGGGCGATCCATGGCTACCGACTTGCCCGACTCCAGATCTGCCGAAAATAGATTCCACACGTGTGCTTCTGAAAGTATGAAGGGTAAGGTTCAGAACTACATGGTTCACCGCATTCAGAAGACATCGTATTGTCTGTGTTCTTCTCTTTACAGTGCAGCAAATTATTACTCAAGATAAGAAACCAAATTTAACTGAGAAGTTGAAAACTTGGAGAAATTACTCCCCCCAACACACACCCTGCCAGGTGAAAGGCGACAGTGAACCAAACACACAGAAATTGTCTGCTTCTGCAGATGACTTCTGCCCATGGTGGCAGAGCGTCCAGACCAGCATGCGAATGGGGGATCCCAATCCTGCCAGTCCAGAGATCTTAGGCTCCTTCATTCAACTTCCGGCTCTGTCAGATTCAGCCGTGCCAGCCCTGGGGCCTCTCCCGACCCTGGAACCCTCCACTCTGCTCATAGTGACTTAGTGAGCGCCCGCGATCTGCCTCTCCCGCACAGTCTGCTCCAGTCACACCTGCGTGGAGAGCCTGCAAGCCTCTCCATCTGTTTATCTACCACAAAGTCACACTCGGACCTTCCTAGCTGCGTATTATTTATTTATTTATTTGTTTATTTTTCATAAACTTTATCGGGTGACATTGGTTAATAAGACCATGTAGGTTTCAGGTAAGCTGTTTAAACTTACTCTTGTCTTGAGACCATGCTGTGAATCCCCCTTTTCCCCAGCTTCCCATGTCATTTATGATATGTTCCTGATTTTTAAAAATATATTATTTGAGGAAACAGTATTACTGACATTAAAAAACTGGATTGGATTTTGGACTTCAGTTTTGTGCTTCCGGCCTTTGTTGCGGTGGCATCTGGAGGTGTGGATGGTCCGCGTGTGCTGGACAGGGTTTCCCTGTGGACTCTCCCCTCTGGCAGCTCCCGCCCTTAAGGGTTTATGGTTCCTGCATCAAGGACCAAACCAGCAGGCAGAATCTGGGGCTGTGTCTGTAGCGAGGTGTGTGCAGAAGGCACAGCAGAGAGCCTTGAGCAGCGCACACACCACTTCAAGAAGAGCTGCAAGTGGGCAGGGGCTGAGGGAAGGGGAGGCTGACCATATCCAGGTACGTTTTCACCTGTTCTCACAGCTGAAACTAACAGCGGTGCTCTGACAGGTCCTGGCCCCACCTAGTCTTGAACCTGAGTCTCAGCTGGTTTCAAAAGAGACCTAAGAGTTAGAGGCTGTTACAGACAAAAACAACAAAACATAATTTGAAGTAATGTGATCTTGTCTTTCACAAGGCTGTGAAATGCTGAAGTATAATGACTTCCACTGAGAAATTTGGTAGAGGAATCAAAAGCTTAAAATAAATTTATGTTTATTGAGTAAGCAATTTCACTTCTCAAAACTTATCCTGAGGAAAAAGCAAAGTCAAAATTATATCCAAGAGATACAACATCATTTATAATAGCACAGTTTAGAAATTATATAAATATCTAACAACATAAGACCAGCTACAAAAAAATATGCACCCATACATTAGCATCTAATTGCCACTAAAATTAACTTCTCAACTAACTTTTATATATATGAGTCATCCTCTGTCATAATGTCGTGACAATGCAGAAGCCAAATTTGTCTATATTATAGGTTCAGAATTGTTCACATTAGTACATAGAGAGAGAAAGAGAGGAGAAAATACTCCAAAAGTTAGTGGTAGTTATCTTTATTTTAAAAATCAGTTTTTATGTTTATTGTTATTCTTTAAAATAGTTAATTGGGAGGCCTGGGGGCAGGGAGACCAAGCAAACAAGGTTTAAAAAGCAAGAACTTAGGACACAGACAACAGTGCGGTGATGGTGGGGGAAGGGGCGTGGGGGGAGGGGCGGGGGGAGGTGGAAGAGGGTATGGTGGGATAAATGGTAATGGAAAAGAAAGAGAAAGAAAGAAAGAAAGAAAGAAAGAAAGAAAGAAAGAAAGAAAGAAAGAAAGAAAGAAAGAAAGAAAGAAAGAAAGAAAGAAAGAAAGAAAGAAATTTGTTGTGTTTCTCCTAAATACATCTTTTGTAAATTAATGTATTGTATTACTATCCTCATGTAGTTTTCACAAATTTTACGTTATTTTAGTTTATTAATTGTATGTATTCCTTGTTTTATTGTTTTGTCCTTGCCTAGGTTTCAATCACTCATCTTATTTAAGATGATGTTTTCTTAACTTGTTTTTCAGAATCAAATGTTTGACCATAGACATTTAGAACAAAGAAGCAGAATGAAAATGAATCTAAATATCGAGATTTCATTTCTAGAGGGAATTAAAATAGATACTAATAAGTGAGAATAGAGTCAATATTTATAATGTAAGAAATGTATGAACTTTGAAATAATAGATATTCTGAAAGAAACTAACAGAAGTGTAATTAAATATATATTTGAAGAGAACTTGGTAAAATTGAAGAGACTGGCTTTGAAATGTAAAAAGTATTGTAAGCAAATTTCATAAAAAAGTTTCTTGAATTCCTTTTAAACTCCAAGGGTAACAAAGGACTCCCGAGAAAATATCATCAGATAAATTCCTGTCCGGTTGCTGTGAGTTTTCCTCCACCCGCTATCACAACCGTATGGATCAACGCCTGGAGTGACGGGGGCGTGGGGCATTTCACATAGTTCAGATTTTGTTTACGTGGAAGTGAAATGTGGGCGCTGACCAGGGATCAGCCTCACAGGCACCTGTGCAACGGTCCCTCTCTGGTTTGTCCTCTGATCTTTCCAGTCCACACATGCTCAGGAAGCGTGGGGCACTGCTTTAAGGACTGAGAAAATGAGCGTGGGTAAGGTGCACAAGACCCAGGACCTCTTGGTTCTTTTATTCTTGCAGGAAAACAAATAACTTCAAGAGGTGCAAATAGGGGTTTAATAATTTTAGAACTACATGGGGCTTGCCGAAAGCTTTCATTTTGTACTCGATGAGGATAATTCGAGTCATTCTTATGATATCTGATAGCACCAGGATTACCAGGAGTGGCTCTGTGTTTCGGTTCCTGGTGTGTGTTCTAGCTATCGTCAGCAGCTGTGACTCTGGGCCAGCTGTTTAACCTCTCTGTGTGTCACCAACCACAGTAACTATCTCCTGAGCTTGTTTCAAAAACACAGGCAGATAATATTTGGAAAGCACCTATGTCTGTGGCAAGAACATATGTGCTTAGTAACGTCATTAACTAAGGCAGGCTCTGCCACGTCACAGTTAAAATCTAATAATAATGACAGGAAAAGCAGACAACAGCTTTCCAATAGTGACTGAAATAACAGCAGCAATTAAGCAGCACCTTAATTTCCCTTCTGCTCTCTCCACACCTTGGTCCCAGTGGATGATCTGATCTATGAAGTGAGTCAGGGGCGTCCAACCGGGGCCTGCAGGCCACGTGCAGCCCAGGATGGCTATGGATGCGGCCCAACACAAAGTCGAAATATTTACTTAAAGCTTTCAAAAAATTTTTTGCTCATCAGTTTTTGTTCATGTTTGTGTGTTTACTGTGTGGCCCAAGACAACTCCTTCCAGCGTGGCCCAGCGAGGCCCAAAGGTTGGGCGCCCCCGCAAGGCCGTGGGCCGACCGATGCAGCTGTTTTCTCGGTGGCACAGTCCAGGGTATCACGTGCACATCAGTTCACTTACCCTGACGCGACTCAATATCAATCCTATGCCATTGGCACGCTCTGAAGGAAGTGAAACCAAGAGAGTTAAAAATACCATTCTCATACATCTTGAATCACTGCTCTTTTTACTTATCAGGAACGTGAAGCTAGAAAATGCTGCGAAGCGCCAAGGCTCAGAAAAGGAGGAAGGTCCGGTGTGGATTACAAACGATAGAGTCTGACTCCGCCGCCGAAACAGAATGAAGAGTTGAAGATCTCTGAGCGATGCATCACCAGGTGTCGAAACTGGCTACACAGACGGCAAGGGGGATCCATCACACAAAGGGGGAGGCGTCGGAAGCTGCTTGATGACAGTTTCCATAACTTGTGTTTATAATCCTCTGAGTTCCACAGGAAGTTTTGAACATTGATGAATTATTTAACTGAGAAAGATTTCAAGGAGGCAGCTCTTCGTTTGTTCAGAAGTGAGGCATAGGAGCCTGGGTGTGAACATCTAGAAAATAAGGCAACTCAGGGAACATACGATGTGAATTTGGCTGAAAGATGGTGGCAGCTTTGTTCTGGTGGGAAAAGTACTGGGTGTGCAGAGCAGGATCTGAGAAGAGAGCCGTCTGGGGAGATAGCCGGGCAGGGGACAATCTGGGGCACTAGGACAGGGGTCACAGGTGGGGAGAGTAGCAAAGGGGGAGCTATAAAATGTCATGCTTAGGGACATGATGTCAGACATATGAGCTAAAACCTTGTGTGAAACCTTGTGAACGTGGCTTAACATCTAAAGTCATGCATACTTGACTGAGAGTACTAACGCCATTTTATAGATTTTTGAAGAATACGTAAGTTGGTGTATTGTGGCCACAAATATGATGACTCCCAAATAGTCAGCTCTCACTGAGAGGTAGTTGTCATGACATACACCACTCCCACTACTACTATTATTATTACTACAGTATTAATATCACTTCAGAGGGTGTCATGTTGGAAGCGCTGGGGCCAACCTGCCACCTTTACAGTGGCCAATGGACAGGCCCTGTAGGCCAGTGGCGCCCTATTCAGTCCTGAACATGGACATTCCTGCAAACATTAAATAGAGGGGCCGTGTGTCAGTTCTCTCTAAGATGCCTTAGTTTTAAAATCTGTAATCTGACATCCGTTATGTAAGGACTCACTGGAAACCTACCTGGAGGAGGGCTGGCTCTCCAAGGGCCACAGCAGCTGCCTGGCTGTGGTCCAAATCATCAGCGAAGTGAACGGTTCTGTTTCAGAGGAGTGGGTGCAGGGCAAGCATCAGAACTCCCAACCCGGGTCTGGAGTGAAGTCTGCTCATGCTCATGATTGCTCGCTAATAATTCTGAGATGAAGCTACGAGGGCCGCCCTGACTGCCACTCACAGGAACACCTGAGTCGGCAGGGAGGCCGAAATGCATCGCTTCACGTTTCTTTAAAAAAAGAGTCTGTCATTCTCACCTGTCATTGCACTTATTTTCCCCCATGGTTATGACATTTCTTTCTTACTTTATTTATCTATTGGAAATTAAACTTTCCTTTTATGAGAAACATAACTGTTCTTGTTGAATATTGTAATTCTGACTCTTTAAAGAGGTATAGACACATAAGTTTCATAGCACATATTGAGCAAGGGCTCCTGTGTTCTGTGTGAGTCACGAATGTCTTCCAGGGAAATACAAGCATCTGGCTGCCTTTTTCCCTAAGACCCTGTGTTAGATGCTGAAAAATGGTGAGCAGGACAAGTGGGATATCTGCCTTCCTGGATCTCATGGTCTCACAGGGGAAAGAAAGGCAGCAAAGTAACTTCTGAGTTTATGTGTGTGTTAAATGGCATACAGAAGTATATGAAATCACATGCAAAGAAAACTGATAGACTAGCAGCCTACAACAACATGAAAATGGGACAGGAGCCAGGAAAAAGCAAGGCCCGTTGAAGATGCTGAGTAAACACTGGTGTAGCTCCAACTGCAGAGGTCAAGGTTGAGCTGCAACCAGATAAGGTGGGTGTGGCTGGTTAGATGTCAGAGCGTGCAGGGCCTGTATGGTCAAGATTAGAATGTTGTGCTTCATCATAATAGCAATGGAAATACTGAAACAATCAAACAGTATCAGCTAACTCATGGGGAAGTTAAATATTTTTTAAAATTTACTTATTTACAGCAACAAAGAATTGGGTGCAAGAGTGGAATCAAGAAGAGTGGGGAGGCCACCACAGTAGTTGGGGGAAAGAATCTAGACTCAGAAAATATGGAGCCATGAACCTGATGTTTGCTCCTCCCCCAATTCCTGCGTTGAAGTCCCATCCGCCGATGTGGTGGGATTGGGAGGCAGGGACTTTGGTGGTAATTATTTCACGAGGACAGAACCCTTGTGAATGGGATTTGTGCTCTTACAAAGGAGACCTTGGAGAGGTCTGGCCCCTCCTACTCCCTGAGAAAAAAGTGAGAAGGTGGTTGTCTATGAACCAAGACGCAGCTCCCTGCCAGATACGGAATCTGCTGGTGCCTTGATCTTGGACTTCCAACCTCCAAAACTGTGAGAAATACATTTCTGGCTTTTTCTGAGCCACTTCGTTCATGATATTCCATTACAGCGGCCAGAACAAACTAAGAGAGATTAAAAAGAGGAAACAGTATAAGGGTAAAATTAGTAGCTGAAGTTGAAAGGATCTTGGCTCAGGATGGGGGTGAAATGGAATTTCAATGTTTCTTGAAGTCCCAGGTGTTTTTTCATTTTTATTTGAAGAGTGGCATCAAGATCGAGAGAGGCTGTACTGAGAAATTCCACTTCAATCCTGATGCATCGTGATGCTTGTGAAAAGCTGAAGTGGGCTTGCTGAATAGACCTGGTGCACAAGCCAGGAGTTCAAATGGGTCAGTGATTTACATGTTAGTCATTGGCATATAATAGCAATTGTGGAGGCAAAATAAATTTTCTAAGGAGAATCAATAGAGTGAAGAGCAATAGAACAGGGCTCAAGGAGCTCCAGTATTTAAGAGTGGCGGGGAATCAACGGCTAGCAAAACACACCTCTACAGCAGCTCATCACGGTGGTGGCCCTCAATGGCACGGTTTGCTGAACACTCTTTTGGAGGCTACTTTCATCATTGCCTCGACTTGGAACTTAATGAGATTTATTTAAACAGCAGGTCTTCAGAGTAAAGTCAAACTGACCCAAGGTACACCTGCAAAATTCTACATTCTTAGCATATTATATCATCTACAACCTAAGAGCCTGAAAAACCTTGACAGTCATGGATAGACAAGGCCAACCACAGTCCCTTGTGATCCACCCCTTTTCCAACTTAGTTCAGTATTTCCTAAAATTAACTTTTATTTCTTATTACGTACGTATGCTAGGGGCTGAAACACAGACCTAAACATGGCTCTCTCTGGACTCCTAAGGAATGAACAAGTAGTCAATCATCTGTCTTGCTTTTTGCTCCAGGAGAGATGTTACTGCTTCAGTGACAAAAAGGAAGCCAAAGGATGTGAAAGAGCTTTGAATTGGCCTCATATTTGACATTAAAACAGAGTCCTTTTGTAGAACAATTGGAATCATAGGAGATCAAGGCCTGGAAAACCAATATGAATTTAGTGTCCAAATTTTTTACCAAGAAAATGGAATAAGTCATGATATACTAAATGATATATCAGAAGAGATCTGTGGGTTGAGCCTGGTGCTTGTTTGCTTATTACAGAGAATAGGGAGAGATTATAGAGAAATTTAACAAAAACTTGCTAAAATACGCTCAACATTGCCGACTATAATTTCAACATGATAACTGCTTTCTGTAGAAATTACTTAAGGGGTACATGCAAAGTTTGTGTTAGTTTATCAATAGGCTACCATGTAACTGGTATCAACTTCCTGTACAAGACTTCATCTCCTAATGCTCTTGAACTTCCCCTCCAGTCAGGGAGTTTCCTTTCTCCATTCATACTAATTATTTTAAAACTCTGCCCCTTCACTGCTAAAGCCAAGCACACATGCCTTCTATGCCACAAGTTTTTCTTTTTCCAACTGGAAATATCATCTTCTGCCTCTGAGACTTTCTACCTCTTCATAAAAAATGCACCCGACGTGTTAGGTGCTGCAAGTTCTCTGGGCCGGTGAGCAGCCTGAGCTACAAGCGTGGTCACATTGTCGTCTGTTTTCAGAGCTGGTGAAGAGCACCGTGTCCCACGTGGGAACCCAGGCTCTGCTCGGCCACCATCCACGGTCTGCTCCCAGCCGGCCTCACAAATCATCGTCACTTGTATCTTCTTCAGCCACAGCCTGCGTTCTTCTGATGACAACTTCCCTGAAGTACCCTCCACCACTCTGAGCCACATGTCACCGTTAAGTCACATCTCTGACATCAGCGGTGGAGCAATAAACCTGCCTGGTCCTTAGACTCTTAGGTGACAACACAGACAAGTCAAGGCAGGGTCACACCAGGATTTTCATTTTCCCTTTCTGTATGAGAGCCCTTGTGCAACTCATTTTATTAAACAAAGCTGTTTTCCATAATCTACCAAGGACTAAAATTAGACACCTAATTTCACCAGTGACTTATTTTCCAGTGCCTTCAACAAACGGTGAAATGAGGTGTAAAATTGGATACATTGTAATGTCCCTTGTACCTCTCAACATTCTAGGTTCTCGGTGATTTTCCATATTGCTGTGAGGACGAGAGCGTGCTGAGGGGAGGAGTCTGAAGTTTGGAGATCCGGGTGGAGTAAAGAGAACAGAACAATGTGACATTGAGAACACTAATGGCCGATGTCACCGGTTTTAGCTGTGATTGGGCACAGGCATTCACTCGCACACCCAGTGTGCTAGGGAGTAACAGAGGGTCAAGCAGAGGTGGTCTGTACTTGGCTTCTCTTCGGTCTCTTTGGGGAGCATCCGGTGTCCCTTCCGCCCTCCCGAGTGCCAGGCTTCCGCGGACTCGCGGGTTCGTGGGGCGGAGCTTGTCTGTGCTCAGAGCTCCTGAACCACCCCGCAGAGTTTTATCAGAGAAAACGGAAGTTCCAAATGCACATGTTCTCTCTGTGTCCTCTGTTTGCCCCAGATACGTAAGAAAGAAAACAAAGCTTCATGTAGGACTCCAGGGTGCTGATGGATTCATAGGGAAGGTTGGAATTTCTCAAGGCAATGAAAGCATTTGTTCCCACAGCCTGAAGCGGTCCTTACAGACTGTCCTTAGCCAGGGAACTGGGGGGAGGGTATCTCTGTTTTCTGTTTAGAAGCTTCATCAAGTGAACCACCACACTTTCTTTACTGAAGAAGCAGCAACATCACGTTTCACAAGAAATGCTCACAGAACAATCTAGTAAGAGTGGCGGGGAAGGCAGAAACCAGTAAGCATGAAAATTTTGTCCACGTCAGTCTCAACCTGTTCCCACCTGAGAACTCCGGACCCTAAATTCTGCCTAAAATTGTCTCACAATTATAATACAGAGAGGTGGGCTTTCCTGTTCTCCACGGGTCTCTCGTGGACTCCTCAGAAGCTCTGCTGGTGAGGGGGGCAGGGAGGAGGTAAATCCCAGGGTCTCTCAGACCCTCCTCCACTGAGAGTTGCAGAAACTGGTCATGAGATATAAAATGCTCCAAAAGCTGTAGGAGGAGCTTCTAGAATGGTCAAAAGGAATCCCAACGGACCTGGGCAGATCACCACCAACATGCTACACATGTCCACTGCACTGACCACTCAGTGCCCATAACAGGCAGTGCGTGTTTATAGAATAGGTCTGCCTGAGAAAAGGGGTCATTGTATGAAAAAGCAACAATACTAATTAATGTAGAAAGAGAAGTCAAGGCCTCTGACCCTATACCTTGTGGCTGAAGTGCCATTCTATGGAATAATCATTTTCTACTTAAAAATGTAAGTTTTCCCTTTATGGTCATAGAGACCCCATACTTTTTGAAAATCAAGGCTCACACATGCTGATAGAGACCATAGCATCCACGGCTTTCAGACCTTTCCAGTTTGGTCAAGGGCATTTTCTCATAGAGAGTTGTGGATATGGTGACATATCCACGCAGTAGAGAAACTCATTTGGTGCTAATATTGACTCAGGTGCTTCCTACTTGCTCCGTGTTTCACCTTGAACCCTCAGTAACCCAATAAAGGTTTTGCTATTATTTTTCAGCTTACTATAATCTACCTTTACATGTTCTCCATTGGACTCCAGGGTGTAAAAGACAGAGTTCTTTAGTTGAAGCCAAAACCCAGGAATCTCTCCTCCAGGGTCGGGGCAGGCAGAGCTGAACGCAGCCCCGCTCGGGGTGTGGCTGTCACAGCTGGTTCAGCTTTCCTTCCTGGAAGCAGGAAATTAGCCATCGCAGGCGCCTCTGTGGACACCAGACCGGAGTGTTTTGGCTCTACAGATGTCGTCTCTAAGGGGAACAGAGCCTAGACCAGCATTGCCTTGTGCTCAAATGATCTTTCCTGCGAGATCTTGGCTGCGGCTCAGCGCTGGACCTTTGCCCTCGGCATCCAGCAGGTTATACGACTTGTTCTGTGTCTGCTTGGTAATAAAATGCACCTGTCTAAGCCGTGTAAACCACTGAGGCTGAGATTTGCTTTTGTTTTAACCTGACAGGGAGATTGTAGGTATTAGATAACTCACACCCACTGCAATTTGGCAGTTATTATGTACCAAGAAATCCAAGACTGGAGTTATTCACATAGGCATTGGAGAGTTTGATAATGTTTATTATTCCCATTTTATAGAAAACGAGGCCTGGAGAGGTTGAATAATGTAGCCACTGCATGAAGCTAATTAACACAAGGAGCAGAACTCAGACATTAGCTATAAACTCCAATGTCTGCAATTTCAGTCACAGAGCTGCTTCTCCGTGGATGTGCAGCTGTATTTCACGAGAATGTACACTGAAGAAAAAGACATTTTTTTAGTGAAAGTAGCAAGTAACAAAATTCTATGACACTCGATAAAAAGAAATATTGATATGTTAGCTCTGTGTTCAGGGGATTAAATTTAAATTTAATTTTAATCGCACTTAATTTTTCCTTCTTTGTATATTCTAAATATATTATAAGGAAATAAGACATATATTTCCTTTATCATTCATATATCAAACAAAACTTGCTTTAAACTTAGATGAGGGTTTTAATCTCAATTTAAAGAGCATACTAAATTCAAGCCATAAAAATTACTCTTTGTTTTAGTTAGAAACTCACAAAGTATAGGAGAAGATGAATAGTTTATCAAGTGGCTTCTTTTTGGGGATAAGTTTTGATTCATTACTGAAGAATTACCATCTGACTATTTCTACTATGAGGAAAGCTAGTTTTTAAAGGTAAATGTTCAAATATTTTCTGCTGAAGACGGCCAGCAGCCAGGGAGATAGCTCATCAGTTTGTTACAGTTTGGGCCCGACTCCATGCCTGGGGTGGGTGGGGGGGGCACACAGATGGCCCTTCGCTCACACGAAGAGTCTGTCACTCCTGCTTTGGAAAGCGTTTGGGAGGAGCGACCCACAGTCTCTCTCAGGTCAGCTGGGAGAGAGGCTGTGCAGAATAGCATCTTTGCCAAATGATTTATAGTCGTCCGGGTTAATTTCTAGGGCATAAAATTTATTTACACGAAGTTTTCACTTAATTTAACAGAAAAGTATTTACGGTCATCATAAAGGAGAGCCGTTATTCCAGAACATGTGATTTGGCATTTACACTTCCCAGTACACTGTTGATATATAAAAATCAGGTCTTATGCACACAAAGTTGCATGACCTTAGGTCTGCTTTATGTAATCGTATGCTAAGCCACTGCATTAGATTACTTGGTGAATTATGGTATGGGAAACTCAGAAAACTTTTCATGGTAGATGGCAGTGCATCGAACCTTCCCTTGTCTCACAGAGTTCTGAAGTTTAAAGTGACGCTTGCTTTGATTCCAGTGTATACACACTGCACGCACTCCCTTCGAAAGATGCGCTGTGTAATTATCCTAGATTTATGATACGCTTATGTTCTTGGCACTGCTTTTCCAGTTGTTTTGTTTGCAGTATATCTTTTTAAATGTCCTTGATGACTTCTATTTTACATAGAAAATATTCACATTTTTGGCATGGGCATGTATAATCAACACCCCAGATGGGCTATAGAACAATGTCACCCCCAAAGAACCCTTTGTGCTGCCCCTTTGAGTCCAGACCTCCAGTCTCCCAACCCTGCCAGCACTGGTCTGTTCTATCTCTACATTTTGGGGGGTTATATTATAGAATGTATACTCTTCATTTTATGCTACCTAAAATTCTTTTTAGTAATGGAAGAATAAAATAACCCAATAGGTGGATGTTAACTCAGCAAAGCTTTGGACATGCAAAAGCTTCATACAAAAATCTATGGTATGTGGCACAGAGAACAAATACAAGGTGGGAGGCGGTTGGAGGAGAATTGCGGTGGTCATCGCTGCGCCGCAGTCTTCCCACGATCACTCGCCGTGGCCTCCCCTGCCATTTCCTCAGAACCTTCTTTTTAACTTTCTGTGTGATTTGGTGTTAAAGATTTCCTTTCATTTCTGATGTTAGCAATTTGAGTCTTCTAACTTTTTTCTCTTGGTCTGTTTAACTTGGTTTGTTTAATTTATCAATTTTGTTGTTCTTTTTCAAGACCCAAACTTTAATTGAATATATATATTGTGTGTGTGTGTGTGTGTGTGTGTGTTTGCTGTACTATTCTCTTTATTCCACTCTATTCAATTCTAATCTTTGTCATTTCTTTCCTTTTACCTCATTTGTGTATGATGGGGTGTTTTCTGTATTTCAGTGGGGGAGATCAGGTGAATCGCACAAGATCTCACTTATCTTCTAAAGTCTGTTTGAACGGCTGCACACTTCCCTCTGAGCATCACCGTCTGCGCATCCCACAAGCTTTGGCATGTTGTACCTTCATCCTCACTTATCTCAAAGCAGTTTTTTATATTTTTTGGCATGACTTCTTTGGGCCATTTGTTTTTAGGGAAAGTAGTGTTTACTTAGTCTTCATGTATTTGTGAATTCAACATTTTCTTTGCTTTTTCTTGGTAATTCCATTCAGTTGCAGGAGGGAATACACTGGGCGTGGCAGACGTTTCACGGCCCAGTGCGCGGCCAGCCTGCGACGGCCTTTAACATGCATGTGGGAGAGACCGTCTGCTCCTGCGAGATGGCGTGTTTCATAGTTGACTACTAGGGTTACTCAGTGTACAATTTTATTCAAATTTTTAATTCTCCCATTGATCTACTATGTGTCTATCTATTGTGCACATGGAGTTTGAAGTCTCCAGCATTTTTGAAAATTTTCTATTCCTTCTTTCAATCTGTCCATTTTGGCTCAGGTATTTTGGAGCTCTTTTCTTAGCTAAGGGTGTATTTCCAATCTTTGTAATGGATTGACACTTTTGGCAGTGCAAAATGCTCCCCTTTCTCTTTAATAATGTATTTATTTTAGCATCCATTTCGTCTGCAATTACTGTAGTGATGTCACATCTTTTTTGGTTATACCTGAAAAATGTCGTGATGTTTTCCTCCGCCTTATATTGTTTCAGATATAATAGCTTACATAGTTTAAATTAGTGTTTCTAACTACATTCAAACTTTATTTTTTTGACTTCTGACTTTAGAAATTTAATTATGATGTGTCCTGGCATAAATTCTTTGGGTTTATCCTAATTGGAATTCACTCGGGTCCTTGAATTTATAAATTTATGCCTTTTTCCTCTTTTTGATAATTTGCAGCCATCATTTCTATGAACAGTTTTTTCAGTCCTACTCTCTTCATTTCCTTGAACTTTCATTATATGAATGTTAACTCTTTGATTGTTATTCCAACATCCATTAAGATTTTATTTATTTACTTTTTTAGAGAGAGCGGAAGGGAGGGAGAGGGAGAGAAACATCCATCAGTTGCCTCTCACACACCCTCAGCCAGGGACTGGGCCCACTACTCTGGCATGTGCCCTGACCAGGAATTGAACTGGTAACCTTTCAGTTTTGGGGATGATGCCCAACCCAGTAAACCACACCAGTCAGGGCAAAACTCTTCATTTTTAAAAATCTATTTTCTCTCTCCTGTTACCGTTGGGTAAAATCTGTTGCCTGTGTTCAAATTCACTGATTCTATGTTTTGTCTTTTCCACTGTATTATTACAACCAACCAGGTTTGGGTTTTTTGCTGCAATGATTTTATTTATAAATTCTAAATTTCCATTTGGTTCTTTCTTCTACTTATTATGTCTTTGCAGGTGTTTTCTGTTTTCTCATTATTTCAAGAGATCATTTAAATTCTTACTG
The DNA here is from genome assembly GCA_004024845.1 of Tonatia bakeri. Classification (NCBI taxonomy): domain Eukaryota; kingdom Metazoa; phylum Chordata; class Mammalia; order Chiroptera; family Phyllostomidae; genus Tonatia; species Tonatia bakeri. The sequence continues at coordinate 297,552 of PVIA01000782.1, forward strand.
TAGTATTTCTAATGGGCTGTTTAAAACACTTGCCCAATAATTCCAACATCTGATTCATCTTGATGCTGGTGTCTGATGCTTATTTTATTTTATTTCATTCAGTTTGTGAATCTTTCAGTGTAATCATTTATGGCTGATTTTTTCCAATGTATCTTGATCATTTTAGGTATAATATGTCTCAAGATCCTGTTTAAACTACATGTTTAAATTTTGCCTTCTTATGAAAAAAATAAATTTGTTCTCTGTGTGGCATGCCATTCAAAATTTATTTTTTCTAGGTTTTGCCTCTATATTCTCATTAAAGCAGAACATAACTCATGTGTTTCATTGCCAGTGGGAGGAATGAAAGTTTTCCTCCTTTCTCATCCACAATGACACACTTAAAGTAAGTCACCTGCTCACACTGCCTCCTTGACTCTGAGTCCAGGTGTAAGATCAGCTTCCTCTCGGCCCCGCCTATGCCAGACAGAGAGCAAGCCAAGGCTGACTCGTGACCTTGCTCTGGCTGGGTGGGGATGGAAGCTCCACTTCTTGATGGTCCCTGATAAGAAAATGAGAGGGGAGGAGGGGAACAGAATGCCAGTTAGCTTTGCCTCCCACCCTCTCTTTCTGCGTCGCCGATGCCATGCGGAGACCGAGGCTCAGCTCCTCAGCTGGTCTGAGCTGTGTTGGGACAGGGTGGGGAGCTGAGTGCTGACCAGCCCTGCTGTGAACCACTCTGTTCAGTCTCACTATGACAGTGTGGACGTGGAAGCTCACTTCCGTCCTGTGCCACACTGTCGCCATGGGCAGGGACCAAGTCAAGTGCTGACATTCAGCCTGAGAGCTTTGATGCCCACACTTTTGCTTCCTCTGCCCGCTTCCAGCCTGGAGCGGCAGGAAACAGAAGTGACAATGAAGATATAGGGGGAAGGAGAGAGAAGTCCTGGCCTCCTCCCACTGCTTTGCCAGGGAGGGTGAACTTTATCATAAGATGGGCTTAAAGTCTTATGCATCATATGACAGGGGACAGTTTTCATTAGTGATTCAAAACATACAAATAAGGTACAAGAGACCATGATATTGTCAATTAGCAAAGTCATCCAAAAATTAATGGGGATGTGATAGAATGTTTTCAGAGGTAAGGAAATAGCACTGCCTTCACTGAATATAATTGGAAACGATGACAAAGGGGGGGGGCTGCATTATACATGGGCAGTGAGTTAAGCATATTCAACATCTCAGTTAAAATTTGATAGAAATATTCGACTAAATTAAAGGAAAAGGCTGTGAAAGGAGACTTGTGAATAAAATGCTTCAGTATGAAAAGAATATGAAAGATTAAAACATTAAGATAATTGCCTATTTCAAGACACTAATTATGCTGTTGAGACTTTTATAAAAATAAAAATAAATAAACAGAAACCTATAAACCCTTGCATTTAGTAAAATTAAAGAAAATTAGCTCAATTTCAATAATTTCCCTTCTTTTTGTTTTGCTTCTACAAAGGTCCAAATATTTAGAATTGGAGTTCTCAAAATGTAATAGTCACTAGGTAACTGGGAGGTTTGAAAATATGAGTAAGCAGCCCTGGGTAGCTCAGTAAGTTAGAGGTCTTCCTCATACACCAAGTTTGCAGGTTCGATCCCCCATTGGGGCACATACAAGAAGCAACCAATGAATGCATCAATAAGTGGAACAACAAACCAATGTTTCTCTCTCTGTCTCTCTTTCTCTCCTCTTTCTTTCTCTAAAATTAATAATAAAAATATGAGGTAGCAAAACAGTGTTTTGGGTTTTATTTTTCCCTCTTGAGGCTACCTTAACTTAAAGTCATATATAAATATTTTAGTGTAACTTAAAAAGTGACTACTCACTGGGTATTGTGTTCTGAAAACATGAGAGGCAGACTGAGCACTGAGAATGGCCATAGATTTGCTGACATGATCTATAAAATCCACTCTTTGGTTCTTTGTCTGTCCCTTCAGTTTTTTAGTATAAAGCATAGACTTCCAATTTGCCAAGAGTGTCCTTTAAAATTACTTATAATTTTAATTTCTATAGAAATATACTATATCTAAAACCCTAATCACATAATTTATGAGGAGTACTTAGTGAAAAACAGGCATTATTTATTTTTATCAGAGCAAATTTATAAAATTCATGCAAAGAAATCTTGAAAGACAGTTTCCAGTGACATTCAGATCTACTGTAGGTTAATGATTTTTGGGAATCGCCCTGCCTGGTATCAGAAGCTGTAACCCCCGCCTAGGCTAAGGCTGAGGGAACAACCTTGGAACTGTAAGCCACCAAGGAGACAAGCTTATCTTTCTGGCAGGAGTGCAGCTTCCGTTCCTTTTACTTCACCCTGCCTGGACACCAGTGCTTGGTCGGTTAGCCAATGACGGGTAAGATTCCCCAAGGGGGGAACGACCTAAGACAGGCACAATCACGTGGGAGGCCCCCAAGGAAGGACTTTGGGGGCTACAGCAAAAGGGGATGATGGACCCTCACCCCCCGACTTTGACAAAGCCTGAGTGCTCATTCTATCCACAAGAAAATCTCCTTATCTCTTGGTTGCCTTAGTTCCCTTGCTCCACCTAAGCCTGAAACAATGACAGAGTGGTGCAGCCCTGTACTAGAAAGGGTGGGTTCCCAAGGTGATCAGGCCTAAGAAAGAATATGTAAAATCCTGTGAAACCTGCCTTGTTTAGAATGCTCTCAGTTGAATGAGAAGGGTCCAGGGAGGAAGTAAGTTTGTTCCTCAAAGTTTTACAGCTCTTTGACCCTGACTCAAAGTAGGCCCTCAGAGTTCCTTGTTATTTGATCCTTACTTCCCTGCACTGAGTAATGAGCTTTACCTGAATTCTTGTACAAAGGAACCCAATAAAAACCCTGCTGGGATAGGAGAACGCGTGCCCTCCCTCAGAGAGGGTGGCCAAGGTGCTCTTCACTTGGAGAGTGGCCACTCCATCCCTACTTCTCCACAGAAAATTGCCTGTTTCTGTGTATGTTCATTTCTCGTGTGTTGACGAGCCATCCGCAGCATTCCACGGTCACTGCCAGTCGGTGATCGCGCATCAAATGATTGATGAATACTTTTGTTCTCATAAGTGGATAGAATGGAAATTTGAAAAACAATAATGTATATAAAGTCAATGAATGAGAATTATAAATTATTTTCTTAAGTCAAACTCTAGTAATCTAACCTATCTTTTGTACTTTATATGTATGAATTAGTGTATATAGTATATTGACTCTGTGTCTAAACAGAGTCTGTCTATTGATCTATCTAATGCTAAAGTAACTATAGCCTCTTCTAAAGATACACTGCAGACTTCAAATTGAAAAAACTAAAAAGAAACAAAATACTCAGTTTCTTCGAGGTCCTGTGCTTTATTTCACTCTCGCTGTCCAGCAGGCTCACTGGGCGTTTCTGTCACTTCTTCCAGATTGTTCTGAGACTGTATCTCAAAGTCCTGGGATAAGGAGGCATTTGCAATAAATGTTTTAAAGTAATTCTCTAAGCCTATAAAACCATACCTAAGCATTTCATTTTCCTTTTGAGTAAAGAGTAAATTATACCCTTGAGAAAATCTTGGATTTGGCCTGGTTTTATAAAGAACTTCATGGTAAACTTTGTAAACATTCTATTATAAATCATCACCATTGAAAAATGAAGTCTTTTGGTAAAATGGAGTGTGTTTCTGTGCATGTATGTTGTCAAAACCTGGAAGATTTGGGCAGTAGTTAGAGCAGAAAAATCAGATTTTATGCGGAGCTACTGAGACTGGGGAGAAGAGACCTCACTGCAGAGCTGGGTCCAATCACAAATCCAGCGTGGGCAAGAGGGAATTTATAGACAGGGAGAGGGCGGGGTTGGTAGATGGAAACTTACTAAAAGGGAACATCAGGTAGGAAGTTGGGGGGAGTTCTGGCTAAAACTACCCAACAGGATCTTTGCTGAAGACACAGGGCAGAGAAATGAGACATCATCTGGAGCAGGCGGAGGATGAGGAACCAATCAGACAACGGGAATGATCAGATACCAAGGATGGGGGTTCTTGCTGAACTCACCTAGCAGGATTCTTGCTAAAATCAGACTGCACAGTGGATACACAGGTAAGCCTAGAAGAAGGTTCAGGAGGCTGACTAGAGTAAAAAATCTTTGTCAATGTGTCCAGTTCAGAATATACATAAACACACACACACTCGTCACTGCCTTTTTTGGAGGTAGCATTAATATTCAAACATTTAGAAAATATCATGCAAAATTAAAAAAATAATCTGTTATAAGTTCCTAATAACCAATAAAAATAACAGAAGGGGAAATCATAATTTTAATTATACAACTGATACAATGGTTTGTGCGTCTTCATGAGAACTGAGTAGTTTTCAAACGAGAGGGGAGACCAGGTCTTTGCTTGACGCACCAGCAGCCGAGATAAACTTTATCCCTCAGCGGCATGACCCACCTGTGAAGGCTGTGAGATACACTGCCATTGCTCAAGAATGCCTTGAGGGCATTCTTCTGAGTTGCACAGGGGCTACCTGAGCATTCTCGACAACTGCCTGCCTGCGAAGTGGTCCCCAGACAGCCCTGCAAAGGGCAGCGATGGCCACCATAAGACAGTGGGGCCCCTGGTTGTTTGCAGTGACCCAGGGAGCTGTTTCCATGTGGGATTCTGCAGCCACCGACCTGATTCTGCTCCATCTTCCCGTGGTCAAGGCTGGCCCGTGGTCCTGCCTCAGAAGTGGCAAGAGACAGGCCACATTCAATGGGTTTCTGGTGTATAGAAATAAAGCATACTCCATTAACGTATTGGTGCACATCCCAAATCACTAAAAGGGAAGGATTATTTTACTGCAAAATATATTGGGGAACTTAATTTGGAAAACTGAATTTAGAAAGTGGTGTTTTTCTGGAGCCTGCTTTCTAAGAAAAAATGGAGTAGATATATTCCATTTTTGCATGTCTTAAATGGAGCAGGAGATATTGCATGTCTCCTGTTTGCTTTCAGGATGAATCTTGTGGTCCATTGGCTCTTGCAGCAATCTTAGCTGCGAGCCCAGAGGCCGCCGGGGCACAATGGAGAGTTGTCACAGGTGGACCAGGAGCCTTCTTCCCAGGTGTGACTGGGGACATTCTATGGGGACATTCTATGGGGACATTCTATGACTGGGGACATTCTATAACACAGATTATAGATATTAGAAACTTTGAACATGATTTCTTATGTCTATTGACTATATAAATTTGTTTTGTCAATGACCTATTCATGATCTTTTCTCCAACTTTGTTAGAGTATTTTTCCTACGGTTGCCAATAATTCCATAGAATTAATTTTATTCATCCTTTATTAATTATGCCTACTACCTCTATCTTTATAGTATATATTTTTATTTAATTTTTCTTGTTTTATAATGAAGAAGTTTATAAATCTCATGGGCTCAAATCTCTTTTTGCTGCAAGTTTTCTCTTAGTAATGTTTAAAACAAAAAGATATGTCTCTTCCTGAGGCTACATAGACATTTTTATATAAATATTCTCTTACAGCACATTTATGTTTTTATGTATTAAATAGAAATCAGCCATATGGTTTATTTGGAATGTCTTTATTGCTACCAATTGCCTGTTGACTAAGCAGGCAAAAACAAAGAAAGTGATTGATTTTATTTCTGCTATTGCTTTGGTAAAGTGTTCATTGCACTTCTTATGAAATCAATATTTTATGTATTTCTGTGGTATTTTATTTAACGTGTAATGAATGGTTCGTGAATGTTATACATTAATTGTGCTTATTCTATTAATCATGTGAAAGCAATAATTTTGCATTTATTCGAATGCTTATTCTTGAATTCCACTTGATTTGAGATACTTCCACAGTCTCAGTGGGAAGACAATCTAGAATCAGATTTTATGGGTTTGGCTTGTGTTTTGAAAGTGTCATGTGTCATTGAAAGGCCACTCAGAGGAGAGGCTGAGCTCTTTGTCTAGATTCTGTTGTTCAATACTGTGGGTGTTTTCTTGACACTTCCAGGAGAATGACTGAATTTCTTTAACCTGTAGATTTTCAAATAGGTATCAAATTTACAAAATATTTAAATATATGTAATCTGCAGATTAACTTGCTCCCCACAGGCTAATCAATTTGTGCAGCCTCTATTGTACTGCAGGTTTAAGAATCTAAACATGGCCCTGGCTGGTGTAGCTCAGTGGATTGATCGTGGGCTGTGAACCAGGCATCGCAGGTTCGATTCCCAGTCAGGGCACGTGCCTAGGTTGCAGGCCATGTCTCCCAGCAACCTCACATTGATGTCTCTCTCTCTCTCTCTCTCTCTCTCTCCCTCCCTCCCTCCCTTCCCTCTCTAAAAATAAATAAATAAAATCTTAAAAAAAAAAAAAGAATCTAAACATGAATGAATACAGGTGATGAGCTCTCACACTCCAGTTACAGATTTTACGGCATTCATTAACTATGGCCCTTCTTAATGCCCGGAAGACACCTGTGAGGTCTTTACAGAATGAACTCACTTTTCCGCAGAAAGCTAACCACTCTGTCATCCTCTGGTCAGTCCTGGACAGGTTATCTGACTGAGTGTAGCTGGAGGTAGTTTGCCTGCTTGCTTGTTCGTTTCGCCTGGTCTGCATTACCTCACATTCCAGTTTGTTCCCGGGTTACTTTCTAAGAGACATTTTTCCCCTGCTCAATGAGGAAATTGGAACTCATTTTTATAACCAAATAAATAAAGCCTAATTACAAGGCAAAATAGCTTCAGTAAATGGCTGTTACCTAATCAGGCAATGAATAGGTATTTATGGAACAACTTTTATGGACTTAGAGCTGAGCCTGGGTTTCATAATGGTGACAAAGTACCTATATTCCATAGGGGAAAATATTACTGTAACAGATTAATCACTCAGAAATAATAATAGTTTAAGAATATTAAACTAAAAAGTACTATTAGTAAGTGTAATAGAAATTAAATGATAGAGGGAATATTACCTTCAGAAATCAGGTTCAAGCCTTCCCAAGAGGGCAGAATTTGAGAAGAAATCGATCAATTCATTCAAAGGAACATGTATATTGTACAAAGATGATCTGTAATTTTAGAGCATGTATAGAAGAGATTTTATGGGGATTTCTTTGAGAGAGTCATGATATTTAAATGACAAGGCTCAGGTGTTCCCAGGAAATTACTTTTCCCTTTATGTAGTACTTTGATAAAATAAAACAAAGACATAAATCACATTTTGACATAGGACTATGTATTACCAGAAATGGCAGGTACAGTTGTACTGACATGGATTAAATTATATCTTCACTCTGATTTTCAAAAATAAAACACAGTTCTATGTGATCAAAAACCAGTCCACATAATTGGAGAGGTAAAAGTGCTTGTCATGAGCGAAACAGCTACAACATTTAAAATGAAAATATTCACAGTGTGTCTAGGAAATAGAGCTGATAAACTATCTACTCACTTTCTAACTACGCAGAAGAAGCCACTAGCTCACTCCCAAATGCTTGGCCGTGTTGCCACAGATCAATGGAGATGATAATGTTCCGCTGTGTGTTTTCTGCAACACCAACAAGAAATGAGCAATTCTGACCATATTTACTTGAGATAGTGTCAGATCGCACAGGACGAGGGCTCAGTCCTACAAGACCGCCCTCGTCCTAACACGTCCGATGTCTCTTGCCAGTCCAAGTCATCACCTTTGCTTCCAACTATTTCTGGATCGGCTGTTTCCCCAGCCCCTTCTCAGGTTTGATTCATTTGCCAGAGTGGCTCCCAAAACTCAGGAAAACATTTACTAACTAGGTTAGCAGTTTATTTTAAAGAATCTTATTTGGAAACGGCCAGATGGAAGAGATGCATATGGCAAAACATGCAGAAGTGGGGGCAGAGTTTCCATCTGCCCCAGGCTCACCACTCTCCCCCCACCTCCACCTCCAAAGATCGTCCTTTCGTGTTTATTCACGGACACAGGCATGTCCATGATGTAAGCATGATGGGTTAAATCATTGGTTGCTGGTGTTGAAGTCCATCTCCAGCCCCTCTCCCCTCCCTGGAAGCCAGGAGGTTGGGTTGGACGTGTCACCCTCTGATCACAGGTTTTGATTAGCCCCCATCCTCAGAAGCTTTCCAGAAGTCACATCACTGGCACAAACTCAGCTGTGATAGAAACAGTCTTCTGATGTAAATAGAAAGACATCCATTTCGCCTTTTTGGTTTTGGCGTAATTTCATGAAATGAGGACAAAAACCCAAGTGTTATGATAAGAGATATCACCATTGTTCTCATCATGCAGGAACACCCAAGGGTTTTAGCAGTCTGCACATTTACATCTGGAATTCAGCCCACAGTAAATCGAAATCGTATTTTCCATTCACGATTGAGAACCCACACAGCGGAGGGCTGACCACACGCATTGTCCTACACCATTTTCCATAAGGGGCTGAGCATCCACGGGTTTTCATGATCCATGAGGGTGTCCTGAAACCAAGCCCTCATGGGTGCTGAGGGCAGAGCGCAGTTGAATTTTGAGCAAGTCAGAAGTTACACCTAGATTATTGATGGCATGGGCGTGGTGGTGCCTTGATCTCCACATTGTTCAAGAGTCATGTACACAAAACATCCTCTTAGTTACAAGAGAGGGCTAGGTATCTAACACGTGATTGTTTCATTACTTTAAATGACGTATTTGCAGCTATTACAGGCTAAACATGTTTCCCAAACTTTATGCGTTGAAACTCTAACCTCTGCTACCGCAAAATGGGACTGTGTGTGCAGACTGGGTGCTGGAGAGGTAACGAAGTTAAAATGAGGTCATAGGGTTAGGCTCTAATTAGGTGTGACTGGTGTCCTTATAAGAAGAGATCGGGACACAGGACCCACATTAGAAAGACCATGTGTTAGAACAAGAACTGAAGGAGGAGTCAGCCAAGGGTTTACAGGGTTTACTTTCCCTGTAAACCAAGGGAAGAGGCCTCAGAAGCAACCAACCCTGTCAACATCTTGATCTTGAACTTCTAGTTTTAAGGACTGTGAGCATTGTCTGTTGTTTAATCCATTAAATCTCTGATACATTGTTATAATGTCCTAGCAAACTGTATAGGAGCCCTTTTGAAATTTAAATTTGAATAAGAATTTAAATGTATGATCTTTATACAAGCCAAAACCATGTCTAGTGTTTATGACCAGCCCTTGGCTAAAATCAAAATGCAAAATGTCTTAAAATATTTTTTCCCTGAGTGTAATTCAGTGGATAAGAAAATGTATCCACTGGATACATCCTCTTGAAAGCACATACTATGTTTTTAACACTCACCCATAAAGACCCAGCATATTTATGCATATTATTTATGACAAACTAAACTTAGTAATTTTATTTTACATTTGGTTTTCACTCACAGGGTATGCAGAGTTAGGGAAATAATATTCTAGTCGTTTTATGAGCATATGAGATATCTTTTTTTGCCTAAGGGATTGAAATAGAAAAATGGAGGAAAATTCAGATAGCATTTCTGTCATACAAGTCACAATTTTAGCTGAAGAAGGATGGGTACAGATTCACATCATTTATAATGAGGTAAAATGGCTATAACATATGGAAATTGATCCTGGTTCCCTGAAGTACATTGTCTACTGTCTTTCAGCTTCAATTTGTAAACTGAAAACACATGCGCAAACAAACACAACACAAATTCCCAAGGAGTGAATGGCGTTTAGGCTAATAGGGCACATAAAGGCATATTAATAATGTCCTGATGCTTAGAGTGACCTACTAACTCCTAACTAGCGATCTGTTCACCTCTCCCCTAGCGCCATGCAGTAAATTCCTATAGATACATCTAAGAATCCATGCCCTGTGGCCTCAGCCCTGAGACACCCATGTAAGATTCACAAGGATGCAGAGACAGGCCTCTCACTGAAGGGGCAATGGCATTATCTAAACATACTTCTGAGTTCTTTAGTTCTCAAAAAATTTCTGTGGCGTTATGTTGGCTTTTCTTTGGGTATTCAGAATGTCAGGGCTTCTCACTAATGCAAGCAAACGTGTGCAGACACAGGCAGGCTTTAATGTCACTGGAAAGACCACATCAGAAATATTGAGTGCTGACATCCTTTTCTTGAGTTCTGGTGCTGGCAACAGTCACCCCTGGAGCTGATCCGCCGTGCAGGGGAGGTGGCCACGTGAGCACACCTCCTTCCATTGTGCTTCACCACGCGGAGCTGGCTAGTGCTGATTTCTTTACAGACCGAATGAAGGGGTACAGCCCCCCCGGAGTCCAGCAAGCCCGTCGATGCCACTTTCCACCAGCGCTGTCTCACTTTGTGTCTCTGTGTCTGCTCCTGGTGAAGGTGCTGTGATTGCTAAAGTGACAACAGCCAGTTGAGAATATTGCACCCATTCCAGTGAAGAGGCAGCAGCTGGGTTCGACAGGACTGACGTCCGTGTGGAAAGAAGCTCCGTGGGTAAAGTGCTATCAAACACCACTGTGTGCTACCAGAGGAACTGTCCATGAAGCAGTTGATTGACGTGGCAAACTCCATGCTGTCCTGCCTTGAGTAATGACCGCGGCCACCCCAACCTTCTGCAGCCACCACCCTGAGAGGTCAGCAGCCACCAACCTCAAGGTGAGACCCTCCACCGGCAAGATTATGACTCATCGAAGGCTCAGATAGCAGTTAGCATTTTTTAGCAATGCAATATTTTTAAGGTGTGTACACTGTTTTTAGACATAATATTATTACACAGTTAATAGGCTATGGTATAATAGAAACATTACTTTTATATGTAGCCGGAGACAAGAAATGCGCACCTTGCTTTATTGTGATACTCGCTGCATTGGGAGGGTCTAGAACAGGACAAGCAATACCTGGAGATGTTCCTGTGTACAGAAACTGTCCTGTGTCAGTGGGAGGTGGCAAGAGTACAAAAACAACTAATTCACAAGCGTTCAACCACCAAGCCCCAAGCCTGCCTTCAGATGCTTTACCTGGGTGGACTGAGATCCGCAAACCTGTGAGAATGCAGGTTCTCTGAGCTGTAGCTGTGGCCTTACAAATGGTCCACAAAGCAGCATTTGCAGGCTAATGAAGTAGAATGTCAGAGACACACAAGTTACCGTTATACCTGCACGGTAGCTGCCAAGAGTGCTGTTTTCTGTGTCGTATCTACAGGGTAGTTAAAGGTACACCATGTGCTATCTGGTATCGTCATCTTATTAAAGGCCACATACACACACAGTATCACTGCACAAACGTAAGAGAACGCGAGAAGCAAACCCAAGGTCAGGAAAAGGTGGGGTGCACCGAAGACTGAGCAGCTGATGTGTTGTGGTGTCATTTAGAGTTCTCATCGCAGTGATCACTTAGGGCGGCCCTGTGCCTTGCTACTTGCTTTATGTACCTTAACTCATTGATTCTTAATTAACCCGATATAATAATATTATAAGCATCGTTTTATGGGAAAGAGAGCTGAGGCTTTCAGTAGTTCAATCTTCTCGCCCAGATATGTTTATTCAAGTGGCTGAGTCAGAATGAATTCCAGATCTGTCAGACTGCAGAGACACTCTTACCTTGCAAAAGTAAAGAAAAAAGAGATTAGTGCTTTGGAGCGCAAACAACATCAGAAGAAGCTGCAGGAGACTTGAAAATGAGGACCACCCCGTCTCTTATTTGCCTGAAAAATGCAAATTCAGTTAGCCAGGTGTTAATTGGGTTTTAAATATTTTGAAATGTAGGAGGTATGTGTGCGCTCAACCATTATTAACGTGAACTGTCAAAAGACTCGCTGCAATTTCAAATCCTTTAAGTACACATGACAGACAGGCAGGCTCTCCCACCGTCTGCGCTGCCTCCGGAATCACTGTGCGGAGTACCTGTGGGTGTTTCACAGCTTATTAAACTATAATTGTAGAACTGTAATTACAGCAGATGCACCACAATGTCTGGCTTCTAGAAAACAACTTCCCCTTAAATCATAGGAGAAGAGCAAACTCCATGTACTTCCCCAGCAATGACACGATTCCATTAGAATAAAGCACCGCCGGAGGTGCAAAATTCACTTTTCCAACAATCTGAAAATGATTGCACTCCCTATCACTTGCATTAAAGACAGTCATATTACAGTCGTCACTGAGCAAAGAGGTACGAGTGGGGGCACAGCGTGTTAGAAACATCCTGTCTGGCAGGAGATGCTCTTCTGTATGTATTAGTTTATAGGTTGTAATGACTCCTTCTGACTAATAAGACAATTATATCTATATTCCCATTCCACGGCAGCTTCCTGCTGAGCAGTGACAACCTGCGTCCTGGTGTGCGGTGTGTGTTTCGGAGCCAGTGGGTCGTCTCTGGAGGTTGGCCAAAGCAACTGCATTTGACCTGCTGCTCAAGGGATCTGCCAGGTGGCCTTCATCTTGCCCGACAGCTGAGAAAGTAAAGGCACAAAATCCAGCTCCCAAAGAGTGGGGTTTGCTAGTGCCCCTCACTGGCTGTGAATCTGTCTTCTGGCCCCGGAGACTCAACTCACCTTCAGTGTCAGAAGGAACTTTGTTCAGTACATGCGGGGGGTGGGGTGGGCGGGGATGAAGGTGATGGCTCTTGGGATTGGTGGTGTTGACTGTTTCCATTCATGCGGAACTCTCTCATCGTTGAGTTTGGATGCTCTTCATAGATATAGAATTTTAAAAGTCACCTTAAATTGAGCTGGAACCTGGCTTATGCCACATTTCTAGAGACTGCTTCTTAGCAAGAGTAATATGATTGTTTCCTCTGATACATGGGAGTGCGGAAAACATAAAGGTTAGGAATTTAGAATATGTAACCCCCAAATGTGTGAGTTTGGCGTGCGAATTTTTTTAAGAATTAAAGGTACTTGTGGAACAGCCGTGGCAGGAAGAACCCCCTGAGTCTGCTTTGTCCCCCTGAGGGCAGGGCACGAATCTCCTAAGTGAAAGGTGCCTGACTAGGGAGGAAAGAAATCACCCTTAGCACCGGACTCAGGAAGCTTAGGGCTGAGGAGACCCCATAAACAGACCGTGTTTCTTCTTCACCATTTTACTGCCCGAGTTCAAACCCCGTGCTTTTGTCATGTTTTTCACAATTTTTTGTTTCTCTGTCTAAAAGGGATAAATATTTTCTGGCTATTTGTTTGAAGGGCTTCTATGCGTATGTACAAAATTAAATTTGGTTTTCTATTGTGAATATGTTTTTATTATGGGGAGGGCTCAGCTAAAATCCTAGAAGGAGAGAGGAAAAGTTATTTTTCTCTTTTACAAAAGTAAAATTAAATATCTCATCTTTCTCATCTTCGTTACCAGCAGCATCCCTAGTTACAGCACTTCACCTGCTTCTCAGACAAATCAAATAAACAACTCAAGGGGAATGTTCTACGCTGATGGGTCGATCACATCATTACGATGCAGAAATTCCAGCAGATAAAGTTCACATGGCAAAGCTGAAATTGTGGCAAAACTAAAATTTAGAAGACACTCTGAATTACCATTTAGATAATTAGCTTAGTAATCATTTGAAGCACATGTTCGGATATAAAAAACAACAACACAGATTTGAAATTAGGCAATGTGCATTTACAGATTTACAATGTTAGGCAATTTTTATTGTGTAAACCAGGGGTGTCAAACTCATTTTCACCGGGGGCCACATCAGCTTCGTGGTTGCCTTCAAAGGGCTGAAAGTAAATTTAGGACCGTATAAATGCAACTACTCCTTAACAGTTAAGGGAGAGCTTGGCACTGCTGCTGGGTAGAAACAAGATGCCAGGCCACGTGAAACCAGGTAGAGGGCCAGATTCACCCCGCAAGCCTTGTGTTTGCCACCTGAGGTGTAAATCATTTATTCTTCTGGAGGTTCAGGTTTCAATTCTTAAATTAGAAGTAATAATAGTAAGCAAACTAGAATTTTTTAAAGTTTGTATTTATTTATTTTTAGAGAGAGGGGAAAGGAGGGAGAGAGGGAGAGAAACATCAATGTGTGGTTGCCTCTCATGCGCCCCCTACTGGGGATCTGGCCCGCAACCCAGGCTTGTGTCCCACTAGGAATCGACCAGCAACCCTTTGGTTCACAGGCTGGCCAATGAGCCAGGGGGCAAAGGAGAATTTGTTTCCCGAATGTAATTTGGATTAAGGAGGCACATATGAATACATATTTTTAAGAATGACAGATAAAACTGGATGACAAGATTAAAGGAAGTTCAAAGAATTCATCAAAGGTAATAAGGGTTGTAAGCTTGGGCCTAAAAATAGTTGTGTTCTTGACACATTTGAGTAAATCACTGTATTCTGGGATGAAGATGACACCTTTGGTTTGTATTATTGGATTCGGAATAAATTTATAGCACAAAAGAATCCTTCTAAGGAACATCCTCTCTGAAATATGTGGAGTCTAAACATATCTTTATTTTTGACAACTTTCTTTCAACTGAGTGGATTCTTTCTTTCTTAATCCACCCCATTTTTCCAGCATCTTCCTTTCATGTTATGTATAGAACCTCAGTCAAACAATATTACCTTTTCCATTGGTGCTCCCACCTCTTATTATGTGCCCCATCTTCTCCCGCTACATTATTTCTTCTAAAGCAGCACATTGCAAGCAGGACACTAGCCAGAAAAACATGTCTCCAAGGTTCTTTGCTAATGGTATTCCTGGGAAGAGCCTGGTCACCAGCAAAGGAAACCAAGACTCTCACCGGCTATCGACCTTGGGCAAGGACTCTGCTCCTCTGAACTTCGTATTACCTTTCTCAAATGGGAAATAAAACGGAGTCGCTTATGTTAAGGGGCTTTAGAATGGAGCCAGGAGACCATTAAGGAAATGCGTCTGATGCATGTCTTCACTGGACAGAACATGAACTTTTGAACTTAGAAGAAAATGTAAATTTATTTCGGAGTGCTGCAAGAGCACCTGCAACTCTGCACACAGACAGGGTTTTTAGTTATCGATAACTTCAGCAATCAGTTATGTTCGGCCCAGGTCAGCCTTCTGCCGGCAAAACCGATCAAAATTCTTTGTGAACAGCAAAGCCCCATCCGCTTTTGGAGTCCAGCTTCCCTCCCTGGCAGGACACTGAGTTGCTACAAGAATCTGTGTGCCTGGATCTGCAATTCCTTTAAGTCTCAAAAAAATGTTTTTAACTTGTTTGATTTTTACCTCCTGACAATTTAGGTTAACACTATCTGGCGAGGATTAACAAAAGTCCATTTTTAACATGTTAGATCGCTAGTGAATTATTGAAAGTAGAGACAGAAAGATGTACTAAATAATTGAATTCAGAAAGTGAAATAAAATGGGAAGTCAAGAATGAGTATAGTTTTTCTCCTTTAAAGAAACTGATATATCCCAGATCTTTCTATATTATATTTTAAGGCAATATGGATTTTTTTTTCTGTCAAATCCAGTTGAAAAGGAGTTTGTAAAATATTAGTAATTTTCCTAGAAGTATCTGAAAACCAAGGGACTTGCTAATGAGATTTTAAAATGGTCACATTTAGGTCATAAAGGATTTAAAATTGATCATATATCAGGGCTTCGAAATGGGTATAGACTTAGAGTACGTAAAATACATTCATTTATCTCCAGCAACAGTTGTAAAAATAGTGCGGCAAAACATGGGACTGAAATGATTTACCCCCTGGCATTTAAATTATGCTGATTAACACTATTAATCATCCTGTCTGCACAGAGTGAATGGCTGCTAAGACGGAAGCAACAGGGGATTTTTGTCTCGGATTTTAACATTACTCATGTCTGGTTTTAAGTAATAAGTCGGTACCCAAGCCACACAATAAGGTACAGAAGTTAAGCTCATCTCTCAGACTCCTACTGAATGCTGCATGTATTGTTTTTATTGTAGTTCTGTGTCGTAACAGCAGGGAGGACACGCGATTCCGCCTCACTGGAACCAGGGGAAGCTGTTGTCACAGGTACAGAGAAGGGTGCCGTCCTCCATCGGGGCAGTTTCCAGGACCCGCTACATCTCAGGGTCGCGCTCCCGTGTCTGAGGGATGAGCCAGAGCGACAGTCTCCACGGCACAATCCCTTTACCGGGCCATCCACCTTTCTATCTCCGGCTTCTCCTCCCCTGTCCAAATGACTCTAGCAAAGTATGACTTTTGTAATGTGTCACCCCTAATTCCTCGGCCTGCTCTTTTGCTCTGAGCACGCACATGGGGTTCCCCGGGATGACCCGAACTCCCGCACATCTGTCGTGGGGAGAACAAATTACACAGAGCACCTGAGCAGCTCGGGCAGGGATCGTGTTATCCCGTTCCCAACGGTGTGCTGGGGGCCAGGGGAGGCCCACGGCGGCTCTTTCAAACTCTGCTTCGCAGGCGTCAGGCCCACTGCGAGGGCTCCGCCAGGGTGGGTGTAGCATCTCCCCTGCGGGATTCTACCCAGAGGGCCGGGGGGGACGCAGGCAACTAGAGCCCGAGCTGGCCGGTGGGGTCTGTCTAACACAGCAGCAGAGAAGTTCCCCAGACGAACAGTTGGAGATTTTTTCAGGAGGCGGGGCTTGAGGTATTCCCTCTCTGAGCCCTTCCCCCACGTGAAGATGACACCTCCGCAGAGACCAAGGTAGGCCGCAGGCGCCAGTTCCATGCCAGCAAAGTTCCATGCGCGGAATTCCAGGGGGCCTCAGAAAGAGATAATCTGGTCCCACCGCAAAACAGAGGCCTTTGTGTGATTGGTGCTTCTGTCCGGAGGCTCATTATTAACCCAGCTGAGTCCCCTGACCCCACCCTGTGGTCTGATCACACGTGTCTGTCGTCACCACACACGCAGGCTGTGAAGCAACTGTAATGACCAGTCATCACGGATAAATGTTGTCTGAGAAAGACATCCGTGGAAATAACCCACATAATAGAGTAACCCAACTTACTGAGAAGTGAAACCTAAAAATAAAATTCTGTGCCTACAACAGTAGTGCTATAGCTAAAATGTTTGATTTTAATGAACATCCTTTTAAATCATAATATTTAAATAGTTTATTTTGAAAAGTTTGTTACATGAAGGCCACATGTTTACTTGTAAAAAATTAGTACTCAATTACACTTTCAACCCATTCTTGTCCTAATTGTAGAAGAATATAAAATGCTGCATTCATAAATAGCAATGATCCAGTAAGAGTAAAATCTGTGAATTGCCTGAAGACCCAGGCACATACCAAATCCTCAAGGTGCAGCTGCACACCTGCCCTCCCTCCATGTGTCTCAACGCTGGTCGCACCGCACCAACAGGACTACAAATTATCTGAGTGTCCTGAGGTGAGAGCAGGACTATGCTGAGCATGCACTACGTGCTTTCGGCTAACCTGACCTCCTGTGTGCACATGTGCACGTGTGTGTGTGTGTGTGTGTGTGTGTGTGTGTAAAGAGACGTGGACTAAGTTAAGTTTGTGTGGCAGGTCTCAGGATCATTCTCCCCAGGACTGGAGGGGAGGGCAGGCACAAGCATGGTACATGAACTCTGAAGCTTATGAAATATGGAAGGAGGGCCACGTTGTAAGAAAAATAACCTCATGTTCACATATTTTATCAAAGCATGTGACTGTGGAAACACGTCACTGAGGCCCAGCCCACGATGCTGATTGGAGGTGGCAAGGCGACAGGCTTCAGGGCAAACCCTCCCCTAGCCTCTGCCCTTCATGACCAGCACTTGCCTGCAGCCCCTCCCATCTTCACTGCGTGAATTCAGATACATCTGTTCACTTCTGTGAGCCTCACTTATCATCAACACGTGGACCTTTTCACTTAAGAAAGGCCGTAAATACTGGTAAGATGTCGGATAAATAGATGCTCAGCAAAGAATACTTCCTGATAAAACATCGGGAACCCCATAAAAAGAGATAAAAAAACTTAGGAAGTGTGCACTGGGAGAATTTCACATGCACTGCTCTCGGTGTCGCCGTCCCCACACAGCAGGGGGCCACTGGCCTAGAGGTGCCTGTAAGATACCACCTGTAGCACAGGTGCAGCAGGGACCAGGGGGTTAGCAGTCTAAGGAGAGTGCTCATGCAGGTAGAGCAGGTAGCAGATGAATCTCAGAAAAAAATACATAGTGTGGATATACACATCTGTTGTGACATATAATATATATGATGTGATATATAGGCTAGACGTGTGTATACACATACACATATGTATACATGCACATTTACATACTTGTGTCTACTTTAACCTATTATTAGATGAATATCTTAAGAAAGGTATTACCCTCAGTTTCCTCAAGAACACACTAGGGTTGCTGATGGCACCCACCTCGTGGAACTTTTATTGGGAAGACTGAATGAGCTAACCCGCAAAGCCCTCAGACCGTGGTCTGGCTCGGAGGGCGCCTGTGACCCTCAGCGCTTGTTGCTGGAGCATCGTTGTTACTGCACCGTGTGGGCGGCACGGTGCGCCCGGCACTTCTGTTCAACAGACCGTGCAGTGGCCTCTGTGCTCGGAACAGGAGTAATTCTGCTCTGACTTCATTATTAACTTAACAACATCAGAGACACAGAGGAGAATGAGAAAGGTCTGTCACCTAAGGGCAGTCTCTGCTTCTTTCAGTGCCCAGTGGAGGCTTCGTGTCCTCCAGCTGTCCCCTGGGAAATCCAGCCAGAGAGAGTCTAGGTCTATGACGGAAACTGTTTGAGATCCAATCACAGTGAGCGATAGCAAAGCAGCACCGATACAGATGGTAGTGTAATTTGCTTAAAAAGTGTGCTTGAGATGGGATTTTGAAACCTAGCCTTTCCTCTCCTGCTGGTAGGCGGGCCAGCAGTCAGCCATCACCCCGCCGTGGAACTGGAATAGGCGGACAGCTGAGAGCGAATGTGTCTGTGTGGCCGTCATTTCGGGCTGCTGGGAGACAGTGCCCCGTGCTGCCTGCTGTGGGCCCTCCACGGGGGGCGAGAATGTTTACGGGCGCTTGAAGGGAGAGGCTGTTTGTGTTACGGAGTTTGGCCTGTGGAGAAGCTTGCCCAGAAAAGGTGACACAAAGCTATGTCTTTTAGCAAACATTATTTTCTGTATTATTGTTTCGTGTTGAAAAGCGTCTCTATATTTGGAGTGACTTGGAGACTGAAGATAAAATGTGGTTCCCTCATCGTGACCCTTGCCTCAGAGACAATAGGCCACTAGAGGTGAATGTTACAAGCAAAGATTCAAACGCGACACTGTTGTAAGGAGAGCAAACCTTGCTCCACGATCAACCGTGTTTTAAGATCGTCAAAGATTCAAATTAAAAGACGGAGGAGATTTAGAAATAATGGGAAGTTCTACCGAATCCTAAACTCTGTCCTTTGGAAGAATCATTTCAAACAGGTACCAACACCACAGCTCTCGCTGTTAAAATCAGAATCCAGAACCCCTCCACGTTGGGAGGGCATCTCGGCAGCATGAGCCCAGAGACAGGGAGACGCGGAGGCTTACAGACAAAGGAACAACACGAGCAGAAATGAGTAACGGTGGGAGTGGCATCCATGCACCCAGGACCAGAGAGAGGTAGACACGCAGAAATGAGATCCAAGAAAGACCAGACCGCAAACTCTGTCCTGTGGGTTTTGTAAGTGCAGATACAAATGCACCCGCATGAGCACAGGGCAGAGCAGACACAGCAAGAGTCTGGTTTATGAGACAGAAACCAGGAAGAAGGGAAGCATTTCAGCCCATAGAGTTTAGGGTACAACCAATTCCATTTGAAGTACTATGTCAGGGATGCCTAGTTCAAGTATATATACATTTTAGTTTACATTAATTTTAATTTGGTAATTTTGTATATGCTTTCGTTATTTTCATAATCTAAATTTAAAGCACTATTTCAGTATTTCTACAGCCTTCATAGAGATGCCCTGTGAAAACTGCAGTAACTCTGATACCCAGTGCTGGAAGATGACATTTCATCCTTACCATGTATTTGGATTACAGAACAGGCAACATCATCACTGAGCACATCATTATGTTGCTCACCTTGTTCAAAACATATGTTTGGTTGCCCTGCTGGTATGGCTCATTAGTCGAGTGGCTGGCCTTCGAATCAAAGGATTGTTGGTTTGATTCCCAGTCAGGGCACATGCCTGGGTTGTGGGCCAGGTCCCCAGTAGGGGGCGAGTGAGAGGCAACCACACATAGATGTTTCTCTCCCTCTCTTTCTCCCTCCCTTCTGTTCTCTAAAAAATAAACAAAATCCTTTAATAAATATTAAAAGAAAGTTGTGTCTATTTTCAATGTCTAATAAAAGAAGATAACCTTTTAAAAAATGGTTACTGAAACTAATTGCTTAAATAAATTTATCATATGGTTAGTGAACAGAAACTGAACTAACTTACAAAGTGGTTTCACGAAGGAGAAGTTCTTCATCTGGTAGTAACTTACACCTGTCTTTAGAGAAAGCTCAGCATCCCTGATGCTATTGCCCACTGAAGTGATACTGGGAGAAGCTAATCAAATGAGCTTAACCAGGGCCGAGGACACAGTGCAGGTCGGTGGGGAGGAGCGGGCGGAGGGCAGGCACCCGCTGATTTTCAATGCGCGGTGGCAGTGGGCATCAATCACTGATACTGGTCACTCTTCCTCTGTGTGTGTCAGAATGGGGGGATGACACACTGTTTTATTATTTAATATTTATACATGTCAAAGGTGGCAATGAAATGGAATGCCTCCCTGCCACTCTACCCTAGAGAAGTCTCTCCTGCCCTGTTGGTGATTTAGGGAAAATCAGTAATTTATAGCTATAAGACAGTAGGGAATTAATCTGAAATGACACAAAAACCATCTCTAACGTGGTTATGCAAGTAAGTCAGGGAGTTACTTCAAAATCAGGGATGTTAGTTAAGGAGGAGTTGAAACTTACCCAGTAGAACTTAATCCTCATTTGAAACGCCCATGCAGACCTCCTCCCCTAGAGCTGCTTCCCGATGACGGATGATTTAACGGCACTTTTGGTGCAAAAGAAATCACCTTTGATAAAATTTGAATCTATTTATTATCTTAACTATAAATAAAATTAAAACCAGAATTAAATGTTTAATATGGCCTTTATGTAGAATAGCTAAAATTCCTCCTAGTACTCTATGAAGACACCGTGTTTAGAGAGTTCTGATTACACAAAATAAGTCTACCATTCCTAAAATCGAACCACCTGAAAATACTGTATAGAGATCTATATTAACAAATCCAATTGCTAACAATGTTCTTTGGAATCTAAAATATGTACAAAGTGAATGGGACACTCTAAGAGAGTTATGTTTTAAGCAAATGAGTCATTTGGAGAATTGCCCATTCGGGTACCTGTCTTTAGAACACTTAATTTTCCTTGATTTCTTCAGCTGGGTTCCTCAGAGCCTTAGCCTGTGTCCAGCCTGCCCTCCCCAGGATGGTTGCCTTTTGGGACCTGTACTCACCCCACCTGACTGACACTCGAGGGACCTCTGGCCAAGAAGTGCCCGTCCTCACAGGTTCACAGCAATTGTGGTTTGACTTCAGCCACTGTCACAATTAAGCAAAGAGATATTCCACTTTGAGTAGTCATCACCACAAAACAAATTTCCCATTCATTTGCAGAACTATGAGGTCAGCTTCAAACAGAAAAATCCTTGTTCTTATGAAACTCCAGATCTCTTTAAACCACTGTTTCTTCACCCATTTTTATGATGGTAGGACAATTTTCCCAACCCCTGACCTATACTTTTATAAAGTGAAATAAAAGCTAAGCACATAAAAATGCAAGCAACTATTTTTATGTTATTGTATTCAACAGAGAAAAAGCTTATCATCTCAATGTGCTATACAAGTTTCTAAATTTTCTGTACTTTCCTTAAAGACTGAAAAAAAAACCCATTTGAGGACTAACACCTGCCAGCTGTCCACATTGTAAGTTTTGAATCCCTAGTTTAAGAACCATTCTTGAGCATTTTCTTAAGTGTTTATTTCTCGGTCAGGATTTTGAGAAGTAAGTGTCCACTGTACACATTTTAAGTGTAGGTTAAAAACACAGGTGGCTGTGGCTGCTGTTAGCCTAAAAATAAAGGTCAAAGTGAGAGGCAACAAGTATTCATTTAAGATTTTAGAGGGACCACTATTGGGAAGCATGGATTGAGGCAGAAACCTCAATAAGTTTTAATTAGGGAGAAGGCATTTTTTAATAACAAAGGAAAGGGGAAAATTACATAAATAGAAAGAAGAAATTTTTATCAGTGTCAAAAATCAAGAAAGAAAATTCTACATGTGCAAATAAGTTCAGTTATTCTTTAGTTGTACATGGTGGTGTTAGTTCTAAAGAATGTCCTTAATTTTCAGTCCAGTAGTCCAGGTCTCTGCTTTCCTGTGGCCTTCACAAACAGCTGTTGGGAAGACAGAGCTGGTTTAGCCTGGTCCGAAGGTTGCTCTGCCCAGCTCAAGCATCCCAAAGGCTTGCGGAGGAAAGCCTGCAAGTCAGTTCTCCAGGACGGCTGCCCTAGCTCCAGTTTCAAATGGCTCCACTTATGCCAACATTTTACCCTGGAAATGACCTTATTGAAAAATAATTACCTCTGTGCGAAAGGCATCTCCACATGGTACTGTGATTCCGATTCAGCAGACCCCAGTTCTATAAGAGATTCACAGAATTTGCCCGATGATAGATTCTAGGAGGAAAATGTCTTACACTCTTCTCTGAGGTCTCATGAAGCTGATAGACTGTACACGATGACCAGTACTGGGCAAGACTTGCCTAACATTTCTATGGATTTCATGGGAGCAATTGGATCATAACACGGAAAATGGTAATTGGCATTTCTTGAAAACAGGATAGTTCGCGTCTGAATTCCCAGCAGCATGCTCCTGGTGTGCTGGGAGATAAGGATGGTTGTGAATGTTTAATATCACTGAAAGTTCTGAGTTGGTTTTTCAAGTTCTCAAAATTTAGTGTATTTGAAATCATGTTTGAATATGCGCTTGTGGCTGTTCCCTTAAACTCCTTACTCTAATAATACTTTGGTTTTCCAGCCTTTCCTTAGAAAGCTCTAGAGACCCTGTAACATATCCCCTTCCCCTTTCCCCTTATATTCCACAGGTCTTATCATGTTGATTTGGCCATTAATTAAAAGGAATTTGTTATTCCTTGAGGTGAATACCTGGTGTGCATGTGGAAAAGTTTTACTTTTTTTTGTTGATTATCTTGCTCTTATATTTCAAAATTTTCTCCAGTTTTTTTCTGCAAATTTTTTCCAGTTTTTATTTGCAAATAAAAGTTGTATATACTTAAGGAGTACAATCCTGATACTCCTTAATATAAGGAGTTGCATTTAATATAACATAAATATCATTATGACATGCATTGTGAAGTGATTAATCAGGGTAATTAACATACTCATCACTTCATATAGTTAACTTCTGTGTGTGTGTGTGTGTGTGTGTGTGTGTGTGGTCAGAACAGCTAAAGATCTAGTCCCCTAGAAAAGTGAAAGTATGCAATACAGTATTGACTATAATCATCGTGTTGTACATTTGATCTCTAGAACAAGTAAAGCTTTGTGCCCTTTGACTAGTATCTCCTTATTTTCCCTACCTCCCAGCTCTTGGTAATCAGTACTGCACTCTCTGCTTATGAATTCAAGTATTCTAGATTCTACATGAGAGTGAGATCGTGCAGGATTTGTATGTCTGTATATGGCTTATTTCACTAAGCCTAGTGTCCTTCATATATATGGATATCTATATCTATATCTATATCTATCTATCTATCTATCTATCTATCTATCTATCTATCTATCTATTTATCTATCTATCTATCTCCATACACACACACACACACACATATTTATATATAAAACTTTCCTTTTCCATTCATCTGTCAACACACTCTGAAGTTACAAACAGACATATTATGTAAATATGTTTATTTTCTGTTTTTTTTCTTACTAGCTTACTGCTTGGGTCCAGGGACCTTGTGTCTTTTTTCCACCACTGCAGCATCTCCTGAACAGAATTTCATCCATAAATAAATGGTTGGATTTACAGCCACTGTTATTACTTGAAGGCAATTCTCTCCATGCCTCTTGCAGTGATGGAATGACTAATAAGAGTGCAAGATCCAGGAGAGGAATTCTCAGACCAATTATTACTTTAAATTAAAGAAGGAAGAACAGGGCTAGAGTCACGGAAGCTTTAATCTGACTTGACCCTTTGCTGCCAGAAGAAGGTGTTTATCTTCTCTGGGCCTCACAATCATTATCTGCAGAGTGGAGATTCAACCTGCCTCATGGGATTGCCATGCAGATTCCTTCCAATTAGACAAAACAAGTAAGTCACCTTATATAGCTCAGCATGTAGCAGGACCTTGGTGCACGTTCATTAGTAGTTCATGTGACTTGAGGGGACATCTCCCCATTAGAGAACCCAGGGACACACCACTCCTCTTACACCATTTGAGTATCTGGAATGGTTTGGAAGGATTCAACAATTGAAGATTTTGTATATTAACACCTCATCCTTACGTGGAACATTATGAAAGATCCATTGTCATCACCAGATTGATTCCCGAACACATGGCGATCTCACCCACCTTTTCCCTGCCACTGCCTGGCTCCAAACCTCCCGCATTCACTCCCCTTCTTGCCAGCATCACTTTGATTCTTTTTCCCGTCTGACATAGTTTCCTAGCTGTGATCTGTCAAGCCCCAGGTTCTTGTATTGGTCACAGAGTGTCTTGGTCTGAAATTTTCATCTCTGTTTATTTCCCTTACGGGTTGCTCTGAGTGTTCCAAGTTCACCTGATCCATTTTGAATCAGACAGAGAGGGATCCATTCAACACCTCATGCCAGCAGGAGAACTCTGAGCTCTTGGGCAAGGACTCGAGTGCAGTTGCTTTTTACTCCACTGAAGTATGATGCAACAGAATCATATGCGGAGGCCATTTTTTTTCCCAGCTGTGATGCATGAAATACGGGCAAGAAGGGCATAACATCAGCTAGAGCAGCCAAGATGGCCCAGCTGATCAGGTAGGAAGCGGTGGGCGGACCACAGCTGCCCTTTCTCACCAGACTGCAGGGGTCTCAGATGCTCTGGCAGCTCTGAAGGCAGGTCCTTGATATTTCCAGGAAGTATCAAAAATCCAGCATGTTTTCACATTGTGCTCCTTGTCCTACACCTGGGAAAAGATAAGTAGACACAGATAACAGATCAAGTAATCTGTGGAATGGATGCACATTCCTAGTTATGCTGCTTTGGAACTGGGCAGCAAGCACTTTCAGAACACGTTCAAAAAGACTGCCCAGAAATACAATGGAAAAGGATTTCGTGAAAGTCCAGATGTGAAACAGTCAGAATCCAAAGGAGAAGGTATGTTCTACAGTTAGTATTGTAACAAGAGTCCTAACGGAAGGCCACGGCGATTGCGTTGGGATACGGGGTAGCTTATGGGCAGTACAGTCGGCAAGGTAGGAGTGAAAAGCAGAGGTTGGTTGCTTGTCCGTTTTGACAAGCTTTTCACCTTTCTGTGGCTGTAGCAGAAGGTAGTACCGGAATCCTGACATGTGCTACATGGCGTGGTGTTTGTGTGCCAGAATAGGTTTCTGCAGTGTTTCTATGAAATACACTGATGTGAATCATGTACAGTTCTCATCTTATTACATAAGTCTGGTGATGCCCAAATTATCTGCCTGTTTTCTGTGTAAAATCCCCAATTACTGAAATGCTGCTGGGATTCTGATAGAGAGACACTTGGTTGGTATTTGGAACCTGCACTGAGTTTTGATTTCTCTAAGGGTGATCACATGCACAATGTTTCCTACAAGTACATGTTAATTTGGTATGAGCATCCTACCAAAGGGAGTTCCTAAGTTGTTCTTCACATGGTAAGTTTACAGATAAGATTTTTCAGATAACATTCTAAAGAGGGTTTGTGAATTAAAAAATGAATTATGTCTTTTCTCTTTTGTGGCTAACTGAACATGTAAGAGAGCTTCACGGGACTGGGAGAGTTATGCTAGCTAGATTGGTGTAGGAGGTCAACCAACCTTATTTTATAGTTGAAAGATACAAAGGAAACAGAATTGGTTTAGATAGTTTTTATCTGCTACTTATCTTTTATGCAGTATCAATTTCAATATTGTATCTTAAGGACATTTGGTTTGGTTTCTCTATGGAAACTGAACTCCAAATTGTATTTTCCTATAATCACATATGCCCTGGTAAAACTCCGAGTACAAAATTATTTTTATAGAAAATCAGGATAACACATTTATTTAAGGTTCTATTTTTTTAGTATTATATTTTTCAAGATTTTTTCATACTTTTATCTAGTCTGGATAAGGTTATATCAATAGCTTATAATGAAGGCAAATGATGTTATTCAATTAAGTAGTTTCAAATATTTTCTTACTTCAAGACATCTGAATTAGCATAATTTAATCAGAAATAGTGAATCGTAATGGTAACAATTTTAAATTGCCCAGATTTATTTCAGAATAGGAAAGGCCCATGTAGTTGAATAAAATAAATCTTTCAAAGTCAGTTAATTATAGAAAAACACATGTAGAATTATATGCACACACATAAAATTATGTAATTTTATCATTTTTATTGTTAACTTCAACTTTAGACACAACTTTTTATATCTATACTAGGGAATGAATCCTGATTTCTTTTACTTTATTGTATTTTTTACCATTTTATAATAAAACAAACACACTTTAAAACTTTATTGAGATATTGTTTCTCGACTTAAAACTTGTGTTTGATCCAGAAGTCATAAAAAGATACTGACAGATTTTTATCATATACCCCGTTTGTCCAAAGATTTGACAGATCACTTCAAAAGTTATCAGTTGTTTCTGAGAAAAGCAAATATGATCAAGTTTTTAAAGTTTAAAACCAATAAACACACAGATAAAGTTGTAGTTCGCAGCATTTTTCCCAGTAAAGGGAAGATTGATTTTACCCTACTAGGATGTAAGAGCAGAGTTGCTGGGAATTTGAGTATTATCAACCAGATGTTGCTTCCACTGAGCTCTCTTTTTAGCTTTCATTAGGGGCTTTTGATCACAGCTGGCCTGAAGTAAACAAATGGCCAGCAGCGCCTCTGACACCTGCAGAGGAGTCGAGGGAGCCGTCCTCCCACCTCCGGAAGCTGGAGGACAGGCAGTGGGAGACCCTTGGAGGGCACCGAGAGGCTCCAGCAGCAGGACAGCACACCAGCCCAGCTGCAATTGGAGGATTGGGCGTGGGCTTCCTCCATGTTGGAAGATCAGGGCAAGTCCCCTAATATTTGCCTTTAGCCACCAAAAGACACATTAATGACTTTCACCAGTTTAAAGAGTAAAATTAAGCAAAAGTGGAAAACAACAGTAACCAACATTAGGTGATTTTTAAAATAACTTGATAATATAACTGGATGAATGTATTACTCATCCGACACACATTCTCACCCCAGGCTTCGGCATCAGCCTGGCAGAGCGACTGTGCACATTACATCTGATTCCCAGCTCTAGATGTAAAAACATAGGTGATTTACATCTTTCTTCATTTCCCACTTTGACCTTCTGTAATCTGGAGAAAGTAACTGTTCTTACTTCATGCTGTTGTCATGTGGATCAAGTGAGTTAATATTTGTAAAGTGCTTGACAGAGGCCTGGTGCAAACCAAGCTCTGCTAATTATTAACCTGGTTGTCGACAGGTGGTTGGCAGTGATTCAGAGATATTGGCGTGCTGTTAGCTCTTCGTGGGTTGAAGGGGTGCAGAAGTAGGTGCGCTGAGGGTGAGGACACAGGAGTGATAAGTATGTGGACCGGTCACCATCTAACTGTTGGATATGTCCACACTGAAAATCATCACTGACAGTCTTTTCAAGGGGCAAGCCTGTTTCACGCACAATAGAATTCGTTTCTCTGGGTTGCCCTTAGCAACAATGCGAGCTCTCCCTTTGTTGGATCTCAAGTAGATGGTTTAAAAGAAACTGAAAAATAAGTCTGAATAGAAGATAATCAAGGTTCATCACATTATTAAAAAGGGCTGCTAGGGAGTATAGCTATTACAACCAATGGGCAGGTGAAACAAATAGGGGCATTTGAAAAGAATTGTGTATTGCGTTTGCCTATGAACTTGGTATCACTGACCTCTGCCAGTGAATTCCATAATTATGTTTTGTTTTTATAACCCTGGAAGTAGATTTTGAGTTATCTGATAGGTTGTTTAGCTCTTGAATTGCTGCCTCAATACATTGCTAACAAGAAAAAAAATCTTGTTCAAAATATTGGTGTTCACACATGTTGATAGCTATTTTCCACACCTGTCCTGAGAACACAAATTGGTTACACGTGTGTGTATTGGCTCCTACTTCTTTATTAGACTTGGTAACATGGTGTTCCCGAGAGGCAGATTAAGTTTACCATCACAGAAAGGGAAACTGAGGCAGTTTGGTTTATACGCAGTTAATTTTTTTATCCACAGTATATGTGCGCATATACTAAAGGCAAGTGTCTCTCTCTCTCTTTCTCCAGTTACATCATAACTTCCTGAACTATCTAAGATTTGAGGCATTGCTGTAGAACAGTGCTCCTTGTACCTTCCTATTGGTTTAGATGGCATAATTGATTCCTAAGAAACACTGGGGGATTCTTTGTACTACAACTCCTTAACACCGGGCCCCTGGTAGAATTTTCAGCTAAGCTATATATTTTTAAGCTATGTAAGCTCCTATCTCCCCAATTCTCTCTCCTGCTGTTTTCTCCCCAATTTCATGGCAGCCGCAGCATTCTAGTCATATGTGAAATGTGAGCTCAACCAAAGCCCTCGTAGTGTTTCTATTTCATTGTGGTTTGATGTTTTTGCTGTGTGCACGATGCCACATAGCGTTGGCACCACCCCCAGGTATGCACAAACCTACAATGTCTTGATTCTTGCTTATTTATATAGCTTAGATGTCTTGACTTACACATAAAAATTCAACATATAGTATTGGGTTGAAAATTTAGCACATATTTATCGAGCGAATACATGTTCAAATGTCCAGATGTCTGGGAGCAATATCCATGTACGGAGTTGGCTTCTCTCAGCAGAACTGGAGCCCCACTTGAGCCTCTGTGATCAACGAAACAATTATCCTTCTGACCACTCCTGCCCTACAGGAATTTGTTCTTGCATTCACAAGCAAGTGAGAAAAATCAGGACGTGGTAGTGAAGTTTTCACAAGGCTGGATTGTAAATGGTAGTATTTGTGTGTGTGTGTGGTGTACCTGGAAGTGGGGAGGTGTGTGTGGTAGTGTCCTCACTGGAAAATGCAGTGCTGAGGCTCACATGGAGATAACCCTCTGGCTGGAAACCACTCGCTGCAACGCGGCGTGCTCTCATCTTCCCAGTGGGGGCCCAGCTGCTTGTCCTTAGCCATTACCTCTTGCTTGGGCCTATTCTCCAAGCATTTGATTTCTTTCCAATCAGGAGAAAATCTGCTTTGCTCTAAGTTTGCACCTTCCACCGTCAGAAGAAATGGAGATTTTTTATTTTTCAATTAAGTGGCAAGTGGTTTGCCGAAGAGCGTCTGAAAATCAATCCGGGGACGAGGCACCCAGCCTGTTCTCTGCCGTGACTGCAATTTGGCTGCTGAGGATTCCAATTTGTGTCAGCTAGAAAGTTTGGGGGAACTAAGTACCTTTAAAGTTTATAGGTACAATGAAATTGGCACTTTAAAAAGGATCCCCCAACATTAAAGAAGAGGTGGCAACCCTTTCTACCTTCGGCTTCCATAATTATGTTGACAAAGTGATTCTCCCCAGTTTTAAAGAGAAGTGCTTGGGAGGAGCTTGATGGCTTAGAAAAATGAACTGATGAGCAGTTTTGATAAATCACTAAGGTAAACTACAGCTGTGTCTGACAGAAAGCAATAAAGGGGCAGATAGCACAAGCCCGGAATTTTACGACATACTGCTAAAAACAATAGGTGAGCCAAGGCACAGAGATGTACAGAGTTACAGAACAATCAAAAATGGTTTTCAGCCTAAGCACGTGATACTGTATTCCTTTGGGAGAAGGTCATTGGATCTCAAAGAGCAAAATAATTTTTTTTTCCTAAAAATTAAACCATGGTAATTGCTTTTAACTCTGAAACCAAGGGCCACATTGTGGGTGTGAATCTGAGCGACACTGGGTGAGTTTTAATAATCATTTTTCACCCGACTTCTCTTTCTCTGTGGAATGGGAAGAGTAGCAGACAGATGTAGCATGGTTACAAGAATCAAGTCTGTTGTCATCAGAAAGGGGGCCAAAAGAGTAGGGCGCAGTAGTCGGCACCCAGCAAGTGCCAACACCACTGTCATTACTACGTGCTGATGGCTGGTTGTCACCTCCCATCACCTCACGGCCGCTTCCCACCACTATGGGGGAAGGAAAATAAAATACGTCATCAATACATGGTTCCACCAGGATCACCCAATGAAGTGAGAACCATTCTATAAAAAAAGATACAGATACCATTCCTTTAAACTAGAAGCGATGGATTGGTTATGGTTTATTTAATGCTTGAATTATACTGGCCATCATTATAGGCATTGAGAAGAAAGCCAATAACAAACCTGTTTAAACGGGGTCTATGAGAACACATATTCCAGCTATACCTCTCAACACATTTTCCCTCTGCCAGTTCTTTATGGATGAACTTTCTTTCCTCCCATGAGAAAACGCATGCCATCCCAGGGCTTTCTCTTCTAAGTTGGAGGCTGGAGAGGGAATGTTCAACACCGTGAACAGACGTGTCAGTCCTCTGGGACAGCTGTGTCTGCCTCTCCTCTGCATATCCTGAACAAATATTTAAAGAGGACCCGTTTGAAGGGTGCATGCCTGGGACACTCCTGCTCTGCTTCATGGGTGATCCAGAATAGAGTTTATTAAAATGAAGGCACACAGGGGCAGAGTCAACAGTGAAGGACCTGGAGCTCCTGGTAGGAGTGACAGATGTGGCAGACACTACAAGCTTAAACACCTCAAGTACTTGTGATGAATCCTGTGAATTAAGAGAAAAACGGAAAGGCAGAGTAAGGAGTAGAAAATGAGCTCAGGGGCTAGACAAACAACGTGTGGCATTAACAACACATTGTGGCCACGTAATTCAAAGAAGAAAACGGTAGATGCACCACACAGCACACCTGCCACCCAAGCACTGACACGCTGCTTCAAGTCTGCAAGAGGAGCTAGTGCCCTGGGACCAGATGGTGGCTGGATTTTCAGTTCTTTCACATGCCTGCCCTAGGAGGAGTACAAAAAATGAGGCACTCCCTTCTTCATTAAAAAGGTTTTCTAAAAGCCCAGGCAACACTGCATTTTATCGTGTTGACCAAAACTTGGTCACATAGCAACAGTGAAGTCCTAGCTGAGTGACTCAGTGGAAGTGTCCCCCTCTGTGAGGGAGGCTCTGGGCAGAATCCCTGGACAGAGTTTCTCTGGCCTTCAAACTAATTCAAAATATTTACTAAAACATTTACTCTCCTGGGTATTGTACCACCTGCACCCCCACACACACTGGAAATATCATTAAAGGAGATATAACGACTGTCGTTCTCCAACATTCAGGCTAATCAGGGCAATCGATATGGATCCAAATAGCTGTGGTGCTGTGGGTGAGGTGCGTTGGTAGCTCAGGACAGAGTGTGGTAAAATGTCCCTGACGCACAGGCAGGGAGAGGACGGTCAGGGCAAGGGTCTTGGAGTAAACGGTGTTCAAGCCAAACACTGATGGATCTGTAGGATTCTATCAGGCAGACGAGACAGAAAAGTGTTTCTGATGTTGTTGCTGCTGTTTGGTTTTAACCCCGTATGGCCATGATAAGGAATAAGTCTTGAGATGCCGAGGAAGTATCTTTTGATTTAAACTACTTTTGTTCTCATAACTCTGTAATTTGAGAATTAACCAGTCTTATCCACTAGCTTAGGAAAGTTTCAAGGGTAGAGTTCAGAATGGAATTCAGAAATTTTAATTAATGGCAGATATGTTTTGAGGTGTACATTTAGAAAGTAATAGGGCAAAACTTTTTAAAATTACTGAGAAGTATTAACTAATTAGAACTGACTGACCACAATTTTTTTTAAAGATTTTATTTATTTATTTTTAGAGAGGGAAGGAAGGGAGAAAGAGAGAGAGATAGAAACATCAATGTGCAGTTGCTGGGGGACATGGCCTGCAACCTAGGCATGTGCCCTGACTGGGAATCGAACCTTCGATGCCTGGTTCGGAGCCCGCGCTCAATCCACTGAGCTATACCAGCCAGGGCCTGATTGACCACAATTTTTTGACTCTTTACTTCACCATTCTATTAATGAATAAAAATTGCTTCCGTCAGATCTGGGTTTTTTAGTCGGTGATTTTCTAGTAAGGTTGTTTTCTTTCAATGGAAAGATGCTGTAAAATATGATTAATGCATGTTTTATTGGGACATTTTTTCTTGCATCTACATCTACATGTTTATGCTACGAAGAGCTGGGATGTTTTTTTAGTTTTCATGGTCATCTTTATTGGTGGTAGTGAGATTTTTTTTCCTCTTAAATATATTTTATTGATTATGCTATTACAGTTGTCCCATTCCCCCCCTTTATTGCCCTCTGCCCTGCACCCCCCACCCCCCGCTCCCCCCCACCTTTAGCTCATGTTCATAGTTGTACATATAAGTTCTTTGGCTTCTACATTTCCTATACTATTCTTAACATCCCTCTGTCTATTTTCTACCTACCATTTATGCTTCTTATTCCCTGTACCTTTTCCCCCATTCTCTCCCGGCTGATGTGATCACTATTTCTGTGAATCTGTTCCTGTTCTAGCTATTTGCTTAGTTTGTTTT
Organism: Tonatia bakeri; assembly: GCA_004024845.1. Classification (NCBI taxonomy): domain Eukaryota; kingdom Metazoa; phylum Chordata; class Mammalia; order Chiroptera; family Phyllostomidae; genus Tonatia; species Tonatia bakeri. The sequence goes on from PVIA01000782.1 coordinate 330,349, forward strand.
TGTTTATTTTAGGTTCAGTCATTTACAATTGTAAGTTTGTTGTCATTTTACTGTTCATAGTTTCGATCATCTTCTTTTTCTTAGATAAGTCCCTTTAATATTTCATATAATAAAGGTTTGGTGATGAAGAACTCCTTTAACTTGACCTTATCTGGGAAGCACTTTATCTGCTCTTTCATTCTAAATGATAGCTTTGCTGCATAGAGTAATCTTGGATGTAGGTCCTTGCCTTTCATGACTTGGAATACTTCTCTCCAGCCCCTTCTTGCCTGTAAGGTTTATTTTAAGGAATCAGCTGGTGCTCTTATGGGAACTGCCTTGTAGGTAACTGTCTCCTTTTCTCTTGCTGCTTTTAAGATTCTGTCCTTCTCTTTAATCTTGGTTAATGTAATTATGATGTGCCTTGGTATCTGCTTCCTTGGGTGCAACTTCTTTGGGACTCTGTGAGCTTCTTGGATTTCCTGAAAGTCTATCTCCTTGGACTTCCTGAAAGTCTATCTCCTTTTCCAGATTGGGGAAGTTCTCCCTCATTATGTTTTCAAACAAGTTTTCAATGTCTTGCTGTCCCTTTTCTCCTTCTGGCACCCCTATGATTCAGATGTTGGAATGTTTAAAGTTGTCCCAGAAATTCCTAATGCTCTCATTTTTTTTGAAATCTTGTTTCTTCTTTTTGTTGTGGTTGGCTGTTTATTTCTTCTTTCTGATCCAAACCATTGATTTGATTCCTGATTTCCTTGCCATCACTATTGGTTCCCTGTGCATTTTGCTTTATTTCATTTTTCATAGCCTTCAGTTTCTCCTCTATTTTGGGACCACACTCAACTAATCCTGTGAGCATCCTGATTACCAGTGTTTTGAACTGTGCATCTGATAGGTTGGCTGTCTCTTCATCACTTAGTAGTATTTTTTCTGGAGCTTTGATCTGTTCTTTCATTTGGGCCATATTTTTTTGTCTCGGCAAGCCTGTTGCATAGTAAGGGATGGAGCCTTAGGTGTTTGCCAGGGTAAGGCAACCTACGTGATTGTTTTCTGGTGCTGTATGTTGGGGAGGGATCCAAGAGTGAAGAATGCTGCTTGCTTGGCCCTCGGCCAGCTCTCAATCACTTCCCCCACTACTCACAAGCAAATTGGGACCTTCTGGTGCTGATTCCCAGGCGGGTGGGTTTGTGTGTGTTCTAGGACCCTGTGGGTCTCTCCAATGTACTCTTTTGTGAGGCTTGGAGTTTCTCCCTTCACCGCAACCCACACAGATTTTTTTCAGTCAGAGGTTTTGAGGCTTTATTTCCCTGTACTGGAACCCTGAGATACAAGGTCTGTTTTGCTCCCCAGTTGTTCCTCCCAGTTTATCTGCATGCAAAGGTGGGGCTGCCCGTTCCTCCAGCCACTCCCTGCCCCAGTCCTCCAGCCACTGCCCTGTTGTGAGTCCTTTCTGCCCCATCTACCTGTCTCTTCCCTTCCTACAGGTCTGGATGGTGTTTCTTCTTTAACTCCTTGGTTGTCAGACTTCCATACAGTTTGATTTTCTGGAAGTTCTAGGTGTTTTTTGTTTTTAAATTTGTTGTTGTCTTTCTTTTGGTTGTGCGAGGAGGCACAGTGTGTCTACCTACACCTCCATCCTGGATGGAAGTCTGTGGTAGTGAGAATTTTTTAATACACTTATTATAATAGTTTCTTAAATTTGGCAATAAGGCACTGATGGCTTTCTATGTGTTTTGTTTTTACTAAATCTTTAAAAAATCTGATCAAATTTTAATGTTCCAAACAGCTGTAAATACATATGCATGTAAATCATTTATCATTTTATGAGAAATATTGCATTGTGATTACAGTTATTTATGTGAAATTGTGACACTTAAATATGTGTTTGGAGTTAAATATTTATTGTCATAGACACACTAAAATGTTCCTTATTTATCATGAAAAGATTAATACAAATTCTCTATGAAATCTAATATTTCAGTTTTTGATTATAGGAGACATCTACAAATGACTAAAAATTCAATTATATAAAATTTATAATAATTTGTAAAGAAAAGTCTATTAATGGGATCATTATTTTTGTGAAAGTTATGCTTATTAGGATACTACATTTCCCTTTTATTAAAATAGGATTTTGTGTATTATAGCTTTTTGTTTTAAAATGACCTCATTATACAAGTTAACATTAGCTATTTTCAAATCAATGGCAACAATATATTCAAATTAGCATTTGAAACCAATTTCTGAGTGTTTATTTTTGATTTGTGTGTGTGCATTTTGAGGAACTGCACAACCCACGGTTAGTTTGTTATAATGATGTAATGATAGGAAAGTTAATCTGATATCCCTTTAATTTAGGCATTTTTATAAATCAGGAAGAAGCAAAAACCTACTACAGGTAGAGGAAGACATAATAACAAATAAAGAATGGAAACTGAAAGAAATAAAGAATAGGATCAAAAATTTTTCATAGAAGAAACCCATAATGTTTAGAATAAATTACACATGCACTTTCTGTCTCACTGATCTAAACTATATAACTATATACATAATATGAAAATTTACATAGATTTTTATTTTAAATTTACTTTATTTTTATTTTATGTTTATGCTGTTATTACTACGAATAATAGCAAAGGATTTGAAAATGTAAATTTCTAAGAACTCCAATTCCTGTTACTGCTCTTCACTTGCTTTATTGTCATGACTGTTCCTTGTACCTTCCCGGGAAAGAGAACAGAATTGGGACATAATGCATTATGTGCATGTAGTCAAAGACTAAAATGTTTGCTTTTGTGAGAATAATGCTCTCTAATAGCAACATTTTTGGAGAAGCATGAAAAACGTTAGTTTTCACGTGATTTGTTTGTAAATGCTGAAGAGCCCAGAGAGTTTAACCCAGATCGTGAGTACATTCCGCTGTGCATGTCTGCAGGCTCTGAAATTCAGTTTCCACATTGTTGGCACAAAATCACTTCACAATAAAGTTATATTGTCCCAATCATACTGTGATGAGTAGCCAAATATTGCATCTAGAAATAAAAATTCAGCTGGTGCCTCAGAAGTGAAATCACATGCATTTTTAGTACCTTAATTCATAATTAGTCTGTTTGAATTGCCATTAACTCTCCCAATCAAAATACTCTTTTGCCCAGTTGCACAAATCTCCCAATACAGAGCTGCATCGACATTTCTCTGCTTTGATTTCAGCGCCGAGTATTGGCGCATAAATCACTTTGGCTGCTTTCCCACAAAGTAATGAATGTTTCATCATATTAGCCCACAAGCTTTTTCCCCCCCATTTTCATTTCATTCCTGTATTTTTTTTCTGTTTGTTCATTAAATACTGTCATGCGCTCTTCCGCCCCATCCCCCGAAGAGCTATATGACAAGTACAAGTTAGGGCTCTTCTTCAGCGTCGATCTACAACTTACTAATGTTTCATTTATTCGAAATATGGGCTGTTGAGTTGTTTATGTTCATCAGAGTAACTCTCACATAGCTTTTTTCAATGCTCTGAAGAACAAAGTAATCTCAGCCCTTTCAATACGCTATATGTGGAAGGTGGAATTTGAAATCTCTTATTTGATGGGCTCTTGATCAATAGTGTATCCCCCTCCAGAACATAAGGAGAGAGCAGAGAACCTCAGTGAATAGCGTTCTTCCAGGGAATGGGAATGTATATCTATCATTTACAACAAGTGCCGCCAAACATAGCTCCTCTTTATAAAATCGTGGCCATACAGACCCTGGGAGCAAAAAATTGAGCGGGTCACAGAGACTTTTCCGTAATCATGTTGGGCACGTCTGGCCTTCACTGGAGCCGACTGGGCTCACACTTCAGGCAAGGCAGGAAGCAAAGTCAGTCTCTTAGCAATACCCTGACTCCGTTTGTGGGTGTCAAAATGCTGTGTCCCATGGGGTAATTCTTTTGGAACAGGAATATCAAGGCTTACCCTAAGCCAATGTTTGCTTTTAGTGTGTCATAGTAATATTAACAATAACAACAGTAATACTGATCATTGTTGTTTCAGCATTACAAGAACTGTGCTAAGTACCTGCTTTCCCCTTCTTTGATAACGAAGTTTGTATCACACCCATTTTACACATATGGGTCCTGAAATAGAGAGAGATGAGGTAACTTGCAGCCTTGTTTGGGATGGAGCCATGTGACTCCAGAGTCAATGACATTAAATAGATATGAACCTCTGCAGGCCAAACAACATAAAACACATCAACCAACATGTATCAGGAACACATGAGGAATTATAGGACATGTTGCATTGCGATATTAATAGATTATTCTTTGTCTTAGACAAAATTTGCATGCAAATAAGCAGTGATCCAAAGTTGAGTAAGTACAATTTATAATTGTAGAGTCAGGCTACAACATCAAAGTGTCTATGTTCATTTCTGGACGTTCTCAGGTTGTCTCTCTATCAATAACATTCTGCTCATTTTCTTTTTTTTTTTTAACTACCCAACCATTTTCTTTTTTTTTAGATTTTATTTATTTATTTTTAGAGAGGGAAGGGAGGGAGAAAGAGAGAGAGAGAAACATCAATGTGCAGTTGCTGGGGGCCGTGGCCTGCAACCCAGGCATGTGCCTTGAATGGGAATCGAACCTGCGATGCTTTGGTTCACAACCCGCACTCAATCCACTGAGCTACTCCAGCCAGGGCTTCAATTTCTTTTATTATGGCATAGTTTTGGTGTCTTCCATCATTGAATCCCCTCAGTGCAGGCATTTTGCAATGACAAAGGCAACCTTATTTTTTTTTACACCAACCGTTTGAAGGCTGCACATTCCCAGAATGAATGAGAGGCTGTAGCACACCCTTTGGCTCTCATTGAACTGTTCATGCAACACAATGTTTTCAGATACGTGGGAGACCTCCCTCTACACCCAGCATTCGTTTTGCCGTATAAAGCCACTGATGCTACACTATTTGAGTCCTGAGCCTTTAATTCATCACCAGCCCGTCCCTCCGGATGAGACTGGGGGCCTCATACCAGCCTGGGAACCAACACATCATGCTCCTCATTTCCGTGTTGTTCCCCGATTTCTGTCACCCTCCTCTTTTATCTGTCTCAATTTTAACTCAACTCATGACGTAGGTGTAGACTCTTAAAAGGTTGAAGTCTACCAGCAAAGAAGACTCAAAACACTTTCTGATTTAAGATAACTAGGAATCCTTGAGTACAGAAAAATAAGCTTTTACGTTTTACACACACACTGCAAACCAAAGGAGATGTGTTACAAAAATCAATCTCTTACAGAGCAATTGTTGATCATTTTTACTTCATAAACCATTGAAAAAATATTTTCATGCCAAAATTTATCATTGTCTTTTGTAATTCAATAAGTTTTGTTGAGTGAATGCTATGTTAAATGCCTTAAACAAAATAGGCCATATAATAAACTAGTTGACCATGTAAACGGTACTTTCAAACATTGCAAAAAAATCCTCTAGTGCATAATTTAGTTGACACTTTTTGTTTGACTGTATTCTTGTTAATTTCCCACTCAGTGGGAATAAGGGCAGGTGGTGAACTTGATGGTTCATAGGTTTTTCACTTATTGCAACATTACTCCGTTCTTTGGCAGAGAGATGTCCACTAGACAACATGGCCTCCCTCTGAAACCTCTGTGTGCTAAAGGAACTAACCTGCAGCCTTTTCCCGCTGATAAATATCTACCTACGTGTGGCCTTGCACAAAACATGAACTTACTCCGCACCCTAATAACATCTGAAACTACATGATCTAATTCACCTGGATTTGCAACAATCAGAATTTAAAAAATATTTTAGAAGATACCAACAACTAAAATCAGGGCAAGAGAAGAGGGAAAATAAGTTCACAGAATATCTGTCTTTAGAGGAAAAGATGAAATGTATTAACTCAAAATACAAATATTTTTGGATGATTACATAATCTCAACTTAATTTTCCCATCTCATTCCACTGATATAGAAGCTAAAGAATCTTAAAAGTTCTGCTTAATGGTTTTCTAAGAACGTTTGCCCCTCCAAATGCCTGCAGGTCCATTCTAGCCAACGAAACGTATAGGGAAGATTGCTAGGGATTCCTGGAGAGAAAAATATGCAATGAGAAAGCTCATCAAACCCCCATTCCTCCCTGCCTATTTTGGAAACATTCATTTTAGAAATTGATTTTGGGTACTATGGAATCTTCCTTGATACCCAGAAAGCAGCAAGCCTGGGGCAAATCCGACACACTGAGACGGGCAGAGCTGAAAGATAGAATCTGCCTGAGTCTGGACACATGATTATGTTTCCCAAACATCTGAGTTTCCTTTCTCTGGGCTACAAGTTTTATAAACAGAATGGATTCTTCCGATGTGAGCTGAAAACACTGCTAACTGGGACAGAAGTAGAAAGGCAGAGCTAACGTGGTTTGTGAGTTCACTCAATGCAGACAACTTAATTATCCCTCATAAAAATATGTGAAATAAATACTTTGTCATAGGGGTACTGAGGTTTAGATACGTCACATCACAGCCAAGTCAAATCCCCCAAGAAAATGGCATTTGTAGCTCTTGAGAGCAGGCGGTCCTATGGAGGAGGAGAGAAACTTCCGAAAGGGAGAACATATATAAGTATATGATCACTGATATCTTTAAAATGAGGAAGTCAGCAATGTCTAGTGTCAGCAACACAGTCCATTTGACATCTTCAAGTAAGGAGCCTGTCGTCTGTGACAGCCCCAAAGAGACTGTGAAGTTTCTCACTCTCTGCTTAGTCTTCAATCTCCCCAGCTAACTTCCCCAAATACGGAGGTCTGGTCGACTCACTGCTTCCAGTGCTGAGCTGTCTGTGTGGTGGCCGAACCCTCTGGGCACTGGATGGGAATCTGGGAGTGGGGCCTGTTGGTGATGATGTTTGAACGTGGTTTTATTTGGACTTTGCTGACACAATTTTATTTGAACATTTCAAACAGCATTCTTGAAGAATGTTGTTGAGACTGTGAATGTTTCCATTTTTCAAAAGGTGGCATGGATTAAATGTTTGAGGGAATAGTTCTAAAATTGCATTTTAGGATAATTTGCTTTTCTAACAACTATTAGTTATGCAGAGGAACATCAGGGTGATGATATAGTAAGGTGTTTTAATATATACTTTAATGGGAGAGAATTTGACATGTAGGAGGAGTACACAGAGAAAATGAAGACAAATATGGTTTCCAAATTCATTGATAAGCAATTATTTTTAGATTATTGTTTTCTGTTCTTCTCATGTTTTTTTTTTATTTCATGTGAGTTTTATAAGATATTCTTTAAATAGATGAAGAAAGAGATTACGACCAGAAAACCACATGAAAAATTGCATCTACTTTCCATGGGAAAGGTATAAAACCGAGAGAAAATTTAATTCAGTAGCTAATTTTAGGCTTTGATGGAACTCCTGATTGATGCCAGGGTATATATATAGAGTGAAGTGATTAATCTTCCCTTCAGTTGTACTGAGGGAGAAAATTATTAACAGAGACTTGACAGCGCTAAAAAGAACAAAACATGAAATCCATTTGGTTAAAATATTTGTTCCTTGGAAAACTTAGAGTGAATTCAGATAGAGAAATACTGTTTTATAGTTCCCTTCTGAATACTGGCTACAGAGTGTTCCCATCCGTCTGTTATCTTTGCTATGACCCTTCCTGAAGACCCCGAGCCATGAAAAGAAGAAATAACTGAGACGTTGTTTTCAGAAAGCAGTGCCTCTGAAAATCATATAAATCCTTAGCTCTCTCACTTCATTCACCCACATAACTACTTGACCAGTGTTCCTTCCGTATCTTTGTGTTTGTTTGTTTGTTTCCATGAAATACAGTATGTCTGGCAAATCTCGGGAAAGAAAAATACTTGTACTTTGAATCCTGCTTATTTTTATTTACTGTAAAGATACAACACCCTTAGGACCACATTCTCAGCCTTCCACGGTCACCTCAGGAGCACTAGCTGTCTTCTTCAGTTCTGAAACATGAGAGTGGGCGTAGATGGTCTCATGCAGTAGAATCTGGCTGCCACGGAGGAAGAAGGAAGGAGGAAGGAAGGGAAAGTCGAGTAACTGGTGGGACCACACAGTAGGGTCATCTATTCCAGTCGTGGGCTGTGGTCTCCAGCTCTCACCAGAGTCCTGTGAGGGGCCATTGTTCATCTGCACAGTTCCCCGCCATGCCCATGGTGCCCACAGAGCGTTGCATAGCAAGCTCTGCCTTTCTTGCTCCTCAGTCTGCACAGCAACATGTTTCCCTGCACAAGCAGTGTGTCCCCAGCCCCAGGACTCTCACAGACTGCTCCCAAATGGCTGCAACTCCCAGATGCCTTCCCTGTTTAAGAACTCAAACCATCAACAGTCAAATACACTCCCTTGAGAAGCTTTCTGGACTCTTGTCAATGGAGGGAGTTTTCTTTGTGTGTGTCTTTCACACCAATGTTTTTAATGAGATGTTTCCAATCAGATTTCTATCTGCCTGCTTACCTATCCATGCACCTGTCTATCAGTCTATCATCTGTCCATCTATCTACCTACCTACCTATCTCTCTATTTATCTCTCTCACTGTTTTATATGTGTTTAAATATATGTGTTATATATTATGTACACATATACAGTATAAGCATATATACATACATAAGACATATTGTACAATGTTCAGAAGTCTATTCCCACTTTTCCTTTCTCACTTGAAACATTAAGAGGTGAGCTTTCCCTATGCCAGAGATATTACAGACAGTAAAGATGCAGCTTACAGAAATTAATTTTCAAAACCAACAGTCGAATCTTATTGCTTCGTGTTCTCTTCTTGACAGTGTACTGAGTTCATGTGTTTACAGATAGATAATTGCAATGTGCAAATGATTGTGATCTTGACCTGTCGAGACAGGGTTATTTTAAGGTTCTCTCAACTCAATATACACATAGGAAAAAAGTACTGGAGGAAAATACAGGTCAATATTAGATATGTCTGGGTAGCATATTGTGGATGCTGTGAATGCCTTACTTCATGTGTTTATTCACTCATGGAGCACCCACTATGCAACAGTCACTAGATCCAATGATGGTGAGACAAAAAACAGATGCACTCTTGATAAAGCTTAAAATCTACTGATGAACTCAATATTATTATTATTTTTAATCACTATTATTCTGGTCAGGCATTTAAAATATAAACTGGATCATAAGGCAGTATTAGATAACTCAGAGTAAGGAATGGCCATTAATATAAATGAAAATGACCTTCGTTTGTCAAAAGTGCCAGTATCATTAATAAAAAGAAGGAAAGATGGAAGGAAACAAGGGAGAAAGAAGGGAAAGAAGAAAGGGAGGAGTCTCTTCTTCAGTGCGACCTCTCTTTGAGTCAGAGAGCCGTCACCCTCAAACGAAGGGGGCGCTGTGTGGAGGAAGAAGAATGGCAATGCCCCCACGTGGCGCCGGGGCTCAGAAGTAGGGCCGCAGAAGAAATCTGTCCAAACACCAGACAAATCTAAAAATGGGACGCACCGCATTGCAGGGAACTCCCGTCGCACTCTGAGCTTAAGCAGAGGCTGAGGTCTGGCCTGGAGGAAAAAGGTGGACAGCCAAGGAGAATGGCAATGACCGTGAAGTTTCAGGGGTGCTGGGTGGTTCACTACGCGACAGTGTTAACAACACAGCATTGCCCACGTCAAAACTGGTCAGAGAGAGAGGGTCTCGTGGTAAGTGTTCTTAGTCTCTATGCAAAATAAAAGACACAAGGAAACTTTGCAAAGTATTGGATGTGTGTTACCTTGACTGTGGGGATAGTACATGGGTGTTTGCATATGTCCAAACTCATCCAATTGTACACATTAAATATGTACATTTTTCTGTGTATCAATTATACCTCGATTAAAAAAAAAACAACAATGCATAAGGTAGTGGCCCTGCGGCAGCTCCTTCGATTTCTGAGACCGTGCTTTGGAGTCATGGGCAGCAAGCTAACACATGCTACACAAGAAGATCTAAGTTCTGAAATTCTGCAGTCAGGAAAAACCTCATGTTCTCCATAGCAGACAGTTATAAATATTGACACGAACACGGATCCATTTGCTCCTGATGGCCTCATGAAGCAAAATCAATGTAATCTATCATGTGGGCAATCTGTTGGTAGTTAGAGCAGTGAACACACTGGGGTGGGCGCGTCAGTCTCATTTAAATATGAGCGAGGTGGCTCTGTCTGAGGAGAAATAGACTGCTAACTAACGTCACAGACGCAGAGAAGTGAGGCCAACCCCTGCAGGGAGCCGTGGTTGTCAATATCCAAATATCCTTGCCGTGAATTTCAACAAGAGGTGGTCAAACCATGCCACTGCATTTTGGTCTCCTCGGCAGGTCACAGAGCTGCGACCAACAGCATTGCACTCGAAGGAGCTGCCCCATGCTTGTTTAGACAATACAGTGAAAACCGGTGATCAAAAATCCGGCTTCAAGAAAACACGATTATAAACATTTTCATCTCCAAACTCCGACACTTGTAATCTCTCACTCTTTCTAAGTCAGTCTTGAGTGAATTGTCTAGGAGGTTTCCACAGGGTAACCTCCTAGTGCAGTCAAACATGGGTTGTAATTTTTTCTTATTATTTCTGCCTCTTTTGTCTTCTCTCTTTTGATCCGTGCTCAAGCCTTGAAATGAAATGAAGCAAGAAGAAAAAAAAAAAAAACTAACAGGCAAAGCTTACTTTTTTTTTTTTTTCGTATTCTGAACTTGTCTGCCCAGGAAAATAGTTTCTCATTTTGGTTTTAGTTTTACAAATAGTTTTAATTGTTCATTTTCACAAAATGAAATAACATTGTTCATGTTATTTCATGATATAAATAACTGTGCATGCTTCCCATCTGGTTGTCTTCTCTTGTTCTCTCCAAGTTGCTAAAGTGATCCTAAGATGGAGGAACTGTGATGGCATCGCCCCTGTCAAACACTGCCGTGGACCCTGTTTCCTTTGAGTGAACCCAGAGCTCACACTGACCTGCATCCAGCAGGATCTGGCCCAGTCATCTCTCAATGTAGTCACCCACTCCTCCACCCTGTCATCACACGAGCTGCACTGACCACACCAACTTCCGGGCCTTCCTAGAACATTCTGCCTTCCTTCCGTGTTAGAGTCTTTGTGTGACAGCACCATCCTCCTCTGAACACCCTCAGTGTTGGACGCCTACAGGCTTCCGCTGGGAGCTCAAACAGCCCCTTCACAAGGAGGCACAGCCACCTTGCCCAGCCCCCCCACCCCATTGTGCTGGTTTCCCTTTGCCATTGCGCTTGCCATGCTTATCATTCTATATAATGGATGGATTTTTATGTTAATTAGCTATGTTCCACTATCACTCCCTAGTAGAACAATAGCATCATGAGGAGAAAGGTCTTTGTTTTGTTATTAATTTTCCCAAGCTCCTAACATGGTATCTGCTCATAGTAGGTACTCCATATGTATTAGTGAAATTAATAAATGTGTACTTAGTAATAAATAAAAAAACATTATGTAAAGACCTACAATGTTAATTTCACAGAGCAAAGAACTTGATATATAGCATTAAAAAAGTAAGTGAAATTTAGTACATCTGTATAAAACTCTGTCCTCCTGAAAAGAAAACAACCAAGTAACGACCCTTCCAAATGTTTGGTATTAAGTGTAATGCCTGTGGTATTCTAAGGGAGGAAAAATTAACTTAAATAATTTTGGAGAAGATAACATTAGAATATGGTTTTCAAAGTTTATGAAAATTTTTCATGTATAAGAGTTGAGGAAAGACAATGAATCAGAATCTCATATTTGCTGTATGATGTGCATATATATATATCACGAAATTTCAGATATGCAGCTTTCCATGCACAGGAGAAGGTAAGTGCTGGTTTTTATTTACAGAGCACGTAAGAACAAACCTACAGTAGAACAATATTGATGCTGTGTTATGGGATGGACAGGTTAACTAGGCATTTAATAGAGACAGGTACAAAGGTATGAAGTGTTTCATCAAGAAAATAGAAGGGCTACTCTGTGCGAACCAGAGAAAACTCTCTACCGGGGTCCAGCTGTGTAAATGTTTTGTCATGTTCAGGGAATAGAGATGCTATGATTGGCGACACAGGGTCAGGAAGAATGTGAGAAAATCAAAGCAATCTAAGTCTGCTCTTTGGAAAGTTATGCTTTATTGCACAAACAGTAGGAATTCCACAAGATCTTTAAATAATTAGTAAGATTAACAACGGTAGACTAGATTCTGACTTCTAGCTGAAATCTCCAATCAAGAGCAATAAAAAGTGATGGAAAGAATACATTGCAAGTGTGTGTCCACACTTGTGACAGCTCGTGCAGGTCACAAGCAACAAGAATCCCGAGGACAGTGCGGTGTAAACCGTAAAGACATCTACGTGAGGAGGAAAGCACGAGCTGACTTGACCTTGGTTCCCAGGCAGAACGTTGTTGCCAGCGGTTCGGTCCATGCCTCCCCCGCTCTTCATTCCCCTTTTGGTAACAAAACAGCCACCTAGATTTTACTTCACCCCCGACAGTATCAAAGCAGGACTGCAGCGGTGCAGGTAACAGCTTTCTCCTGCAGGACTCTGTCCTTCAGGAGCGAAAACCTCATCTGTGATTCCTCTAGGGGACACCCTAGTTTGTCTCCAGGGCCAGAACTCCTTCTCTGCGCTGATTCATGGCCTCGAGGACCAAGATCGCCTGAGTGGCTGGGGCAGGGTTTGGTAATCACTGGCCCCAGGCAGCCTTTCGAACCGTCTTTCCTAATTGCTCTCACTATGAAATTTCAACATCATGGATCAAATCATTTTTCCCAAAACTACTGTACCCCTAACAGGCCCACTTTCTAAAGGTCCTTGTAACCATTAAATGTTTACAGATGTAAAGAATATTTGTATTCATGCCTGGTTCCTGCTTCTTGGCACTTTTCAAATGAGGAGTCCTAGTAGATGGGATACAGGAGTCTATCTGGAATTTTCTTTTTTCTCCCGTGTGCCTAGAGGACTTGAAAGTTCAGTTGCATATTTTAAGAGATTTGCTTTATCTCCAATCTGCAGACACTCATCAGCATATTCAGGAGCCTGAGAAATAATCACATTCACAGGAAGTGGAGTGTTCCACACGGAACTGCCAAGCGGAGATTAGGAGGAAGGCTTGCAGGCTTATGGGGAAGTCAAGGTTCCGACTCATGGGAGGCCGGCGAGCCCGCACTGGCCTGTGCCGTTCACCACACAGACATGGAGATCTTAAAACTTATCTGAAAAAAGAAGGGTTTAACACACACAGACATGTTTATATTTCCCAGAGGTTAAATGGGAATCAAAATATAAGCTTCGAGTAAAAAAGAGACAGACTTGTTCATGCAAATGCTGAAAATATGTTCTGCCCATTGTAAATACTGCCCTCTCTCATTCACTTCTCTAATACAGACCTCCATACTCTGCAGCTCGTCCGTCTGGAGAAAAATCCTCCAGAATTTCTGACCCAGGAGTGTGAGCTCTGAGTGGGTCCCCCTGCCCCACACCACCCTGTACTGGCGAATGTTGAATTCCACTCATTCAGAAGCTAAAAGTGACCTCCTAGTCAAAGTACCCTAAGCAACACTGTAGTAGGTTTGAGTTGCTGAAAACTAACACTATTTTCAGCTTGCGACAGCCCTATGATAATATCTCAATGCTAAGTGAGTAGATATCAAAATGAAGAATCATTAACATCTGAGAGCTGAAAGAGATAAGTATTTATTGAGGTCAGTGTCTTCATTTGGTCGATGAGAAACGGGAGGGGATGTCTTCGTGCTTTCTCAAACAAGGGCCCGTGAATCAGTCATTGTTAGCGCGCAGCACCAGCCACACTCGGGGGCAAGTTTTCCGTTAAAATACGTATATTTTTTAAAGGTACACCTATGCAGGGTGGGTCAAAAATAGGTTTCCAGTTGTGAGTGTGTGAAACACACAGTTGATTCTTGTATTATTGTTGATTCATTGTTGTGTTGTTTTCCATGGGAACAACTGTAACCCTACCTTTGCCCCATCCTCTATACACACATATATTTACAGATTTATATACATTTTTACACACACAGAGTCCTATGTCACTTAGTGTCCAGGGATATGTTCTGAGAAATGAGTCGTTAAGCAATGTCATGCGAACATCACATGAACTTGGACAGTCCAGCCTCCTGCTCCCGGGCTGCAAACCTGTGCAGCACATTACTGAGCTGGTTGCTGTGGGCAGCTGTAGCACAGTGTAAGTATTTGTGTAAGTAACCGTGTCTAAACATGGAAGAGGCACAGTAAAAACACAGTGTAAAAGATAAAAGTGGCGCACCTGCTCTGGCTGAGTCAGTGAGTGAAGGAGTGGGGAGGCCGTGGGCACTGCTGCCACGCACCGCGGACTTGAGGAACGCTCTCCCACAAGTCCTCCCCTGCTTCCCTCCAATGGTGCAGAGGCAGAGCCTCCAGGCTGTCAGTGCTGCTCCATGAGCAGGGAGGGGGGCTGGGCTGATCGGGAAGATTGAGGAGGGACTGGCTGGGTGCAGCGTAGATCCTCGCAATGCTGGCTGTGATGAAGAGGTGAAAGGTGGTCTGAGGAAGAACGAAATCAAGGTGGGAAGACAAAGGAATGTAGGGACTGTCCCGGCCGTGTGGTTTTGCTATGGTGCATTGGAGCAGGGGTCAGATTAAGGACTTCTGTGATATTCATTAGAAAAGAGGGGTTTAACCTGGAGGGGATCTGGAACTCACCACTCAATATTTTGACTTTGGAAATGTGTTCCATTGACCCTATCTGTCACCCAGGACTCTCTCCACCATCACACTGATGAGAAAAATAAAACTTATCTACGGTTTACAATCATCACAACTGAACATATTTCCAACACGCAGGGACCGGCCCGCCCCACACCCCAGGGAGCTCCCACTAGCATGGTGATGGCACCTGCTACCTGTTCAGGTGGCTCCTGTGGGCCTGAGTCCTCATGCAGGGTCTTAGGTCCCCAACAAAGGATGTGCCCCCATGTTCTCCGAAGACCACCAAGCTGGAACTGGGAGGGTGGAGTGCCCTCCACACTTGTGGTGCTGAGGGGGCAGGTCCTCTGTGTCCAGATGGGTGCGTGGCCGACCATCAGGGCATGATCTGTGTACTCAGAGCCCAGGAACCATGAGCGAGGGGGGTCTGCTGCCACCCCCACGGTGGTTGTTCTCCTCAGAGAAAAAAAAATCTCCTGAATCACGTCTTCTCTCATTTTTATTTCTGACAAAAATGTGGCTTTATTATCATCTTATGGGACCACCATCATAAAAGCAGCCTGTCATGGATGGAAATGCCACACCACATACAGTTCCGCATAAGCCAGACAACCTTCCCCGTGTGATATTTAGAGAAATAGAGAGGCAGAGAAAGTGAGCCAGAAAACTGTGATTTGTTGAAGGGTGTGATGGTTTGGATTTTTATGTCGCTGGCAGTAGAGCTCAAAAAAGAAACTCAGAAAAGAAAAGCTGCACTAAACATATGTCGTATTTCATTTGAACAGTGAGCCGCAGCAGGTTAGGAGAAAGATTAGGTCATTCTCGAGCACTCGATGAGTGCTGGGCGACGGAGACTGGAGTCTTCATTATAGCTTCATTAGATACATGTTGTTAAGCACATTTAAAAATAATAATTGAAGGGGACTCCCTCAGCTTTATTAGGGCCGTCACTGAGAACCCACAGGTAACATCAAACTTAATAGTGAAAAACGGAACATTTTCCAACGATCAGGAGCAAGACAATCCTGTTCGTCCCCATAACTGCAACCTGTGTTCCACGTGGTGCTGGACATCCGGACCAGGGCTGCTTGGCATGAAGAGAAGACAAAAGGCATCAATATTGGAAAGTAAGACATAAAACTGTGTTTATAAATTACATAATTTTATATACAAATGCCATGGAATCCCTCAAAATATTAAAATTAAAGTGGTCAGTAAGGTTGCTCAGATCATGTTTAACATACAAAAATCTATTTTCTTTGCATTAGAAAAAAATTTAAAAATTAAATTAAGGAAAAAATAAAAGCACCATCAAAAATAATAAAGTACTAAGGATTATATTTGATAAGAGAAATGTAATATTGTACACTGAAAACTAAAGACTAGCATTGAAAAAATATTTAAAGGCACATGTAAATTTAAAGATTTTCCTGGGGTCATATTTTAAAATGTTAAAATGGTTACACTCCCCAAACTCATCTACAGATTCAGTACAATCCTTAGCAAACTGCCAAAGGCCCTTTTTCGCAGAAATGCAGAAACTGATCCTCAAATTTATATGGAAACACAGGGGACCGAGAAAAGCCAAAATAATCTTGAAAAAGAAGAACGAAGTTGGAGGACTCACACATTCCTGTTTTAAAACTTATTTTAAAGCTCTGTAATCAAGACAGTGTGGTACCGTCAAGAAACAGATGACTAAAGTAGAATTCAAGTCCATAAAAATCTTTACATTTGTGACCAATTAATATTAGACAAGGTAGAAAGAAAATTCAATAGAAAAAGTATTTTTTAAGAAATGTTGCTGGAACAATTATATATCTATGTGCAAAATAATGTAGCTAGGCCTTTATATGCCTCCATATGCAAAAGTCAACTCAAAATTGGATCACAGATCTAAAGGTAAATATGGAACTCAGAAAAAGAATGAAGACCTCTGTGGCCTTGGATTAGGCAATAGTTTCTTAGAGTGGTACCAAAAGCACAAACAGGAAAAGAAAAAATACATAAAGTAGATTCCATAAAAATCAAAAACTTTTGTGCTTCAAAGAATACTGGCAAGAAATTGAAAAAATAATCCATAATATGGGAGAAAATATTTGAAATTCATATGTCTAATGAAGATTTTATATCTAGAGCATATATGTATAGAAATATCTTAGAACTTAAATAATAAAATGGCAAATGAACCAGTTAAAATGGGCCAATATTTACAATAGACATTTCTCAAAAAAGGCACAAGTGACCAATCAATAAACACCTGAAAAGATGCTCAAAATGATTAGTTATTAGATAAATCCAATTAAATTCAGAAGCTACCAGTTTATACACAGCTTAGTAAGTATGTTCGAAATCACTGTATTGTACACTTGAAAAAACTAAATTTCAAGGGGTGTGAATTACATCCCAATTAAACAGTAAGTGAACAAAAAGTCAGCAGACGAAGCGGCCTCCAGGACGTGGTACTCTCACAGGCCTGCAGAAGTCTGCGCGCATGCGGAGCGGGTGCCGCGCTCAGAGAGGGAGGAAAGTCTCCCGCGGAGCCCGGTGGCACCGTTCTAAGTGCGAAGTGGGAAACCAGATTGTTCTCAAAGGATGGTGAGCAGAAATAGCAACAACAATGAAAGAAATAATTTTTTAAAGTGTGTAGTCAGCGATCTTAAATTTGCTTTTGAAAATATTCAGCAAGATTCTTCAGTGAGCACAGTGCAGCCCGGCCCGTGTGATTGATTTGAAGAAATTCTATCAGTTTCATCAACCAAACCTTCAAATCTGGAAGGAGTTGAAGAAGAGATAAATCTTCACTTTGTGGAATTACAGGAGAAGCAGACGGGAGCTTAATAACTTGGTAGCAACCTCACCAGCAGTCATAATACATACTGGCTGAGCTAGCCAAAACATATCTTTCTTTTTCAAGAACTTCAGTGGAAACTGGAAGTCTATATATTACCACAGAAGCAATTCAACTGCAGGCAGCACTGAGAAATTATTGTTCCTATATTTAAAAGGAAGTAAAGAGAGTCTACCTTGTAACACTGAGTCGTATTTATAGCAGGGTCATGGTCATCGTCAGCGCCATGAATTTTAGACGACATTTCTGATTTATTTGCACGCACCAGAATTTCACTTCTGATTGTGCTCTTTGTTGTCCGTCCCCGCTTCAAGAAAGTTCTTATTTTAATAATTTTCCATCCAACGTTTGGGCAGAATGGATGTTCAGTGCATCTGGACCCTAAATTATCAGCTTGCCTGCTCAGCCTTTACCTGCTTCCTGCAGAGATGTATTTCTGAAGCTGTAAACTAATTAATTTCTGTGCAGTGTGAAATGCATCTTTATGAACAGAATGGTATTCAGCATGCTCGCTTTCCCTTCAGAGACACTGTCTTCATAATCTGACTAGAAATTTGAAGAGCATGACATCTTGGAGACTATTTTAAGAAAACATCCTCAAGATCGAGGGAGGGACATTGGTATAAGTTACACTATTGTGATTTTACTGTTACTGAGTGAAAGGCCTCCTCTTTGTTTGCAGGCTATTGTATGACCTTTGAGGAGATAATACAAAAAAATCTTGTGTTTAGCATTTAGCCTGAGAGTAAATCAATTTTCAAAAAGACACCCCATACACATTCATCTTTTTCGCAGTTCACAGTCCACTGTCACCCCCTATTCTTGTTCTGGGGTAACTTCTTCAAAGGGCATCACAAGGAACACAAACGTCCACTATGGTTTTTTATCTTATAAACAGCATGCTTTCTCACATTTGCTTTAGGGATAAACATAAACACCTTGACACAAAGGTATCATTGGACTTAAATTCTGTGTTGATTCCAATTAGTCTATTTCACATTTGAGAGCTGTATAGCTCCAGAGTAGTAGCTCACATTGACCTCTGCCATGGTTCTCACCCTCTGACTGGATAATTTTACTAATTAGTGCACAGTTCAGTTTGCCCAAATCCATCAAGTTTGCTGCTTTGATGGTAGAAACTTCCAATCTACCTATAATGAAATCACCGTAGAAAAATGCCTCAGAAATGAAGTTTTCAGCTCACAATTTTTACAACAATAACTGCAAAACCTACCCTTCTTTGCATATGCTTCATGTGACCAATGACATAGGGACCACGGTTTGCTTATGAAGGTGCGTAGAACTTTTTGGATGATGAACTCGGTTGGTCTTCAATTGGATGATTCAGAGCAGCGTTAGAGGCAGCGAGCGATCACAGGCATGTACAGACTGACTATCGTTCTGAAAAATTTAATTATCACCAAAAAGAAAACCCGCAGTGATAAATGGCAGCTTCTCCACTCACTGTTAAAATTACTCACAATAATCTTCATCTCCTGGATAATCTGCTGCAGAAAAAAATCGAAAACAAAATGAGCCTTTTTTAGCAATGTGAGATTTGCTCTTACATCAATTTAAGCTATTGTGTTTTCCATTTGTGCAAGGTCTAAAATCCATTTTAATACATTTTTAAAAGAACAGCAAGAGTAAACAATTATCCAAAGTATATATGTCATATTTAGTATGAGCCAAACTTTTACAAATGCATAAACAACTAATTTTCAAATTTGAAATGCTAGAAGATATATTAAAATTTCACTTACGTTATATTGTTATATATGTTCTTATCATTAAAAAATGAGCACTTATGTTAGTTCCTACTCTTCAAAAGCATTTTTGATTAGCAGTATTTACTATACTTGAATGTTGTTTTATTTCATAGATTAGTTAAATAAAAATTAGAGTCTATTAAAATATTTTTCTACTTTTGCCCTGGCTGGTGTAGCTCAGTGGATTGAGCGAGGGCTGCGAACCAGGCATCACAGGTTCGATTCCCAGTCAGGGCACATGCCTAGGTTGCAGGCCATGTCCCCCAGCAACCGCACACTGATGTTTCTCTCTCTCTCTCCCCCCCCCTCCCTTCCCTCTCTAAAAATAAATAAATAAAATCTTTAAAAAAATAAAAAAATATTTTTCTACTTTCTTTATTAAGAGACAGGGTTCTAGTTCTTCCCTAGTTATCACTGTAAAACTGATACTGACACACTTTCACTTATATCCTCTCCAATGCTTGCAATTTTCTGTTTTTCTTTTCTAAGGCCACACTCCTTCTGAGATTATAGCATGGAAAAACTGCAAGCACCATGTTCTCGCCACAGTTTTGCTGGAGGATTTCTCCATCCCCTCCCCACCGCAGTCCCGGCTTCTCCCCGTCCACACGGAATTTGAAAAGTCCGGTGCTGGTGCATTCGGTCCTTCTGCCCCTGCCGCAGGCTCAGTTCCAAGGCTTCCCTGAGACTCCCCGTTCCTGTCCAACCAACAGATGACCCAAGATGGGCATTTTACCCAAGAAGAATCTGCAGGTTTCCTCCTGAAAAATGTGGAAATCAACCTGAAAGAGAGGAAAAGATTATTTTTTAGGAAGACACAATCATCACATATAAAATCCCAGTGTGACTGGAGCTGTCTTTTCAGATATAGCACATAACCACAACTTCCACACCTACAATTTTCACCTGAGTTCTCTCACTGCCTCTCACTTGACTGCTAAGTAGGGACCATATATATTTTAAGATTTTAAAATAATCATTTAATGGGGCAAAATCCAGAGAGCTTACAATTAATCTCCTTAAAGTGGAAAATCTACTGGGATTGTGTTTACAATGTTTTGCAGCCACCACCTCTATTTTGAAAACATGCTTATCCCCCCAAAAGAGTTTCCTGTACTCATAAGCACTCACTCCCCAGCCTCTTCTTTCTCCAGCCCCTGGCAACTGAAATCTACTTTCTGTAGATCTTGGAGACTGTTTTAAGAAAACGTTCTCAAGGTCAAGGAAGCAGCATTGATATGAATTGTACTACTGTGATTTTAGCATCACTGAGTGAAAAAAACCCTTTGTTTGCAGGCTGGTGTATTGCCTTAGAAGACATGATAAAAAAAATATCTTGTGTTTAGCATATACCTTCAGAGTAAATCAGTTTTCAACAAAACACCCCATAAACATTCACCATTTTCACAGTTTACATTCCAGTGTCATACCATATTCTCATTGGGGAGTAACTTCTTCAAAGGGCATTACAATGAAAAAAATACATATGTATGTATATATATGTATATGTTTGGGACATTTCATATGAATGGAATATAATATGTGATTCATGTGACCGACTCCATTTTTGTAATAATGTTTTCAAGGTTCACTCATCACAAGATGAATGTATCAGACTTTTATTGCTTTTTATGGCCAAATAATATTTCACTGTGTGTGTATACCACAATTTTTTCATCCATTAATCCACTGAGGGACATTTCAGTTGTCCCCAGCTTTTGCCTGTCAAGAAGTTTTGCTATTATAAACACTGAGCGTGGGTTTACATGTGTTTGTCTGAGTTTCCATTGTCAATCCCTTCAGGTATATGTTAGGAGTGGAATTGCTGGATCAGATGATAAGTGAAATTTGTGAGTTATTTCTAAATGTTTTCTAGAGCAGCTAACCCATTTCACATCCCCACCAGCAAGTACGAGGCATAAGTTCCCGATTTCTCCACATCCCCCTGACACTTGTTATGTCCCATCGTCTTGAAGGTCCCATCCTAGTGGAAGTGGTATCTCAAGGTGGGTTTAGTTTGCATTTTTCTAATGACAGGTAAAGTAGAGAATATTCTTACGTGCTTGTTGTCTGTTTGTATATCTTTGGAGACATATGTCAGAATTTTTAAAAGCAAAACAAGACTCTGGCACTGATTCAATATTATCCTAGGCTGGGTTATGTTGTATACATGTAAATTCTTAACACCAAAGTGTTTTAATAAGTAAAACTGCTATTTGCAATATCTTGGAACATGAAATATATATACACATATACACCTATGTGCGCACACACACACATATACGAGGAGGGGCAAAAGTAGATTTACAGTTGTGAATATGCAAAACACAGTTTATTCTTGTATTATTCATTACCATATTATTCTCTCTACAAGCAACTGCACACACACACTAAGCTGGCTTTTCTCTGTAAGAAAATGCAAGGACACCGCATTACTACTACTGTAATATTTTATACTGGTTGGTTTGGGCTGCTTTTTACAAGGTGTCACAGACACATCAATGAAAATATGAACTCTGCCAAGAACATTCACCTTGCAAACAGAAATAAAAAATACAGAATTAAGTGTCTTTAGAAATGGAAAAGACTCGCTAACTGTAGGAACTCTTACAATATGTGAGGATTCTAAGAGAGCTTCTGAGAAATGCAGACCTGAGTGATTCCGGTGCCAGCAGGGATGGAGAGTCTTTTTCCTGTGATGCCTGGCAGTGCGGATCCAAGCACATACTTTCTACTCAGTATTCCCGCACATATGACATGGCAGATAATCCCATTCAGTGGCATAAGAACTAGGAATTAAAAGAAACTAAGGTTATAGTTACCAGCACATAGAATTGACACAGAGGCAGAGAGAGAAAAATTCCACCGAGTTTTTCATGGCAAAGTAAATTTCCAAAGAAAGGTATCTGAGCCTAGTATGCAAGTCCTGTGACTTTTTGAGCCTAACCATGACCCTTGGATCCATAATCTGTGATCTGGAAACAAGCTGAGAGAGTTTCGAAGCCCTCAAGGAGGGTAAATGCGTGTATGACCTTGTCCACTGTGAACGACCCACAGGGGGAACCAGAGGCCACACAGCGTGAAGGATTAGAGAGATTTTCAGAAGAGGAGAAACAGGATGTGATCGACCCTCCAGGTAGGTGGCCCTCAAACATTTTTCCAGAGGACTTTCAGAATTTCTACATTCTCTCTCTCTCTCTCTCCCCCTCCCTCTCTCTCTCCCTCCCTCTCTCTCTCTCTCTCTCTCTCTCTCTCTCTCTCTCTCTCTCTCTCTCTCTCTCTCTCTCCTGCTGTTTGTTGGGTCTCCCGGTGGTACAGTAAGAGGTTGCATAAAACTTCTTTTTGTCATCTGATTCTATTTCATTATTGTCAGAGTACACATATTCAGTTCGATGAAGTTGCCTCTATACATCCCTGAACTCCCCTGAACTTTGAGCTGGATATGAAAATCGGACTGAACTTTCTACTGTCTGTGATGGCTTTCCTACAGCTGGGACCCATCAGCACTGTGCAGACTCGGCAGTGCTGGGAGGGTACGGCCCTGTGTGGGTTTGGCTTGGGGAGCCCCACTCACCCCAAAGCATGGAGTAAACACACCGGCCTGAAGCTGCCCTGCACGGACCTGCGTTCCAACAATGCAGACCCCCAGCTTCAAAATGACAAAATAACCAAGGGCTTGTCCTGGCCCATTCCCAAGGGAGCACAACTTTATTTGGGGACTCCTGAAGGGTGGGAGTTGACTCAGAGAGCACAAACGAGAGGTCCTTTTTAAGAGGCTGATGATTAAATTTTTAGCTGCATGCTTTTGGGACTCATGTTAGTCTCTAGGCATTACAGCTTGGGCTATGTGAAGAGGGGTCCTGTGTAGGTGGGACAGGCATGTCCAAGTGCATCCCTTATGCCTTGTCATCCACCAAGCAGGAAGTGGAAGTGGTAAGAGCTTTTCGTCCTCCCGAGTGAGGTTGACTCCATCCTCATCTTGATGAGTTGCCTTCCATTCATAGTTGCCGGGGATACCCAGAGTAGCGCCATCCACAGGAAGTGCTTGGTGACTCATCAGCTCTGCCACTGCCTGGTAAGCGGTCAGTCCTAGCTTCTGTGAACAGTTGTGTGGTGCACCTCGGGACCTGCCACTGTCTGGGGGCGTGTCAAGCAGAGGCCTTGCTACAGGGAAGGGAGGCCTGGTGGTGGGAGTGGAGGGCCGGAGGACCCCTGCATGTTCTCATCACTCTTTTCATGGCCGAAGAGGACCCTGAAGTTTCCTTGACTTGCCCTAGACTTTAAACAGACACAGTGAATTCATCCTCTGGAAAATCTGAGCCAGTAAGAGCAGCAGCACCCTGGTGGGTGTGGCTCAGTGGATTGAGCACCAACTTTGTGAACCACAGAGTCGCAGGTTCAATTCCCAGTCAGGGTGCATGCCTGGGTTGTAGGCCAGGTCCCCAGTAGGGGCCATGAGAGAGAGGCACATTGATGTCTCCCTGCCTCTCTTTCCCTATCCTTTCCTTTCTGTCTAAAAATAAATAAATACAATGTAAGAAAAAAAGAGTAGTAGTCAAACTCCCCCAGCTAGTAACTCTTTTTCATTGTTGTGAGCATCCTGAAGGGGATTCACAGAGCCCTGGAATGTTCCCTAGAAGTCACCGATAATTAGGTCGGGTTTGTCAATGCCCTCAGCAATCACCACTGATTTTAAATTCCTTATTAGATACATCATTTTAACTGAGAACAGATAAGTAAGACTTTCTGGGTTTACTTTCCACTCTGATTTTCCTTGGTATTTTCCTCATGGACATCCTAATTTATTTCTTCTTTTTAACCCAATAGACACGGAGCCCATGCTGCAGTTTTCACAGGAAATTAGAAAGTTCTGGGGCAGAAGAAAAATAGATGAATAAAGTAGCCAAGAAGATACGATTGTTGGAGGTAAAGGAGGAAGTGTGACGGGATTGTGACAGGGTTGCTCTGTGATCAAACGGGCGATGCGACGGCAGTAGGGACAAGCAAGCTGACTGCAGTGTCTGTTCTGGGCTTGCTCCCAGACATGGCCCCAGGTGCGGTGACCAGCACCCAAGGGTCCTTGTCAGTCCCGGGCAAGTGGGTGAAACCTCCAATGTTCCATGTGAACACATCCAGCACTTTCTATACAGAGCCCCTCCTCTGCTTCTTCTAAGAAAATGAACACATTAAAGCTAATTCATGGAGTGCTTCGCTGGCTACAGATTTCATCCGGAGACATCTATATCATCTAAACAGAAACTAATATGATTCCTCTGGTGGATTTGTTCAGAATGCTCCGATAACAGAGAAGGCGTGACACAAAAGCATAAGCACAGGAAAGCAATGAATAAAGCACAGCTTGTTCTTTGGTGACAATTTATACACATAAATGCAGACTGACGTCCACAGTGAAACCATACAGTGTGATGTTAAAAAAAGAAACAAAAAGTGTTCTGAGGATAATACACTCCATGGATTGAGAAGGAAACAAATAGATAACAAAAACCAATAAATCCCTATGATAAAAAAAACACACACAATGTTTATCTGCATCTCCATGAAAAATTTTGTCTCCTTGATTTAATGGCTTCCATTAATAACCCAGAAACAATCGCCAAGGAAAAGTCTCAAAGCGAAATCCAGGGAAGCACAGGTGGCCTGCGGCGCCTAACAGGTTTGAGTAACTCATGTCATCGTTTCCCCAAATCCCAAACTAAGAATACTTTATGCAGTCTGTCAAGAATGAACAGAAAACTGTTTATGAAGCAAGTTTGTGCTGTGTTACAAATGATCCCAATTACCGCGAAGCAAGCTGAACATGATGTCTTCGGCTCTGGGCTCGCCGTGCATGCGGATGAGAAATCCATTCGAGAACAAAGCAGCATTCCACCTCTCCTGGTACCATTGTTCTCTCTAACAACCCAGATCAATCAGTCACCTTGTTGTTAAAGACTAGCATTTGCAATTAGCCTTTGCTAAAGCAGTATTTATATTACAAACAACCATCAACAAATACAGTGAAAGGGCAAATGCCTTTCCAGTTTCTTCCTTCACTTCCCCCTAAATCTCCACGTGGGTATGCGGGCTCCTGAGGGACCTCTCTCCACAGGTACTTCGTTGTTCTTTACAGGAAGGATAAATTTTCTGTAGGCAGGTTTGTGTAACGAGCTCGGAATGAATTGTTGTCATTAGTCATAGCCTCCATGTGAAACTCAAGTCTTGCTGAAGATATTTCAAGTTAAATTCCAAGAAAGGGTCTTTATTTGACTTGGTTATTTATGGAGAAGGAGAAGCAATTGACCTATGTGTCCTTGAGAGAGGTAATTGAACTGAGGGCACTTGACTCCCCTGGAATGATTCATTAATCTAGGAGTGATGCAGATGCTGAGCGAGCGAGAGTGCCTTCTGTCTCAATGCGGGAAGCTGCTCAGAGGAGGAAGGAGGGATTCCGAGGGAAGTGGTCTAGGCTCTACTCTCTGCCTCTGAGCTCCTGCTATTGATAAGGGGCCCGCCTCTTCCGCTTTACTCAGCTCCGGTAGATTTCAGAGTATAGGGGCACAGGGGCATTCCACAGTCCCGAGCACTCCAGTCCTCTTTCAAACATGGAGGAAGGTCAACTGTGCCAGAACCTTCTGCATCCTCAGCATAGCCATTGATTGAGCACCAGTTTATTACATGATTTGTTTTTTGCACCTTATGTGAACCATTTCATTCAATCTTCATCAGTACAGTAATCCCATAGCTGGCTCCTGGTCCTGAACCAGTTCTCATGGTGGGTGAGTGGTCCTGGGATGCCCGCTCAGGCTCACCGGCATCCTAGAGCGCCACATTGCTCTGCTCTTGACCGCAGCCTGGAACAGAGGGACCCCTGGGTTCTTACCATTTGTCCTCATCCCTTAGCGATCTTGGAGCTTTCCCTCTCGTGGATCGGATCCCTGTTCGCTGCTTCTGAGTTGAGCACAATTTTTATTCCTGTGTTCAAATTTTTACTTTTTTCCTCCAGTGAAGTTGGAAATAGGTTTGCTTATAAAACGGTACTTTATATTTCACAGTATTTTAATACTGACAAAGCATTTTTAACACACTTTGAATTAGTTGAGCTATTGGTGAGCTAAACAAATTAGACCCGAACAAAACATGTTTTTAAAAAGTTTAGATGAAATTAACATAACATAAAAATGACCATTTTAAGGGGAACAATTTTTTTTGCCATAGAGTACATTCACAATTTTTTTGCAACCACCAAGTCTATTTAGTTCCAAATCCTTTTTATCACCCAAAGGAACCCCAATAGGCAGTAATTCTCGCTCCCCCTTTTCTTCCAGCCCCTGACAACCTGCCACCCGCTTTCTGTCTCTGTGAATTTACCTGTTCTGGGTGCAAACCACATCTCAACAAATCACAGAGCAAATGATACACCCAACATGGGGTTAACAGTTAAAATATATCAGGAACTCATACACATTAATGCCAAAAAACTAAACAAATGAAACAAAGCAATTCAATTAAAAAATGGGCAGAGAAACTAAATAAATGTTTTTCCAAAAAGTGTAAACAGATGCCCAAAAGACATGAAAATATGCCCAGTGTCACTAATCATCAGAAAAATGCAAACCAAAAGCACAAGGAGGTATTAGTCCACGCCTGCCAGAATGGCTATTGTCAAAAACCCTCAAATAAATGAATACTGGTGAGAATGTTGAGAAAAGAGAAATCTCTTGCACTGCAAGTGGGGCTGTAAACCAGTGCAGCCTCTTTGGAAAGCAATATGAAGATTCCTCAAAACACTAAAACTAGAGCCACCACATGACCTTGCAATTGCACTGCTGGGTATTTAGCCAAAGGAAACAACAGCACACATTGGAAATGATACATGCACCCCTATGTGCATTGCAGCGTTATTTACAGTAGCCAAGATATGGAGGCCACCTGGGTGCCCACCAATAGATAAGGAAGATGTGGTGCCTATATACAATGGGATGTTAGCAATAAAAACATGAAGTCTCGCCATTCATGAACTTGGGAGGAACCCAGATGAAATCAGTAAGACAAAGACAAATAAACATGGAAGTGTATGGTTTCACTTCCATGTGGAATATAATAAAACAAAACAAAATATTAAGCAAAAACAAGCAGAAGTAGACTTTAGATACACAGAACAAGCTGACAGTTACCACGGGGGAGGCGGATGGAAGGGTAGGGAAGAACAAGAGTAATTCACATCAGTCAAGGATGAACGTTATTTTTCTTTAAATAATAACTTCCAACATAGTCTTCATACATTTTTATTGTTAAAGCACACAAAGAAATTGGATGTAGAGTGCCGGAGAAACCAAGGAACCAAAGATGGACTTCAAAGTTTTTGTTGGGAACAACTGGGAAGATGAGTTTCGATTCACAAAAACAGAAGCGTGAAGAGGAGCGGGTTTGCCGGAAGTGGAGGGGCTGACTGTTCAGTTTCGCATGTGTCCACGTGCACAGTAGTGCTGCCAGTTCCTCCTGCCCACTCAGGTGGGCCAGACTCAGAGATGCTGCTGTCCAAAGAGGGAGGATGGAGAGCACCAAAACGGGTCCCTCCTCATCTACACCTCTCTGTGTGGCTGATGTACTTTCCCCAACATGGCTGATTTGGGATGGTTTCTATCATATAAAATTGTCTGTGTGTATTTGTTCAGGTTCCGTATACATTGACCTCGTAATTTAACTCTCAAAGGACAAACTCGACTTTTCAGACTCACAGGGCTCCCTGCTGTGCCTCTGTCTACCATCTCTACCAATCTGGTTATTTCATGTAAAAGTGTGCAATGTAACTCATACCCACTTGGGTTTCAACTGGACTTGAACTATGACCTATTTTCTTAAAGTTAGTCTATATGCAATATTCCCAGAAAGAAATACATGTTTTTTACTTCTGATAATTCAAAACCAGTGCCTCTTTGAAACTGCTTGATTTGAATGTACCTAAATGACCATAAATATTTTTGTTAATGATAAAGAGAAAATTAGGATGCCAAGTCATTATTGGAATAATCTTGTAAAACTTTATTGTGACAGAAAGAAAAGCTGAGACTTTCAAAGTCATTTTTTAATCATATCATATGAGCCAAAATAAATAAAATTCTTATCAATATAGAATCTGGCTGCCTGTTATATTTATATAGCCAAAATTTATCTTTAAAAATACATTTTCCAGTAATGTCAGTCTAAAAATTAATTTCATATTTTCACACCTGTCAATTAATTCCAGTGAATAGGCAATCAGCCTGAAAATTTCATCAAATTAATTGGTTTGCCTTAATGTGTGTTTAAAAATTATGTTTATTCAAAACTGAAAATAAATAGTTTAAATATCATATGAGCCAAATAAACACTGATTTTTTTTTATGTTCTCCATCCCTAAAATATATTGGTGATGAAGTATAAACACAGACTATTTAAGGACAGAATATATATCTTTAATACTTTCTTTAATGCTGATGAACAAAGATCAGGGAAATAATAAAAATGTTCTGATTAGAAGCTAATCTCTTATATTCATTACACTACTTTGAAAGTCAACGACCAGTTGAAACTCTATTTTCTGCAGACTTTGAGGACCATTTTACTCACTTGTGTACTGGTGTTTGTTAGGGCTGGGAGGGACAGGGCAGGACAGGGATTCCAAAAGCTGGGCCCTTAAGAACACTGGACCAGGAGGTCACGTGAGTGCTCATTGATTAGGGGTTTTTTCTCTGCAGGATTATTTTGAAAGGCAACTGGAACAACTCTCCCTGTCATACATACCAAAGGGACCCGTGGGGTGGATTCAGCCAGGTTCTTTGAGACTTTCTTTTCCTCAGATTCCTCCTTTCTCAGAATAGCGTAAAGAACAAGTGATCTCATCCCCATCTCCAGCCAGGGCTCAAAACCGTGCCCTGCCCCCGGAGAATGCCCGTGGCGCGCCTCAGGAGCTGTGACAGCACCTGGGCCTCTCCCCAGAGGGCCCCATTCAGGCCGGTGATGTTGCAGACTATTACAAATGAGGATCTCTGGGGTGTCACATGGTGAAGCCTACAGCATTCTCCAATTGGAGCAAGAACACAAACCCAAAAAAGGAGGGTCGCTTTGCAAGTCACGACGACCTACGAGACAGGAGACTTCAAATCTTGCATCAGCATTCAAGTTACACTTAAATAAACTTGACAAATCAGTTGTATTCATCACTCACAAAACAAACACTGTTTGAGAACAGGGACACTCCATTTGGAAAAAAATTTCTCTTAGTGAGCTCAGTAACGGGAGACCACTCTGTGATTGGATACCGTGATGGTTAATTTTATGTGTCAAGCTGATTGGGCCCGAGGGTGTGCAGACATTTGGTGAAACATGATCCTGGGTATGTCTGTGAGGACGTTTCTGGGTGAGATTAACATCTGAATCAATCGACTGAGTAAAGCAGATGGCCCTCCCCAGCATGGGCGGGCCTCATGCAGTCCATTGAAGTTTTGAGTGGAATGAAGGGCTGAGTAAGAAGTAATTATATCTCTTTGTCTGACTGTCTTGGAGCTGGAACACTGGTCTTCTGCATAATCACA